>LR738709.1:482212776-482365951 GCA_902687465.1 Secale cereale | reverse complement strand
CCCCCCCCCCCCCCCCCCCCCAACAAAAAAAATGGCAGTGTGCGTGTCAAAATATATAGTACTTCCTCCGTTCCTAAATATAAGTCTTTTTAGACATTCAAATGGAATACAACATACGGATGTACGTAGACATATATTAGAGTGTAGATTCATTCATTTTGCTCCGTATGTAGTCACTTGGTGGAATCTCTAGAAAGACTTATACTCCCTTCGTCCCAAAATTCTTGTCTTAGATTTGTCTAAATACGGATGTATCAAGTCACGTTTTAGTATGAGGTACAACCGTATCTAGACAAATCTAAGACAAAATTTTTGAGACGGAGTGAGTATTTGGGAACGGAGGGAGTATTTGTTAATAGGTTGTGAAAATACAGTGGCGCGGTTTGTGGGTTACTCGTTCAAGCATACTTCTCTTTGTACACACCTCGTGTACTTCGTTAGTCTGGATTTGCATATTCATTTCAGAGTTCAATCCAACTAGACCACAAGCCACAAGAGACGCGATCAAACTCATAGCACGCTTCCATGAGGTTGTTAGAATCCTTGGTCTAGGTAAGATGTTTGGTTTGATTTTTTTTTTTTTTTTTTGAGGGATTGTTGTTTTGTTTGATGGTATCAGATATTCAGATCATAGGATTTGGTCAGGAGCATGACGATTTGCTAGGTTTTCAGAAGATCGTAGATATTTATATAGATAATGGATTTGTATTCTTGTGGAAAACACCGATTATAATGAAGAAAATGGATTATGTACATGCATACCAGTATCATTCGAAATTTGTTTTGCACGAGGGAAGAGTTGCTCTCTCCGCCTCTGCAAGTATCATCCTAATGATATAAAGTTTTCATGATTGAATCATATATACCTAATTTTCGCAAAAAATAATTATTATATATACCTGGAGAATAATTCGCACTAACTTATTTATCTTAACATGCAAGCATGCCACATCACAATACAATTATGGATGGGATAATGCTCAGCTCAACATGCCATGCATGGAAAAGACCCACCGTCCACCACCACATGCAACCATGCATGGGAAAATATTTTCATTATATTATTATGCTTATATTAAATAACTATTTACAACTATATACATAATCAAATATAACAAGTCGTATGTATTATAGTATTAGTTCATGTGTTAATCTGAATATTCATATTCCACACAATCAAGTCTCATTGAAATATAGTGCAGCCGATTCATGCAACAACACGCGGGGTATCTGGTTTTTGCAAATGTGTTTGCACTATTGCCGGAAGAGGAAATCAAGTAGTACCAAAGATCCAAAGCCCAATTGGACGACTCGTGCCCTTTAAGGTTTCTATCATTTCAGGCAATTTCCGACGTTAACTCATCTTCCTCCCCGAAGGCGGATTGGACCCCTCTCTGATCCAAGATTTGGGGTGTTCTCCAGTGATAAAATCCAGGAGACAACGGGCCTCATCACCCGATGTCATGGCAAGCGAGAACTCCTCGGCGTCTAGGGCGGAAGGTGGTGGCACGGGGAACATGTTGACGGGAAAGTAAAGGAAGCGAACGTAATAGAGGGACCGTGCGGATCTAGCTCGAAGGGAGGAACGGTCACCTCGCCAGCAGATTCACTCAATTACATCTATTGTACATAAACCTCGGGTAGGACAAGGAGTAAGACGTGGTTCTGGAGTAGTACCTAGAGGAACTAAAGAAAGACTCTGAATTCATGACGTTAGCTAGGGCTCATACAGATCGGAAGTTTAGCCATGGTGCTGTCTATGGGGCTAAGTAATATGCATGGAACCTTGCACAAGACGTCGAATCCAGAGCGGTCGAATACAATTTGTCCTCGGTTTAGTTGACGTGTGTAAGAAATTGAGAGCAAGTGATGCACAATGAGCCATGGATCTTCAGGAATTGTCCAGTACTGATAGCGACATATGATGGGTGGTCAGAGATTAGTTAGATGGGACTATTCACATATGAGGCATGGGTGAGGATGATGGGCCCGTAGGAGGAGATGTGATCAACAAGCATTGCAGTACAATTGGCGAAGAAAAGCTAGAGTGGTGGATTGACTGGATGAGAGATCGGTTAAAGGGCATGAGCAGGCACTAGAATTCTTATTTCCCTGAATGTATGCAAGCCTCTCACAAGGTGTGCAAGTCTAACATTGAGAAAAGGAAGGGTGTATTTTGACTTTGAGTATGAGAATATGCATGTTTTATACCGAGAAGTATGGGAACAAAATCCATGAGGAGAATGCTATTATCTACCCCTCGACACTTATTGCGCCAGGGTTTATAAGGGATGATCAGTGGATGTTGGCGGGGATGAGTGGTAGTGGAAGATCAGTAAGAGGAGTGGTGCTTGGCGAGGAAATCGTGAGTGTTATGAATCTAGTGGTCTAGGCAATATGGATGATGATCTGTAAAGTACAATACCTAGACCAGTTAAACCTCATAATAATTCGTCACGATTGTCTAGGGTTTTGAAGCGCCGATTGGAGCATGAGGAGAAGAAGCGAGGTGGGGGCGGGAACCAACTAATGTTGACATATGGTAAGGGAGCCAATGATCTAATCCGGAGAGCGAGGACAAGGGGGAGGAGGGGAGGATGCGAATTATCAAGGGAGCAAAAGACACAAGCCTGACGAAACTAAAGTGATGGACCTAGCAACATTGGTGGCCTCCAAAGTGGAGGATTTATTGGCCAATGAAACTCATAGGATGGAATTGATGTGGGATGTGTTAGTCTTCGGTAGTTTGAGCACTTATGGATGTCGATAGGTGTTATAATACTAATGTACTTTTTCTTAGTTACATAAGTCTGACGCTAGGGCAGAATGCCTATGAGAAATCTAGGGTTCCATAGGAGGTTGGTTGGCCCAAGTGATGGTAGGGTGAGAGGATTGCTTTTGATGTGGAGGGACGTCATAGCGTAATGGAACACAATGTTATGAGTAACTACACATATGTTACCATTGATCATGGGTGTAAACGGAGCGTACTGGATTCTATAGGCAACCAACAAGAGAGAATAAGCATAAGGCTTGGGAGTGTTTCATACTTTGCACCATGCACTAGACAAACTATGGATAGTCTTCGGTGATTTCAATGAAATGTTATTTTTCTTGTGAGAATGGAGGTGTGCAAAGAGATCAACGCAACATGCAAGCCTTCTGAGACACTCTATATGCTTTTGACCTTGATGACTTAAGTGCATTGGGTGACTCATTTACATGGAGGAAGGGACATTTAAGGAGAGGTTGGACAAAGCGGTATGCAATTCTCGTTAGAATTAGCCTTTTCCCCACATGTGTGTGATTTATGGTGAAATGACAAAGTCAAATCAGCATCCGTTGCTGATAAATACATAGTAATATGCGGAGGTGGACCGAATAGGAGGAACGATAGGAGAGTTTGAGGCTAGATTGCTTAAATAAATAATGATCAAGGAGGTGGTTTGGATGGCATGGCAGCGAGGTGCTATGCTAGGAATCGGGCTAGTCAAATTGAAGCCTGATTCGGTTCATAACGAGTTGCATCAATGGTATAAAGAGGTACTCAAACGACCATGAAGGAGGATGAAGAACTTAAAGATGGAACTCGAGGATTTGAGAAAAGGGCCAGTCATGGATGACCCATTGGTAAGATGGAAGGAAATATTGTTAATCCATGAAACCTTAATGGAGCAAGAGGATATCGAATGGGTCCATAGAGGCCGAGCGAACTGCCTTAAACATTTGGATAGAAATAAAAAAATCCCATAATTTTGCCTAAACTAGAAAGAAAAGGAATAACATTAAAGGATTGGAAGATAAAAATGGATCTATGCAACGTGGACAAGAGGAGATAGGGAACATTGTAAAATACTACTTCTCTAACTCGTTTACCTTGCATGTGAATGTTCCAAATGAAGTAGTGATTGAGAAGATCATACCAAAAGACAATGTGTTCATATGTCACGGGTGTGAACCGTGAGTCTGTGACATCCCCTATCAATGTGCATATGTCTCTGTCTGAAAATAAAATTGTCAGGCCCAAGATGCGATTCTATCCCGATCACGTGACACTTATGTGATTGGGGCACAACCGCATTTCGGGCGCTTAGCAAGATGGATATCATTACTTCGTACCATTACATACATACATGGGGGATACAACAATTCATACAAGTCACATGAATACAACAACATCAATACAAGGCATCCGACTACGGATGCAAACATGAAAAGCACAACGACATCCATCTGCTATCCCAGGCTGCCGACCTGGAACCTAACCCAAGACTGAAGAAGAAGAAGAAGAAGAAGAAGAAAGAACTCCAACAAAAGAACATCGCTCTCGCGTCAAGTCATCGGAAACCTGCACTTGCAACTGTTGTTGTAGTATCTGTGAGCCACGAGGGCTCAGCAATCCCATAACCATGGGTAACAAGACTAGCAAAGCTTAATGGGTAAGGAGGAGGTTAAGTGGTGAGGTTGCAGCAGCGTCTAAGCAAAGTATGGTGGCTAACTTACGAGTACAAGAATAAGATGAGCATCTATGCAAACGGTCGCAAACTAGTAGTGATCGCTAAAGATCCTAAACTACCTACAAGTCAAACATAGCCCCACTGTGTTCTCTTCTCAAAATGAAAAGAGACAGTCACGGTTACTCACACCGTTGTGTGTTTTACTTCGGATCCTCTGACAAGTTTTCAACAACCGGACATTAACAAATTCCAATCTGCCACATAACCGCGGGCACGGCTTTCGAAAGATCATAACCCTGCAGGGGAGTCCCAACTTAGCCCATCACAAGCTCTCACGATCAGCAGAAGTAATAATAATATCACCCCTTATCTTAGGGACAATCCGATCAGGCTCAGAATCCCGGTGCACAAGACATTTCAACAATGGTAAAACAAGTCCAGCAAGACCTCCCGGTGTGTCGACACCCTAATAGTAGCAGCGCGTATCTCGTCTCAGGCCACGAACGGATGGGAAAGCCTACGGGAGCTAGATACCTCGAGTTTCCCGTGGCGGCCCCGCAGTCTACCCGTTTGGGACCAACACCATTAGCACTGGCCCCCTGCTATGTAGAAAGAATACTCGGGTAGCACTAACTCCCTATGCAATTAATTAATTAATTAATTAAGTTGTTATTATGAGCAAATTAAAAGCAGTGTTGGACCTTGCTGGAGGAGTTTTATTCAAAGACGAACTGTCAAGGGGTCCCCATATACCCAACCGTGTAAGGAACGCAAAATCAAGGAACATAACGCCGGTTTATCGGCTCCTAAGGTGGCATGAGTGGAACAAAACACCGAGCAAAAGGCCAAGCCTTCCACCCATGCCCAGTATATAGGTGTGTTAATATATATAAGACATATTGTGATATTCCAACAACAAGTTCCAACATGGAACGATCTTCATCTTCACCTGCAACTAACAACGCTATAAGAGGGGCTAAGCAAGCGGGTAACATAGCCAAACAATGGTTTTGCTGGGAAGGTGTCAAAGGTTAGAGGTTTCATGGCAACAAGGAGAGGGGCTGACAATAAATGATGGGTGGCGCGACATCTAATGATAGCATCGAGACAACTAAGCATGGCAATGATAGTAAAGGTATCCAAGGTGATGGTCATCTTGCCTGAGATCCCGCAAGGAAGAAGAAAGAGTCCATGAAGAAGACGAAGAAGAAGCCTTGAAGACTAAGCACGTGAAGTCGAACGAATCCTCACGAACGCAACGGAATATGAACGAGCGAGAAGAAGCACACGACACGGTAAACGCACCACTCAAGAACATGACAAGATGCTCGGCCAAGTATGATGCAAGACAAGTCTATATGATGCATTAAATGGCAAGGGATGAAGCACACAAGAACAACACAAGACAACAAGTTTAAATGAGACCGGAAACTACACATAACAACTCTGGTAAGTCCTCATATGCACATTTCAAAATTGGTCCAGATCTGAACAAACGTTAGGTTAAAGTTGTTAAACAGCAAGTTAACATGCACCATGATGATCTACACAAAATTCTAGTCAAGTTTCATATAAAGTTTGTTTAATTCGGAGCTACGGCCTAGAAGATATGAGCAAAACAAGACAAGCATGGCAACGGTGCAAGATGCACCCAAACATCAAGCAAACACACTCCAAACATGTAAAAAACATGATATTAAGCTTCTACATGAAAAATCACACAAGTTTCATATAGGGCACACTCAAAACGGAGCAACGGTTCAACACATACACACGAAACAAGATATAACAAAAAGCTGTCCAAAAACAGCAACATGGCAACTTTGGAGCAAGGTACATATATGATACAACACCCAAACATGACAACAAGAGGCATGGATGTGAAGTAGACATGATACTTAACAATCATGAACTTAGAACACACCCAAAATCTTGCTGGAACAAATTTAAACAAGCATGGCAAGTTGCAATAAATTTATCCAGACTTAGTCAAAATCTGGGAAGGCAAAAACATCATCACGATGCTGCCTTCGGAGGCACAAAACAACAATCATGTCAACTCTACTAAGCATGTAAAGATCATGGACATGTAATAGACATCACATACATCAAACAACTCCATTGGAGCAACTCCATAGGAGGCATGGATCAATAAGAACAAGCTCCACCAAATTGAACATGCTGATAGAAGTCTGACAGGTAAAATTTATAACAACTTAAGTGCAAGAAATAAATAAGCTACAACAGGTCATATAAGCAAGCAAGGGCATGGATGGATAGACAATAACATGGACAACAAGACATGAACATTGGCCACTCCAAAACAAGCATGGATTTGAGGCGGGCATCAAGCAAACATACATCAGGTTAAACAGATTCCAGACTTAGCAGTTTTTTCACTAAGTATAAAACAACAACATTGACATGGCAAGTTTACAAGCTTTTTTAAGTCACCTCAAGGCATATCATGGAAAGTGGATTGCACCACAGCAAAGACCATATGATTGTGCTTCTAAAACATATAGACATGTGACATGAAGACAAACACATCAATAGCAATGAGCAAGTGAAAACAGCATCTCACAACAAGTTTCAGCACTTAACAACCACATACACTTTTGCAACAGAGATTAACATGGCAATAAGGCACCTAACATGAATGCTACATCAACCATCATGTAGAGCACTTCACAATAAACATTTTGACATATCATATGCTCCATTTGGATAAACATGCACAAAGTTACAAGCATCACAAGTATGCAACAAAATTACAGTTACCAGCAGTTTTAAACAAGTAGCACTCTTGCAACGATGATTAGGGCATCAAGACGAACTCAAACAAGCATGGCACAATGGAACAAAATGAAGAGCATATCACCACGGTCATTTTGACATATTATATGCACAGTTTGGATAAGCACACCACAAGTTACAAGCAGACAAAGTATGCAACAAAATTACAACGGAAAAGGACTTAGAAGTAAAACTACCTAGGAGAGGGGGTGGGCGTGTCCGTGCTGGGCGGACGTGTCCGTCGGTGCGGCCTCTCGGGCCCACCTGACAGAGGCATAGAGAGGAGGAGGGTCGGACATGTCCGTGCCTGACTAGACATGTCCGGCTCCGCCGATCCGGATCTGGCCGGAGCAAGTCCGGCGACAGCTCGGGGCGGAGTGACGAGGAGGACCGCGGCGGATCCGGCTCCTTCCGGCGCCAGATCTGGCCGGGCAAGGCACGGGGACGACGACGGGGGGTCCGGTCGCCGCTGGGGGAAGGAAGCGGCGGCCGGCGAGCTTCTCAGGCCACGGCGGCGGTGACCTTCGAGGGTGGCGGCGCGGTGAGGGTTGGGAGCGAGCAGGGGCAAGTCAAGGCAGGAGGCGGCGTCAGCCGGCGAGGTTGTCACGGACGGGGCGGCGGCGGTCAGCAGCTCCGGCGAGGGCGCGCGGTGACGGGGCGGAGCGACGAGGCTGGGCGCGGAGGAGAGGCGCGCAGGGCGCTCGGGCCCGCCGCGGCTGGCGGCGGGCCGCGGCCGGGCCTGGCGGGCCTGGCATGGGTGGGACGAGGCCAGGGAGCGGGGTGGCCAGGTGGCGCTCTCCCACTGGCCGCGGGAGGCAGCTGCGGCGGCGCCGGCCAGTGGCGGCGCGCCAAGTGGCGAGGGAGAGATGGCTGGCACGGAAATGGAGGAGGGGGTGGCGGCTGAGAGGTGGGAGGAGGAGTAGGTAGGTTTAGGGGATGTATTTTTGGCAGGGAGGACGTCTATAAATAGAAAGGGGGCTAAGGTTAGAGGAATTGCTCCGTTTCGGAGCCGTTCGATCGCCATCGGACGGTCCGGAGCGGAGGGGGTTTGTAGGTGGGTTAGGTGGGCTGTGAAGAGGGGTGTGGGCTGAGATGAGAGGAGAGGAGAGGAGAGAGGCCCGGGACTGTGTTTCGGAGACCGAAACGTCCGACGAATTAACCGGCGACTAGTGCCGCTATATTTAACGGTTGGGCTATCAAACGAGCTCCGAATGCGATGAAATTTGGCAAGCGGCCTGTCTACACTATAATAAGACCACACACCAAGTTTCATCCCATTCCGAGAACGTTTTCCGGCCACTCATAAAATAAATATTCGGAGATGCCGCGGGCGCGTGCAAGTGTGTCTGGGCTCAGAACACACAACGGAAAGGACAGGCGGACTCGGACGGATGCAAGTTTTTAAAACATGATGATGCAACACAAATGATGACAATGAAAAGATGCAACACGCAAGCAGATGACATGGCAACGACGATGAATAACTGGCTAACACCTGGCGCACCGGTCTCGGGGTGTCACAACACTCCCCTACTAACAAGAGATCTCGTCCCGAGATCTTAGGAACGAGGCGGAAGAGGAAAAAGGAAGAACAAAGTTCTTCGAGGACAAAAGAGTGAAGCCAAAGAACCTTGAGAGGTTGAGCCACTTGAAAGAAAGGATACAACGGAGATGAACGAAGTTGCAAAGACTTCATTAAATAAGAGGACAAGGAATACGACGAGAATCAAGGAGGTTGAAAGGCACGAAGCAAGAGCTGAAGGAATAAGAATGAGTTTGAAACCACTCCGGTTGATAAGAGATATAAAAGGAATTTGAACGAAGTAATTTAGGCAGCATTCCGGCTGAGCATTGTAGAAAAATGACTTGAACTTGAGAAGATGGAATGATACATGATGAGATGAACAAGAAAAACCTCCGGAAGAATTAAAGGATGGAATGAGAAGAACGGAGAAGAAGATGACAACTTCCATCATGACTGAATTTGAAAGAGAATCATTCAAGAGAAAGGCTTGAACGGAGTTGTTGAGAAAATCAACCACAAAAGAATAAGCTTGGTTTGGACTTAATTAATCATCTCAAAAGTTGAGGTGAATTATGCCGCAACCAAAAGATTGAATAGATGAGATGAAGGAAGAAATGCAAAACTCCACATGAAAATAATACGGAGAATTAATTGCACTCGAGAGGCAAGAATAAGAATGCTTGCGCTGCTCCACAAGGATTGCTCAATATATTGAAGAAAGAATTAAATCATGAAGAGACACCAAGAGGAACTCCGGTAACAAAAGGATGATGATATAGAAGTGAAGGATTCGAGAATAAGAATAAAGCCTTGCGATGATTAGATGGGGTTCCGAGAGATACCCGAGAAAACTTGAACTCCGGGAAAGAAAAGATTAGAAACACCTAGAACTAGAATTTATTCGTCAATAATAAACTCCAAAGGAAAGGAATAAATCAACTCGACGCGAATGAATAAGAATTATATTACTCTTATCCTCCATCAATTAAATTGATGAGAAGCAATGGATTTGCATATCACTTATTAGCGTTGAAATTGATTAAAGAGGAATATAGCTCGAATTTGAGAAAAACTTCATTAACCACCGGTAGGATTGGAATAAAAATGAATGGATTGATATGATAACACCGGAAAAGAACTGTTGAGCGAATCACCGTAAAGAATTGAAGCCGAGTGAAGAAAAGGGACGAACAACCGTGAAGAAATTGAAAACGAGTGAATACGATGAATCGCCGGGAAGAATACAGCACTTGCGAATTTAGATATAAGAGAACAAAGAGATCACGATCTGATTAAAGAATACTTGAACGAAGCGCCGGAGGAATGTGAGACGAACGAAGAGGCATCAATGAAGAATATGAGGAGGACGAAGTTGAAAACTGAGAATGAAGAAATCTTCTGAAATGATGGCCTTTGAAGGAACACAAAGAAATGAATTCATGAAATACTCCGGAAGAATGAAAATAAGAAAGGTTGAACCAACAATGAAAAGAATTTGCAAACGATCTTCGGAAGGCATATGACTGATTGAATACATACTTACGTCCCACTTGAAAAGAATTTGGGAATCACTCGGGAAGAGTTAGGTAAGATCATGGGAAAGACCTGTGGGTTATGAGCCCACCGAAGAGAAAACACCGTTGAGAATTGATTGACAAGAGGAGATGATGCACCGCAAATGATTCAAAGACTCGAATGAGGTGACAACCTCGAATAAATTAGAACACAGACGAATGTCCTGAGATATCTTCGGAACTCCGGAATAATTAAATGACGAGAGACGAACGAGCAATTGGAATCACTTGAACCGAGGGAAATAATATGATGAACCCCGAGTAATTAGAATTGAAATCCACCGGAGAAGAAAAAGAGAGATGAATAATGACGACGAGACGAGAATTCACCAGAAAAGAAAAGAGATGAATAATGATGAGCTAGAAGAGAAATCACCAGTTGAAATAACTGAGGAAGAATGCAGAGGATCACACGAGTAGGATGGGTACTCGATTAAGGACTCCGGCTCCGAGAAGAAAAAGGGTGGGCGGGTGGGAAAAAGAAAGACAACTTCGGAAGGAATAACAACATCGGTAGGAAAGAACCGAGGATTGAACTATCAATAGGCGAAGAGGAATGAAATGACTCAACGAGAGATGCACCAGATGAAAAGAGCAGGCATCGCAACGAACGAAAACTAAACACGTGATCCTAAAAAAAATTGAAGGGGAAGAGGAGTAATTCAAAACACCTACGTCAAGATTCCTCACCAGAGCGACGAAGGGGCAGGGGAGTAAAAAGAATTCCTACTCTCCGATATAACTAGACTCGGAAATAGTTTCTGCTAGACTCAACAACGGCCAAGCTACGACCAATCAAGGGGGCTCCTATGGTCGGTCGAGGCTCTGATACCAACTTGTCAGGCCCAAGATGCGATTCTATCCCGATCACGTGACACTTACGTGATTGGGGCACAACCGCATTTCGGGCGCTTAGCAAGATGGATATCATTACTTCGTACCATTACATACATACATGGGGGATACAAAAATTCATACAAGTCACATGAATACAACAATATCAATACAAGGCATCCGACTACGGATGCAAACATGAAAAGCACAACGACATCCATCTTCTATCCCAGGTTGCCGACCCGGAACCTAACCCAAGACTGAAGAAGAAGATGAAGAAAAAAGAACTCCAACAAAAGAACATCACTCTCGTGTCAAGTCATCGGAAACCTGCACCTGCAACTATTGTTGTAGTATCTGTGAGCCACGAGGACCCAACAATCCCATAACCATGGGTAACAAGACTAGCAAAGCTTAATGGGTAAGGAGGAGGTTAAGTGGTGAGGTTGCAGCAGCGTCTAAGCAAAGTATGGTGGCTAACTTACGAGTACAAGAATAAGATGAGCATCTACGCAAACGGTCGCAAACTAGTAGTGATCGCTAAAGATCCTGAACTACCTACGAGTCAAACATAACCCCATCGTGTTCTCTTCTCAAAATGAAAAGAGACAGTCACGGTTACTCACCTGTTGTGTGTTTTACTTCGGATCCTCTGACAAGTTTTCTACAACCGGACATTAACAAATTCCAATCTGCCACATAACCGCGGGCACGGCTTTCGAAAGATCATAACCCTGCAGGGGCGTCCCAACTTAGCCCATAACAAGCTCTCACGATAAGCAGAAGTAATAATAATATCACCCCTTATCTTAGGGACAATCCGATTTGGCTCGGAATCCCGATGCACAAGACATTTCGACAATGGTAAAACAAGTCCAGCAAGACCTCCCGGTGTGTCGACACCCTGATAGTAGCCGCGCGTATCTCGTCTCAGGCCACGACCGGATGGGAAAGCCTACTGGAGCCAGATACCTCGAGTTTCCCCGTGGCGGCCCCGCAGTCTGCCCGTTTGGGACCAACACCATCAGCACTGCCCCCCTGCTATGTAGAAAGAATCCTCGGGTAGCGCTAACTCCCTATGCAATTAATTAATTAATTAAGTTGTTATTATGAACAAATTAAAACTAATGTTGGGCCTTGCTGGAGGAGTTTTATTCAAAGACGAACTGTCAAGGGGTCCCCATATACCCGACGGTGTAAGGAACGCAAAATCAAGGAACATAACGCCGGTTTATCGGCTCCTAAGGTGGCATGAGTGGAACAAAACACCGAGCAAAAGGCCAAGCCTTCCACCCATGCCCAGTATATAGGTGTGTTAATATATATAAGACATATTGTGATATTCCAACAACAAGTTCCAACATGGAACGATCTTAATCTTCACCTGCAACTAACAACGCTATAAGAGGGGTTGAGCAAGCGGGTAACATAGCCACACAATGGTTTTGCTGGGAAGGTGTCAAAGGTTAGAGGTTTCATGGCAACAAGGAGAGGGGCTGACAATAAATGATGGTTGGCGCGACATCTAACGATAGCATCGACACAACTAAGCATGACAATGATAGTAAAGGTATCCAAGGTGATGGTCATCTTGCTTGAGATCCAGCAAGGAAGAAGAAAGAGTCCATGAAGAAGACGAAGAAGAAGCCTTGAAGACTAAGCACGTGAAGTCGAACGAATCCTCACGAACGCAACGAAATATGAACTAGCGAGAAGAAGCACACGACACGGTAAACGCACCACTCAAGAACATGACAAGATGCTCGACCAAGTATGATGCAAGACAAGTCTATATGATGCATTAAATGGCGAGGGATGAAGCACACAAGAACAACACAAGACAACAAGTTTAAACGAGGCCGGAAACTACACATAACAACTCCGGTAAGTCCTCATATGCACATTTCAAAATTGGTCTAGATCTGAACAAACCTTAGGTTACAGTTGTTAAACAGCAATTTAACATGTACCATGATGATCTACACAAAATCCTAGTCAAGTTTCATATAAAGTTTGTTTAATTCGGAGCTACGGCCTAGAAGATATGAGCAAAACAAGACAAGCATGACAACGGTGCAAGATGCACCCAAACATCAAGCAAACACACTCCAAACATGTAAACAACATGATATTAAGCTTCTACATGAAAAATCACACAATTATCATATAGGTCACACTCAAAACGGAGCAACGGTTCAACGCATACACACGAAACAAGATATAACAACAAGCTGTCCAAAAATAGCAACATGGCAACTTTGGAGCAAGGTATATATATGATACAACACCCAAACATGATAACAAGAGGCATGGATGTGAAGTATACATGATACTTAACAAGCATGAACTTAGAACACACCCAAAAGCTTGCTGGAACACATTTAAACAAGCATGGCAAGTTGCAATAAATCTATCCAGACTTAATCAAAATATGGGAAGGCAAAAACATCATCACGATGCTGCCTTCGGAGGCACAAAACAACAAGCATATCAACTCTAATAAGCATGTAAAGATAATGGACATGTAATAGACATCACATACATCAAACAACTCCATTGGAGCAACTCCATAGGAGGCATGGATCAATAAGAACAAGCTCCACCAAATTGAACATGCTGATAAAAATCTGACAGGTAAAATTTATAGCAACTTAAGAGCAAGAAATAAATAAGCTACATCAGGTCATATAATCGAGCAAGGGCATGGATGGATAGACAATAACATGGACAACAAGACCTGAACATTGGCCACTCCAAAACAAGCATGGATTTGAGTGGGGCATCAAGCAAACATAGCATCAGGTTAAACAAATTCCAGACTTAGCAGTTTTTTCACTAAGTATAAAATAGCAACATTGACATGGCAAGTTTACAAGCTTGTTTAAGTCACCTCAAGGCATATCATGGAAATTGGATTGCACCACAACAAAGACCATATGATTGTGCTTCTAAAACATATAGACATGTGGCATGAAGACAAACACATCAATAGCAATGAGCAAGTGAAAACATCATTTCACAACAAGTTTCAGCACTTAACAACCACATACACTTTTGCAACAGAGATTAACATGGCAATAAGGCACCTAACATTAATTTTACAACAACCATCATGTAGAGCACTTCACAATGAACATTTTGACATATCATATGTTCATTTGGATAAACATGCACAAAGTTACAAGCATCAAAAGTATGCAACAAAATTACAGTTACCAGTAGTTTTAAACAAGTAGCACTCTTGCAACTATGATTAGGGCATCAAGATGAACTCAAACAAGCATGGCATAATGGAACAAAATGAAGAGCATATCACCACGGTCATTTTGACATATTATATGGACAGTTTGGATAAGCACACCACAAGTTACAAGCAGACAAAGTATGCAACAAAATTACCACAGAAAAGGACTTAGAAGAAAAACTACCTAGGAGAGGGGGTGGACGTGTCCGTGCTAGGCGGACGTGTCCGTCGGTGCGGCCTCTCGGGCCCACCTGGCAGAGGCACAGAGAGGAGGAGGGTCGGACATGTCCGTGCCTGACTGGACATGTCCGGCTCCGCCGATCCGGATCTGGCCGGAGCAAGTCCGGCGGCAGTTCGGGGTGGAGCGACGAGGAGGACCGCGGCGGATCCGGCTCCTTCCGGCGCCAGATCTGGCCGGGCAAGGCACGGGGACGACGGCGGTGGGTTCGGTCGCCAGCGGGGGAAGGAAGCGGCCACCGGCAAGCTTCTCAGGAGACGGCGGCGGTGACCTTCGAGGGTGGCGGCGCGGTGAGGGTTGGGAGCGAGCAGGGGAGAGGCGAGGCAGGAGGCGGCGTCGGCCGGCGAGGTTGTCGCGGACGGGGCGGCGGCGGTCAGCAGCTCCGGCGAGGGCACGCGGTGATGGGGCGGAGCGACGAGGCAGGGCGCGGAGGAGAGGCGCGAGGGGCGCTCGGGCCCGCGGCGGCTGGCAGCGGGCCGCGGCCGGGCCTGGCGGGCCTGGCGCGGGTGGGACGAGGCCAGGGAGCGGGGTGGCCAGGTGGCGCTCTCCCACTGGCCACGGGAGGCAGCTGCGGCGGCGCCGGCCAGTGGCGGCGCGCCAAGTGGCGAGGGAGAGATGGATGGCACGGAAATGGAGGAGGGGGTGGCGGCTGAGAGGTGGGAGGAGGAGTAGGTAGGTTTAGGGGATGCCATTTTTGGCAGGGAGGACGTCTATAAATATAAAGGGGCTAGGGTTAAAGGAATTGCTCCGTTTCGGAGCCGTTCGATCGCCATCGGACGGTCCAGAGTGGAGGGTGTTTGTAGGTGGGTTAGGTGGGCTATGAAGAGGGGTGTGGGCTGAGATGAGAGGAGAGGAGATAGGCCCGGGACTGTGTTTTGGAGACCAAAACGTCCGACGAATTAACCGGCGACTAGTGCCGCTATATTTAACGGTTGGGCTATCAAACGAGCTCCGAATGTGATGAAATTTGGCAGGCGGTCTGTCTACACTATAATAAGACCACACGCCAAGTTTCATCCCATTCCGAGAACATTTTCCGGATACTCATAAAATAAATATTCGGAGATGCCGTGGGCGCGTGCAAGTGTGTCTAGGCTCAGAACGGACAACGGAAAGGACGGGCGGACTCGGACGGATGCAAGTTTTTAAAACATGATGATGCAACATAAATCATGACAAGGCAAAGATGCAACACGCAAGCAGATGACATGGCAACGATGACGAATAACTGGCTGAGACCTGGCGCACCGGTCTCCGGGTGTCACAAAAATTGACAAGAGAAATTGGACAAGGGTGAGTTCACATCAAGGATAACAATGACAAAGTCCTACAAAGTGATCGCCATCTACCGTTTCTCATCTAAATTGGGCTCCTCTTTTCCCACCGAACGGGCTGCATCTGGCTTACATAGTTGAAAACACAGTGGCGGTCAGTCTTCCAACGAGGAGGGAGCTAGGCCTTGAAAGGATCGAGAAGAGGGGTCTAGAGGGGGTGATTAGACCATTACCACGTAAAAGTGGCAGTTTTTAATTTCTTCAAGTTAAGGTTGAGTTTAGCACAAGTTAATGGGCACACAATACATTTCACACAAGCATGGAAAGAGTATGAGCAGCGGAAAGAGTAAAGCATGCAAGTGCAAGAATGTAAAGGGACGGGATTGGAGTGTGCAAACGCAATGGAGACGCGGAGAATTTTTGGCGTGGTTCCAATAGGTGGTGCTATCGTACATGCACATTTATGGAGACTTCAACCCACGAAGGGTAATGGTTGCGCGAGTCCACGGAGGGCTCCACCCATGAAGGGTCCACGAAGAAGCAACCTTGTCTTTCCCACCATGGCCATCGCCCACGAAGGACTTGCCTCACTCAGGTAGATCTTAATGAAGTAGGCGATCTCCTTGCCCTTAAAAACTTCTTGGTTGAACTCCACATCATGTCGGAGGCTCCCAAGCGACACCTAACCAATCTAGGAGACGCTACTCTCTAAGAGATAATAGATAGTGTGTTGATGATGAACTCCTTGCTCTTGTGGTTCAAATGATAGCTCTCCAATACTCAACTATTTCTCACGGATTTGGATATGGTGGAAGAAGAATTGGAATGAAAAGCAACTTGGGGAAGGCTAGAAATCAAGGTTCAAATGGTAGGAGTGGAATCTCTTGATCTCAACACATGAGTAGGTGGTTCTCTCTGAGAAAATGAATGGTGGAAGTGTAGGCACGTTCGGATGGCTCTATCTTATGAGTGAGAGGGGGTGGAGGGGTATATATAGCCTCCACACAAAATCCAATCATTACACACCTTTGACCAATCTCGGTGGCACCGCTTTGTGAACACGGTGGCACCTATCTGTGCAAAAATATAAACGTTAGGAATCTCGGTGGGACCGTCTGGAACAACTGGTGGGACCGATGTGCTAGGGCTTAGGGCAAACTTCATCTCGGTGGCACCGATTGCATCATCTCAGTGGGACCAAAGTGAAGGCAATGAACAACAGAGAATCAGTCAAGCCATCTCGGTGGGACCGATTGCAACATTTTGGTGGGACCAAAACAATTGCAACAAGCCACAGAGAATTGGCAAGGCCATCTCGGTGGGACCGAGATCCGTATCGGTGTGACCGAATTGCTAGGGTTTCCGCAGTGGCTATGTCAAGATGAACTCGGTGGCTCCGGATAGGCAATTTTGGTGGGGCCGAGTTTGGAATTAGGGTTTGGACATATTTGGATGGAGAAAGCGGCTGAGGGTTTTGGACCAATATCACTAAGCACTTGAGCAATCAGATCATTAAGCAACACCACATACCCTTTTAATAGTATTGGCTTTCCTATGGTCTCAATGTGATCTTGGATCACAAAAATGAAAATGTAGAGTCTTGAGCTTTTGCCAATCTTTTTCCTTAGTAATTGGAAGGGGTTCCACATCCTCTTGTACTTGCCACGCCACTGTTGAACTTATCTGAAATGTACTAAATAAAACTATTAGTCCAACAAATGATATGTTGACATTAATTACCAAAATCACCAAGGGTCAAGTAGATGATACAAAGAGTAGTAAGCAAAGCTTTGGAAGAACATGTAACATGCATAAGTTCCCCCTATATGTGTGCAATCATGTAATGATAGAATGCACACCATGACAGAGTAAGTAATGAGTTACATGTATCTTGGCCATATGCATCAGATAAAAAAGTAATGTGACATGTATTTCCATGTTTATGACTCTCTCTTGCAAACAATATGTGCAAAAGCAAGAGATCATCATGCACATGAGTGAGATGCATATACTTACCTTGTGGTCCTTGAACTAACTCTTGAAGAAGCAAACTTGAGAAAACATGGTTAAATAACACAAGAAAACTTCAAAAAAGAAAAAAAATTCAAGATCCACAAGAATACCAAGACTGGGATGACATGTAATAGATGAGCATCACAGAGTGAGTACTTCATTTAGATACATACATGTCCCCAAAGAATTAAGGATTTGCAATATATTCCAAGCATGAACTTCCTCTCCCCCTAAATCTAACACTTGATATTGGGAGTAGTGGTGTCGCTAGAGCTACGTCGGTATTGCCCCCAAAGAGGAAGGGATGATGCATCACAGCTACGGTAGGTATTTCCCTCAGTGATGAGGCCAAGGTTATTGAACCAATAGGAGAACCACGCAACACCACATAAACGGTACCTGCACACAAATAACAAATACTTGCAACCCGACATATAGGAGGGGTTGTCAATCCCTCCCGGGTAATAGATTGGTAAATAGATAGATTGATAGATGCAAATGAAAGAACGACAAATAAATTGTAGCAAGGTATTTTCTTATATAGTATAGATCTGAAAATAAAAGTTGCAAATAGAGGAAAAAACAAATAGTAATATAGATCTGAAAGTATAGGATAGGAAAATAGGCCCGAGGGCCGTAGATTTCACTAGTGGCTTCTCATGGAAAAATAACAATGGTGGGTGAACAAATTACTGTTGGGTAATTGATAGAAGAGCAAATAATTATGACGATATCTAAGACAATGATCATGTATATAGGCATCACGTCCATGATTAGTAGACCGACTACTGCCTGCATCTACTACTATTACTCCACACATCGAATGCTATCCAACATGCATCTAGTCTATTAAGTTCATGTAAAAACTGAGTAAAGTAATAAGAATGATGACATGATGTAGACAAGATCTATTCATGTAGGAATAGACCCCATCTTTTTATCCTTAATAGCAACGATACATGCGTTCTTTGCTGCCCCTTCTGTCACTGGGAAAGGACACCGCAAGATCAAACCCATTACAAAGCACATCTTCCCATTTCAAGATAAACATATCAAGTTGGCCAAACAAAACCCAAATATCAAAGAAGAAATACGAGGATATAATAATCAAGAATGGATATTAAATCAAGGCAAATTTGATCATAAACTCACAATTCATCGGATTCCAAGAAACACACCGCACAAAGTCATTACATCAAATAGATCTCCAAGAGACCATTGTATTGACAAACAAAGAGAGAAGAAGCCATCTAGCTACTGCCTACGGACCCATAGGTCTGTGGTGAACTACTCACGCATCACCGGAGAGGCACCAATGAGGATGCTGAACCCCTCTGTGATCATGTTTCCCTCTGTCAGAGTGCCGGAAAAGGGCTCTAGATTGGATCTCGTGGTTCTGGACCTTGCGGCGGCTGGAAAAAAAATTCGTCGACTCCCCTAGGGTTTCTGGAGGGGTATTTATAGAGCGAAGAGGCGGGGCGGGAGGCCACCGAGGTGGGCACAACCCACCTGGGCACGCCGGGGGGGGGGGAGGCGCGCCCTGGTGGGTTGTGCTCCCATCAGAGCCCCCTCTAGTACTTCTTCAGCGCATCCTGTGTCTTTTAGCCTAGAAAAAATCTCCAAAAAGTTTCACTGCATTTGGACTCCGTTTGGTATTGATTTTATGCGATGTAAAAAAAAGCAAAAAACAACAACTGACACTGTGCACTATATCAATAGGTTAGTCCCAAAAATTATATAAAATGATTATAAAACATCCAAGAATGATAATATAACAGCATGGAACAATCAAAAATTATAGATACGTTGGAGATGTATCAAGTAGGTAGGGTGAGAAGCAATCAGAGCAAGCTTAAAGCTTAAGCTAAGAATCACAGATGACTAAATGATAGTTGACATGTCTCTCCGCTCTTAAAGACATGCAAATCAAATTCTTTCCTCTTGTGAAAGTGCATCTCTCTTCCTTTCTTAAAATAGCTTTGTAAGGATAAGCTTTGATGTGCTCTCTCTCTCTCTCTTTCAGAGATCTCTCCCCCCTTTGACATCAATTTCCAACAAGGCTTTTTCATGGGTATGAGTCAAGTGAGTATGGTCCTGGAGAGGCAAAATCAAGGCAGAGTGCAAGTTAAGATGCAGGCACATAGAAAGAATAATTGAGTGGAGCTAGAAAGAATAAACAATTTAAGATGGAAAAAGTTTTCTCAATAGTGAAATCGATGGCACTGATTCATATCAATCGGTGATGCCGAGATAGGGCTGTCATAGACAGAGCATATCAAAGAGACTGAGTTAGTTCATTTCAGCAGAACAGATGAGCTGTATACAAGTAAAACTTGTGCTTCGGTCTGGCCGGTAGGCTTGGATCAGTGGAACCAAGATCAATGCAAAGGAAAAGTTTTGTCAACTCATCTCACTAGCAAATGAAATTTCACAAAGATTTTCAAGGAATTTGATAGAGTTTGTAATGGATTCAAAAAACATAGACATCAGAAAAGATCTAGATGAAGTTTTTTTTATTAAAAGGGAAACACTATAGCGAAGGAAGGCATGGTAAATGCAAAAGAAATGCAACTAAGAAGGAAACACTAGAGAACTTCTATGTTAGAGTATAATGACTTAGGAGTCAAGTGAGATCACTTGATCATAGGTCATACTCATCGTTAAGCTCAAAATGGGGTTGCCTTGATGTATTCATATCTTGTTAAGTTGCTTTAACCCGATCATGACTTGGAGAAAACCTTCTCTAAGATGGAAAAACATACCTCGGGTTTGTTGTTGAACTTGGTGAATGCTCAATGTTGATGTAGTCCATCGAGAGTTGGGAGCATCCCTATGAATGTGAAGTTCATCTTACTACATGGGTTAGTCTTGCAAGGAATAACTCTTGTGTGTCCAAATTGACAAGAGTGAAATTCATCATATAAATGTTGTCAAAGGATATGTTGAGTGAAGACTTGTTCCTCGCTTAACATGATGACATGCTACTTTATCGTCATGTTCACCGGTTAGACTCTGAGTCAGGTCCAAACTAATGCTCAAACTTGAGTTTTTAAATGGTTGTGGGGTACATATTGGGGCAGAAATCAGTACTATTTGTCTACTATATGATTAATCTCGGGTGTCTACTGTGAGTTTCATGTTGGGTGGAAACAAACATTAAAGGAGCCATTATCTGTATTTTTTTAACTGAAGCTATTATTTGTCTGCTATCGTAGGTTTTGGGTCTATCCACAGTATGCACTCCTTACATAATCTCACTATGTTTTATTCCTATGCATGTCAGTTATTGTACACAATGGTACTGAACATGTAGAGCAAAAGAGATGAGCCTTGTGTGGCAATAAAATTTCATGCAAACGTCGCTCCATGGTGGGTGCAAAAGCAACCCCCTCCCCTCATTCCAGACTGTAATCAAGAGGAAGATAACTGTTCGGAGGGGAATTCAGAGGGAGCAGACCACTCCTATTTAACCCCTCAAGTCTTTTGCTCTAACTTAGCATGCTGATATTGGTCATATCATGCATATGGTGCCTTGCATTGCTTACACAAAAAATATGTCATCTGCTTAGTTTAGACATGTATTGTGTGAATGCCATCTGTTTGGTTTATACATCAGATATGTGAATCATGCAATGCCATCTTGTTTAGCCAGGCATCATATATGTGAATTTTGACATGCCATCCTGGTTAGCCAGTCATCTTATATGTGAATTATATCATGCCATCCTTTTTATTATGTAATAAATTTGTCAACAATGTCAGTACATTCAATTACTCTTCCTGTGCATCAGCCATTCGACACGGTCATGGAAAAATCTGGAGTGAAAACAAGGTCTTCAGAGCAGACAATGCTATCTGACGAAGCGCGTGTCTTGTTGGTTATCGATAGCTCCTCAGAGGAGGATTCAGAGACATATGACCAGTCCTATCCCCCCCTCGAGGTGCATGCTCTAACTTGGCAGGGTTATATTGCTCATATCGTGCATATGGTGTCTTGCATTGCCATGTTATTTTCTTAGTTTAGACATGCTTTGTGTGAATGCCACCTATTTACTGTCTAGTTACCATATATGTGAACTATGCAATACCATCTTGTTGCAAGACATTATATATGTGAATTATGCAATGCTATCTTGTCGCAAGGCATTATATATGTGAATTATGCAATGCCATGTTCTTTAGCCAAGCATCATATATGTGAATTGTATCATGATATCCTTTTTTTGTATTATGTATTCGATTTGCCGACAATGTTTATATTTAACTACTCTTCCTGTGCATCAGCCATTTGAATTGGTGATGCAAAAATCTGGAGTGAAAACAAGGTCCTCATAGAAGACAATGCTACCTGCTGAAGCAGATATCTTGCTGGTTACAGATAGCTCCTCAGAGGAGGATTCAGAGACAGATGACCAGTCCTATTTCCCCCGTGAGGTGTATGCTCAAACTTGACAGGGTTATATTACTCATATCATGCATATGTTGTCTTGCAATGCTTAGTTTTTACATCATATACACAATATTGAATGTCATCTGCTTAGTTGACACATCATATATGTGATTGCCCTCTGCTCACTTGCTTAGTATATAAATCATATATTTGAATTATATCATGTCATGATGTTTACATAGACAACACATATCTGAATTATGGCATGCCAACCCATTTTCTAAACAAATAATATAGTTATATCATCTCATCATGTTTACATAGTCATCATATTTTGAATTATGGCATTATATCCGTGAATTATATCATGCCATCATGTTTCCATCCATTTATGTGAATTACGGCATGCCAACCACTTTAATAGACACATCGTATAGTTATATCATGTCATCCTTTTACACAGTCATCATTTTTTGAAGTATGTCATTCTATCATGTTTAGTTAGCCATCATATATGTGAATTTGTATCATGTTATCATGTTTAATTAGCTATCATATATGTGAAATTGTGTCATGCTATCCTGTTTGGTTAGACAACATAAATGTGAATTATTTCATGCCCTGTTTTCTTCCCTACTATCCATTGCACATGTCTATCATACAATGTCTGTACATTCAATTACTTTTCTTGTTTATCAACCATTTGAATTGGAGAGGGTGATGGCAGTATCTATGGGAGTAAAAACACGGTCTTGAGAAAAGATCATGCTACCCGTCGATGCAGATAGAACCACGGTTGTACTTGCCCAAGAACCAGCCCCACCACACATAACCCAGACTCACACATATTGTACCCCTACCCAGTTGGACAGAGAACCAGATACACCCCTTCTAACCCCAACCCTAGCAGACAATAACCCGGTTCTAGTTGACACAACACCATCTCCACCACAGAGCACCCAAACACAAGCAGTTAGTAAGGCAAGTGCAGTGCCCAAAGCACGAGGATCACCACTCCGAACCCCAAGTCAACGCTTAAAGCAGGAGAAGAATTGTTCTTAGGTTAGGTTCCGTAGCTATGGTTCATACTCCTTTGCTCTAGCATCACTGTATTTACTCATACCAACTAATTTCAAATTTGAAGGATGCAATTGGAACTCAAATGGTGCAAAAGGTATGTTTAAACCTGTTTCTTTAGCTGGTTTGCTGTTGTAACTTGCTCTATGTTGATTTTGGTTTCAATTGAATAAACAGTTATGTTCTCATGGCATGCACATTACAAGTGTTGTTAGTGTTGTGTAGTTTCCCACACTTATATTTTGTCTATGCTGCTTTGTCTTAAATAGATATGATTTGAATTGTCTCTATCTTGATTTGGCAACATAAACTAGAATGATATAGACCATACAGTGACCATACTACATATATATATATGTTTGTTTCATGTTGTTATCATGTCCACCTTACAACTGAACTGGTTTACCAAAATGAGTTTCATATACAATATGGTAAACCTATGACGTGTCTGCTTGTTCCTCTTATAGAATGCCGACAGAATATTGGAGAAGAGCACCCCATTATGCAATGGTAGAGAAAGTAATGTAGATAAGGTTCAAGATAGTGAGACAACCCTGTTGGTCTCCAAGAAAGCTGATAAAAACTATCTTGTAGACAGTGAGACAACCCCAAAGTCGTACCTTGATGTAGTGTGTGAGTTATTGGCCATTACTGCTGGCACAAGCTCTTTGAACTCGCTGCCTGAATCAGAAGTGCCAAACAAGAGAAAGCTAATAAGCTTGCTAAGCGTTTTGCCAGCATGGTGGATACCCAGGATATTGTTTCTTGAGCTCTTGTGAAATGGTTTCTGTCAGGGATATTACTAGCAGGTATAAACCGGCCAGGAAGATCCGGATTACACTGACATAATCGTATTATTACAAGCCCAGTGGAATATGTACAAAAGGTTACAGCCCATAGAAGTTTAGGGCCCATGTGTAAAGCCCACGGTTTGTAAACCGTCATATCATGTAACTTGGGATGTAAGATAGAAAGAGTAGAGACCGAGGCGGACACGTTTATGAGCCGGCCTCGAGACTCTGTAAACCGGACCGGGCGTTGCCTCCTATATAAAGGAACGACCCAGCGACGGTTCAAGGACAAGAAAGAACAGCTTGAGACACAGGCAAGCGATTCGCTCCCTGTTCATCGACGCCCAAGCAATACCACACCAAACTAGACGTAGGCTTTTACCTTCATCGAAGGGGCCGAACTAGTATAAACCCTTTGTGTCCTTTGTGTGCTTTTAACCTCTTCAAGCTAACCCGCGCGATGGCCTCACACCTAAGTCCTCTAAACCGCACATATGCCGTGCTAATTCCACGATAGTTGGTGCCCACCGTGGGGCTATCGCACGATGGTTTCGAGTTCTTGAAGGGCAGCTTTGAAGGACTCAAGGGTTACGCGGTTGGCCAGATGACCAAGAGTCGCCGTGGCCGGATCTACATCGACGACGCAGGCTGGGGCCCCGAGGCCGATTCAATCGACTACGGGTACCGGGTCCCCTTCGGCGGCATCCACGTCTTCATCAGCAAGATTGGCGAACCGGGACCTGAGCCGGACGTCTTCCCCAACATCGTCGAGCTGGCTCAGCGTGCGAGATCGGCCCGGGTTCAGCCCGCCGTAAAGCGTGTTTTCGTTGGAGCGATACATGGAGTCCAAGCTGGGGACGGATCGGATTCTGGTGGCGAGACAGTTGTCTACTCTGACAATGAATCTTCATCCGGAGAGACTGAATCTTTGTATCTGTTGCAGGACGGCCGATCCGAGGGTGTGTCCGATGGTGATAGTATTCCGGACCCCTTTGATCCGCCAAAACGGGTGGCTGTTTTCATGGCCGGATCACAACCTACGCAGCAGCCCTCGATGACCGGGGTGTTCACCTCAGAGGTAGCGGGTGCTGGGGCAGACAACCAGACCCCGTCGCCCTCTGATGCCCTATCCACGTTGGTTGGAGAACTGACGGCACTTGCAACAGCAGAAGTGGCCCCTGCCAACAAGGCGCAACATCATGCGGAGATCCTTCAGCTGAAGGGCCGGATTGAGTAGGCTAAACGGGATCTGGACGCAGAGAAAGTCAGGATGGCTACGAGGCAAGCCGAACTAGACTCCCAAGCTTTCCGGCTCAGGGTGGATCGGACTTCTGCACAGGAGGTAATGTAGAGAAGACAGCAAACTCGTCTACCGCCGGTTTACGAGGCGAGGAATCTCTTTGGCACACCAGGAGCAGGAGCCAACAATTATCCAGAGGTAAACCGGGGAGGAGCCCCGGTTCAGCCGCCGGCCGCAGAGCGAAACCGCCAAATCATGCCAACACTGCACGTCCCCACCCCCCGGCCATTATTCTAACCCATTGGACAACATTGTCGCTGCCGCTTCACGACTGGCCGCTTTACCCATTGAGGGGACATCCCCCGTGGCGGCGGAAGCATGCCGGGCTAAGGAATTACTGGACACGGCGCCGACACAGCAGCAGACGTACTCTTATAGCAGGGAGATGATTCATTCAACCCCCCGCCCAAGCCGGAGTTATTCTTGGCACTGGGATGAACCGGCTGTGTCTAGCAGGGAGCGGAGATGTCACCGTCACAGGCAGGATAATCCGGCGGGAGCAGAAGCACACGCCCAAGAGGCGGTAAACCGAGCTAGGCATGCTGTGCGCGAGGACACCCGTCAAGCGACGCCGGTTCACACAACACAGCAGAAACGGAAGCCACGGCAAGTTCCTTTGGAGTACAGTGTCTCATCTCCGCTTTACGAAGTGTGAAATTGCCCAAAGACTTCAAAGGCCCGCGCAAGGTACCCAACTACACAGCGGATCTGGCTCCAGAGGCGTGGGTTGAAAGCTACGAGATGGCTATGGAGATGCTTGATGTGGACGAAGCGGCATGCGCCAAGTACTTGAAGGAAATATGCCCTAGAGGCAATAATAAAGTTGTTATTTATATTTCCTTATATCATGATAAATGTTTATTATTCATGCTAGAATTGTATTAACCGGAAACTTAGTACATGTGTGAATACATAGACAAAACAGAGTGTCCCTAGTATGCCTCTACTAGACTAGCTCATTGATCAAAGATGGTTATGTTTCCTAACCATAGACATGAGTTGTCATTTGATCAACGGGATCACATCATTAGGAGAATGATGTGATGGACAAGACCCATCCGTTAGCTTAGCACTATGATCGTTTAGTTTTACTGCTATTGCTTTCTTCATGACTTATACATGTTCCTATAACTATGAGATTATGCAACTCCCGAATACCGTAGGAACACCTTGTGTGCTATGAAACGTCACAACGTAACTGGGTGATCATAAAGATGCTCTACAGGTGTCTCCGAAAGTGTTCGTGGTGTTGGCATAGATCAAGACTAGGATTTGTCACTCCGAGTGTCGGAGAGGTATCTCTGGGCCCTCTCGGTAATGCACATCATAATAAGCCTTGCAAGCAAAAGACTAATGAGTTAGTCACGAGATGATGTATTACGGAACGAGTAAAGAGACTTGCCGGTAACGAGATTGAACTAGGTATTGAGATACCGACGATCGAATCTCGGGCAAGTAACATACCGATGACAAAGGGAACAACGTATGTTGTTATGCGGTTTGACCGATAAAGATCTTCGTAGAATATGTAGGAGCCAATATGAGCATCCAGGTTCCGCTATTAGTTATTGACCGGAGATGAGTCTCGGTCATGTCTACATAGTTCTCGAACCCGTAGGGTCCGCACGCTTAACGTTTGATGACGATCGGTATTATGAGTTTATGAGTTTTGATGTACCAAAGGAGTTCGGAGTCCCGGATGAGACCGGGGACATGATGAGGAGTCTCGAAATGGTCGAGACGTAAAGATCGATATATTGGACGACTATATTCGGACATCGGAAAGGTTCCGAGTGATTCGGGTATTTTTCGGAGTATATGGGCCTTATTGGGCCATACGGGAATAGAGGAGAAAGACCAAAAGGAAGGAGGCGCGCGGCCCCCCTCTGGTCCGAATTGGACAAGGGGTGCAGCCCCCTTTTCCTTCTCCCTCTCCACCTCTTTCCTTCTCTCCTACTCCGGAAAGGAAAGGGGAATCCTACTAGGACTTGGGAGTCCTAGTAGGACTCCCCACACTTGGCGCGCCCCCTCTAGGGCCGGCCTCTCCCTTGCTCCTTTATATACGAGGGCAGGGGGCACCCTAGGACACACAAGTTGAATTGTTTTAGCCGTGTGCGGTGCGCCCCTCCACAGAAACACACCTCGGTCATACCGTTGCAGTGCTTAGGCGAAGCCCTGCGCCGGTAGATACATCATATCCGTCACCACGCCGTCGTGCTGACAAAACTCTCCCGTGAAGCTCAACTGGATCAAGAGCTCGTGGGACGTCATCAAGCTGAACGTGTGCTGAACACGGAGGTGCCGTACGTTCGGTACTTGATCGGTTGGATCGCGAAGAAGTTCGACTACATCAACCGCGTCACTAGACGCTTCCGCTCCCGGTCTACGAGGGTACGTAGACACACTCTTCCCCTCGTTGCTATGCATCTAGTAGATAGATCTTGCGTGATCGTAGGAAAATTTTGAAAATACTACGGTCCCCAACAGTGGCATCATGAGCCAGGTCTATGCGTAGATGATATGCAAGAGTAGAACACAATGAGTTGTGGGAGATACTAGTCATACTGCTTACCAGCATGTCATACTTTGCTTCGGCGGTATTGTGAGATGAAGCGGCCCGGACCGACATTACGCGTACGCTTACGCGAGACTGGTTTCACCGTTATGAGCACTCGTTGCTTAAAGGTGACTAGCGGGTGTCTGTCTCTCTCACTTTAGCTGAATCAAGTGTGGCTACGCCCGGTCCTTGTGAAGGTTAAAACAGCACATACTTGACGAAACATCGTTGTGGTTTTGTATGCGTAGGTAAGAACGGTTCTTGCTAAGCCCATAGCAGCCACGTAAAACTTGCAACAACAAAGTAGAGGACGTCTAACTTGTTTTTGCAGGGCATGTTGTGATGTGATATGGTCAAGACATGATGAGATATACGGTTTTGTATGAGATGATCATGTTTTGTAAAGTTATCGGCAACTGGCAGGAGCCATATGGTTGTCGCTTTATTGTATGAAATGCAATCGCCATGTAATTGCTTTACTTTATCACTAAGCGGTAGCGATAGTCGTAGAAGAAATAGTTGGCGAGACGACAACGATGCTACGATGGAGATCAAGGTGTCGCGCCGGTGACGAAGGTGATCATGACGGTGCTTTGGAGATGGAGATCAAAAGCACAAGATGATGATGGCCATATCATGTCACATATTTTGATTGCATGTGATGTTTATCTTATTATGCTTCTTATTTTGCTTAGAACGACGGTAGCATTATAAGATGATCCCTCACTAAAATTTCAAGGTATAAGTGTTCTCCCTGAGTATGCACCGTTGCGAAAGTTCGTCGTGCCGAGACACCACGTGATGATCGGGTGTGATAAGCTCTACGTTCAAATACAACGGGTGTAAGCCAGTTTTGCACACGCAGAATACTCGGGTTAAACTTGACGAGCCTAGCATATGCAGATATGGCCTCGGAACACTGGAGACCGAAAGGTCGAGCGTGAATCATATAGTAGATATGATCAACATAAGATGTTCACCATTGAAAACTACTCCATCTCACATGATGATCGGACATGGTTTAGTTGATTTGGATCACGTGATCATTTAGATGACCAGAGGGATGTCTATCTAAGTGGGAGTTCTTCAAGTAATATGATTAATTGAACTTTAATTTATCATGAACTTAGTCCTGGTAGTATTAGCATATCTGTGTTGTAGATCAATAGCTCGCGATATAGCTCCCCGTTTATTTTATATGTTCCTAGAGAAATATAAGTTGAAAGATGTTAGTAGCAATGATGCGGACTAGGTCCATGATCTGAGGGTTATCCTCATTGCTGCACAGAAGAATTATGTCCTTGATGCACCGCTAGGTGACAGACCTATTGCAGAAGCAGATGTAGACGTTATGAACGTTTTGACAAAAAGCTCGGTATGATGACTACTTGATAGTTTAAGTGCACCATGCTTTACGGCTTAGAACCGGGACTTCAAAAACGTTTTGAACGCCACGGAGCATATAAGATGTTCCAAGAGTTGAAATTAGTATTTCATACTCATGCCCGTGTCGAGAGGTATAAGGCTTCTGACAATACTTTGCCTACAAGATGGAGGAGAATAGCTCAACGAGTGAGCATGTGCTCAGATTGTCTGGGTACTACAATTACTTGAAACAAGTGGGAGTTAATCTTCCATATAAGATAGTAATTGACAAAGTTCTCTAGTCACTATCACCAAGTTAGTAGAACTTCGTGATGAACTATAATATGCCAGGGATGACGAAAGGAATTCCCGAGCTCTTCGCGATGCTGAAGTCGGCGAAGGTAGAAATCATGAAAAAGCATCAAGTGTTGATGGTTAACAAGACCACTTGTTTCAAGTAAAGGGCAAAGGGATAGAAGGGGAACTTCAAGAAGAATGACAAGCAAGTTGTCACTCCCGTGAAGAAACCCAAAGCTAAACTCAAGCCTGAAACTAAGTGCTTCTACTGCAAAGGAAAAGGTCACTGGAAGTGGAACTACCCTAGATATTTGGTGGATAAGAAGGATGGCAAAGTGAACAAAGGTATATTTGATATACAAATTATTGATGTGTATTTTAATAGTGTTCATAGCAACCCCTCAGTATTTGATACTGGTTCAGTTGCTAAAGAGTAGTAACTCGAAATGGGAGTTGCATAATGAACAGAAACTAGTTAAAGGTGAAAGTGTGTTGGAAGTGGTTCCAAGATTGATATGATCATCATCGCACACTCCCTATACTTTCGGGATTAGTGTTGAACCTAAATAAGTGTTATTTGGTGTTTGTGTTGAGCATGGATATGATTTGATCATGTTTATTGCAATACGGTTATTCATGTAAGTTAGAGAATAATTGTTGTTTTGTTTACATGAATAAAACCTTCTATGGTCATACACCCAACGAAAATGGTTTGTTGGATCTCGATCGTGTGATACACATATTCATAATATTGAAGCCAAAAGATGCAAGGTTAATAATGATAGTGCAACTTATTTGTGGCACTGCCATTTAGGTCATAATGGTGTAAAGCGCATGAAGAAACTCCATAGTGATGGACTTTTGGAATCACTTGATTATGAATCACTTGGTGCTTGCGAACCATGCCTCATGGGCAAGATGACTAAAACTCCATTCTCCGGAACAATGGAGCGAGCAACAAATTTGTTGGAGATCATACATACAGATGTATGTGGACCAATGAGTGTTGAAGCTCGCGGCAGGTATCGTTATTTTCTGACCTTCACTGATGATTTGAGCAGATATGGGTATATCTACTTAATGAAGCACAAGTCTGAAATATTTGAAAAGTTCAAAGAATTTCAGAGTGAAGTGGAGAATCATCGTAACAAGAAAATAAGAGTTTCTACGATATGATCGTAGAGGTAAAATATTTGAGTTAGCGAGTTTGGCCTTCAGTATAAACAATGTGAAATAGTTTCACTACTCACGCCACCTAGAACACCACAGTGTAATGGTGTGTCCGAACGTCATAACCGTACTTTATTAGATATGGTGCGATCGATGATGTCTCTTACCGATCTACCACTATCGCTTTTGGGGTTATGCATTAGAGACAGCTACATTCACGTTAAATAGGGCACCATCTAAATCCGTGGAGATGACATCGTATGAACTGTGGTTTGACGAGAAACCTAAGCCGTCATTTCTTTAAGTCTGGGACTACGATGCTTATGTGAAAAAGTTTCAACATGATAAGCTCGAACCCAAATCGGAGAAGTAAATCTTCATAGGATACCCAAAAGAAACTGTTGGGTACACCTTCTATCACAGATCCGAATTCAAGGTCTTTGTTGCTAAGAGTGGATACTTTCTAGAGAAGGAGTTTCTCTCGAAAGAAGTGAGTGGGAGGAAAGTGGAACTTGATGAGGTAATTGTACCTTCTCCCGAATTGGATAGTAGTACATCACAGAAGCTGGTTCCAGTGATTCCTACACCAATTAGTGAGGAAGTTAATGATGATCATGAAACTTCGAATCAAGTTACTGCTGAACTTCGTAGATCAACCAGAGTACGTTCCGCACCAGAGTGGTACGGCAACCCGGTTCTGGAAGTCATGTTACTGGACCATGATGAACCTACGAACTATGAGGAAGCGATGATGAGCCCAGATTCCGCAAAATGGCTTGAGACCATAAAATCTGAGATGTGATCCATGTATGAGAACAAAGTGTGGACTTTGGTTGACTTGCCCGATGGTCGGCAAGCCATCGAAAATAAATGGATCTTCAAGAGGAAGACTGACACTGACAGTAATGTTACTATTTACAAAGCTCGACTTGTTGCGAAAGGTTTTCGACAAGTTCAAGGAGTTGACCACGATGAGACTTTCTCACCCGTAGCGATGCTTAAGTCTGTCCGAATCATGTTAGCAATTGCCGCATTTTATAAAATCTGGCAAATGGACAATAAAACTGCATTCTTTAATGGATTTATTAAAGAAGAATTGTATATGATGCAACCAGAAGGTTTTGTCAATCCTAAAGGTGCTAACAAAATGTGCAAGCTCCAGCGATCCATCTATGGACTGGTGCAAGCATCTCGGAGTTGGAATATACGCTTTGATAAGTTGATCAAAGCATATAGATTTATACAGACTTGCGGTGAAGCCTGTATTTACAAGAAGTGAGTGGGAGCACTACAACCTTTCTGATAAGTATATGTGAATGACATATTGTCGATCAGAAATGATGTAGAATTTTCTGGAAAGCATAAAGAAGTGTTTGAAAGGAGTTTTTCAAAGAAAGACCTTGGTGAAGCTGCTTACATATTGGGCATCAAGATCTATAGAGATAGATCAAGACGCTTGATAAGACTTTCGATGAGTACATACCTTGATAAGATTTTGAAGTAGTTCAAAATGGATCAGTCAAAGAAGGAGTTCTTGCCTGACTTGTAAGGTGTGAAGTTGAGTAAGACTCAAAGCCAGACCACGGCAAAAAAATATAGAGAGAATGAAAGTCATTCCCTATGCCTCAGCCATAGGTTCTATAAAGTATGCCATGCTGTGTACCAAACATGTTGTATACCTTGCCATGAGTTTGTCAAGGGGGTACAATAGTGATCCAGGAGTAGATCACTGTACAGCGGTCAAAATTATCCTTAGTAACTGGATGACTAAGGAAATGTTTCTCGATTATGGAGGTGATAAAGAGTTTGTCGTACAGGGTTAGACCGATGCAAGCTTTGACACTAAATCCAGATGACTCTAAGTATCAATCTGGATGCGTATTGAAAGTGGGAGCAATTAGCTAGAGTAGCTCCATGCAGAGCATTGTAGACATAGAAATTTGCGAAAAACATACGGATCTGAATGTGACAGACCCGTTGACTAAACTTCTCTCACGAAGCAAAACATGATCACACCTTAGTACTCTTTGGGTGTTAATCACATAGCGATGTGAACTAGATTTTTGACTCTAGTAAACCCTTTGGGTGTTAATCACATGACGATGTGAACTATCGGTGTTAAATCACATGGCGATGTGAACTAGATTATTGACTCTAGTGCAAGTGGGAGACTGAAGGAAATATGCCCTAGAGGCAATAATAAAGTTGTTATTTATATTTCCTTATATCATGATAAATGTTTATTATTCATGCTAGAATTGTATTAACCGGAAACTTAGTACATGTGTGAATACATAGACAAAACAGAGTGTCCCTAGTATGCCTCTACTAGACTAGCTCATTGATCAAAGATGGTTATGTTTCCTAACCATAGACATGAGTTGTCATTTGATCAACGGGATCACATCATTAGGAGAATGATGTGATGGACAAGACCCATCCGTTAGCTTAGCACTATGATCGTTTAGTTTTACTGCTATTGCTTTCTTCATGACTTATACATGTTCCTATAACTATGAGATTATGCAACTCCCGAATACCGTAGGAACACCTTGTGTGCTATGAAACGTCACAACGTAACTGGGTGATCATAAAGATGCTCTACAGGTGTCTCCGAAAGTGTTCGTGGTGTTGGCATAGATCAAGACTAGGATTTGTCACTCCGAGTGTCGGAGAGGTATCTCTGGGCCCTCTCGGTAATGCACATCATAATAAGCCTTGCAAGCAAAAGACTAATGAGTTAGTCACGAGATGATGTATTACGGAACGAGTAAAGAGACTTGCCGGTAACGAGATTGAACTAGGTATAGAGATACCGATGATCGAATCTTGGGCAAGTAACATACCAATGACAAAAGGAACAACGTATGTTGTTATGCGGTTTGACCGATAAAGATCTTCGTAGAATATGTAGGAGCCAATATGAGCATCCAGGTTCCGCTATTGGTTATTGACCGGAGATGAGTCTCGGTCATGTCTACATAGTTCTCGAACCCGTAGGGTCCGCACGCTTAACGTTTGATGACGATCGGTATTATGAGTTTATGAGTTTTGATGTACCGAAGGAGTTCGGAGTCCCGGATGAGACCGGGGACATGATGAGGAGTCTCGAAATGGTCGAGACGTAAAGATCGATATATTGGACGACTATATTCGGACATCGGAAAGGTTCCGAGTGATTCGGGTATTTTTCGGAGTATATGGGCCTTATTGGGCCATACGGGAATAGAGGAGAAAGACCAAAAGGAAGGAGGCGCGCGGCCCCCCTCTGGTCCGAATTGGACAAGGGGTGCAGCCCCCTTTTCCTTCTCCCTCTCCACCTCTTTCCTTCTCTCCTACTCCGGAAAGGAAAGGGGAATCCTACTAGGACTTGGGAGTCCTAGTAGGACTCCCCACACTTGGCGCGCCCCCTCTAGGGCCGGCCTCTCCCTTGCTCCTTTATATACGAGGGCAGGGGGCACCCTAGGACACACAAGTTGAATTGTTTTAGCCGTGTGCGGTGCGCCCCTCCACAGAAACACACCTCGGTCATACCGTTGCAGTGCTTAGGCGAAGCCCTGCGCCGGTAGATACATCATATCCGTCACCACGCCGTCGTGCTGACAAAACTCTCCCGTGAAGCTCAACTGGATCAAGAGCTCGTGGGACGTCATCAAGCTGAACGTGTGTTGAACACGGAGGTGCTGCACGTTCGGTACTTGATCGGTTGGATCACGAAGAAGTTCGACTACATCAACCGCGTCACTAGACGCTTCCGCTCCCGGTCTACGAGGGTACGTAGACACACTCTTCCCCTCGTTGCTATGCATCTAGTAGATAGATCTTGCGTGATCGTAGGAAAATTTTGAAAATACTACGGTCCCCAACAATACTTTACCATGATGCTTGAGGGTACAGCCCGCACATGGTTAAAGGGTCTACCACCTATTTCCATCGGATCATGGGGTGAGTTGCGTCACCAGTTTATCAAATATTTCAAAGACACGTGCAATCAGCCAATGTCAGTGGTAGACTTAGCAGCATGTGGTCAGGGAGAGCAGGAACCCACGAGCAGTTGGGTGCGGCGAGTAGCAGAAATCATGTACTCTTCCAATAGCATCAACCCTAGTACGGCGATAGTGACATTGGAAAACAATTGCCGGTTTGAGTCTCTGAAACTGAAGTTAGGACGGCTCAAACGCGATTGCAATGACATGGGCACGCTCATGAGCGCTCTGGTGAAATATGGGGATTCTGATAACACCAAGTACCCAGATGCAGACGGAGACAAGTCCGAAAAGGTGAACAAGGCTGATAAACCGGCACAAGCTAATCCGGTAGGAACGGGTTACAATGGTAAGCGAAAAGCAGAGGGCGGTTCCGATTTTGTGGCCAATACCAACGTTTAGGGAAACGGGCAGCGCCGCAAGGGTAGACCACCTCCGCGGAGCGAGGGGCCGTCTTTCAATCTAGATCAACAGTTAAATGAGCCTTGCCCTAAACACAGTACGGAGGGACACCCATCTAAGCATTTATGGAAGGACTGCCGGATCATGGTAGAGGCCCTGAAACAAGCCAGATATAACCACGGACCCCCCGGCGGCGGCTCGAGTTCTGGTTTTTAGGGTCCGGGTTACCAGGGTAATGGTTCCGGATCAGGATATCACGGTGGTAACAATAACTACAATAGCAACGGTCAGCATCAACAGAACCAGCAGCATGGTCAGGGTGGTTACGATAACCAAGGCAATCAGCAGCGTCAACAGCAGCAATAATCCAGATATCAGAGTAATCCGAAGGAGCTAAGCAGTGGACAATATCATGTTTCACCACAAGTTTGTGCAAACGAGATCAGAAAGTTCTAAAACGGGCAGTACACGCAGTTGAACCGGCGACGCCACGTTTTCTACGTTGGTCGGAACAACCTATTGTGTGGAGCAGAGAGGATCACCCGCCACGGGTTGATAATCCGGGTCAGTTGGCCCTAGTGGTGGCACCACAAGTGGGTGGCTATAAGTTTACAAAGGTACTCATGGACGGTGGCAGCAGTATCAACATCTTATACTATGAGACTTTCAGGCGTATGGGGTTGATAGATAAGAAGTTGAGACAGTCCAACACAGTATTCCATGGAGTGGTGCCAGGTAAATCGGCTTACCCAGTTGGGAAAATTGATCTGGAAGTCACCTTTGGGGATGAGCAAGATTCTAGGTCAGAGACAGTGACCTTTGAGGTCGTAAAGATCAGGAGCCCATATCATGCTCTGTTTGGAAGACCGGTTTACGCCAAGTTCATGGCTAGACCGTGCTATGTTTATCTGTAGCTCAAGATGCCGGGTCACAAGGGAACCATCACGGTTCACGGAAGTCGCAAGATCGCATTGGAATGCAAAGAAGGAGACGCAGCCTATGCGGAGGCAGTGTGTGCTACGGAGGAGTTGAAGTTCTACAAAGACAACGTTGATCCGGCGGATATGTCCCCATTAAAAAAGCCAACTACAGAGCAGGATCCGGCATTGAAGTTTAAATCGGCGGAGGAAACCAAGCAGATTGACTTTGTTCCGGGCGATTCTTCCAAACAGTTCACTATCAGCGCTAACCTAGACCCCAAATAGGAAAGCGCGCTCATCGAGTTCATCCGTGAGAACCGGGATATCTTTGCATGGAAACCTTCTAACATGCCAGGTATACCGAGGGAACTCGCTGAGCACAGTCTTAATATTGATCCGAAGTTTAAACCAGTCAAACAGTATTTGCGCCGCTTCAATGAGGAGAGGCGCAAGGCTATAGGAGAAGAAGTGGCCAGGCTTTTGGCCGCAGGATTCATAGTTGAGGTGTTCCATCCGGAGTGGTTGGCTAATCTGGTGCTGGTGTTAAAGAAAAATGGAACGTGGAGGATGTGTGTGTATTACACAGACCTAAACAAGGCTTGTCCAACTGATCCTTTTGCTCTCCCCCGTATTGATCAGATTATTGATGCTACGGCAGGATGTGAGCGGCTAAGTTTTTTGGATGCATATTCAGGGTATCATCAAATCAAGATGGCAGTTAAAGGACCAAGAAAAGACAGCTTTCATAACTCCCTTTGGAGCCTTCTGCTATGTATCTATGCCCTTTGGGCTCAAGAGTGCCCAAGCAACTTACCAGCGTTGCGTGCAGAACTGCCTCAAAGGGCAGATCGAAAAAATGTCCATGCTTATGTTGATGACATTGTAGTGAAGTAAAGGAAGGAGGAGACACTGATAGAGGACCTAAAGGAAACCTTTGACAACCTTCGGGTTTATAAGATGATGCTTAATCCGGAGAAGTGCGTTTTTGGTGTTCGGGCAGGCAAGCTCCTTGGATTCTTAGTATCAAGCAGAGGAATAGAGGCTAATCCGGAGAAGATCAAGGCGATAACATCCTTGACTAAACCAGCTTGTATTAATGATGTCCAACGCATAGCAGGCCGAATTACAACATTGAGCCGATTCATCAGCCGTTTGGGAGAAAAAGCGATTGCGCTTTATCAGATGTTGAAAAAGACGGACCGGTTTATATGGAGCGAGGATGCAAATGCTGCGTTCGAGGATTTGAAGCGGTAATTAGCAGAGCCGCCAGTTCTTGCTACTCCTGTTGACAACGAACCGCTGCTGTTGTACGTGGCCGCTAATGCCCGTGCAGTTAGCGTGGCAATTGTGGTGGAACGCAAGGAAGCAGGCAAGGAATATCCGGTTCAGCGCCCGGTTTACTACATCAGTGAGGTTCTCATTGAGTCAAAGCAAAGGTATCCGCACTGGTAGAAGTTGGTGTACGGCGTGTTCATGGCAAACCGGAAGCTGAAGCACTATTTCCAGGGCCACCCAATCACTGTTGTTAGCTCAGCTCCGTTGGGGGATATAATCCAAAACAGAGAAGCCACTGGCAGAGTGGCAAAGTGGGCCATTGAGCTTAGCCCACACGGATTGAAATATGTACCCCATACTGCTATTAAATCCCAAGCACTGGTAGATTTCATCAATGATTGGACAGAATTGCAAGCACCAGAGGAGAAGCCGGATCATACATACTGGACTATACACTTTGACGGTTCAAGGCAGTTAGAAGGCTCGGGGGCTGGCATCGTATTAACTTCCCCACGAGGTGACACGTTTTGCTATGTCCTCCGACTAATGTTCCCTTGCACTAACAATGCTGCTGAGTATGAAGCCCTCCTTCACGGCATGCAGATGGCTAAGGAGATGAACTTGAGCTGGGTCAAGTGCTTTGGTGATTCAGATCTAGTAGCACAACAGGTGTCTGGCAAGTGGGACTCGAAATATCCGCTCATGGCAGCTTACAGGCGAGAAGTTGAAGCGGTGGCAGGATATTTCAAAGGATATCAGGTAGATCACATAGACCGGCGGAAAAATGAAGCGGCCGATGCTTTAAGCCGGCTAGGCTCTCAGCGTAAACCGGTTCCACCAAATACCTTCTTGGATGAATTGCACAGCCCATCGGTACAGGTACCATCGGAGGAGGATCTGGCTGTTCCTGATCCGGAAACACAGCTAGTTGCAGCACTTCATGTTATTCCGGATTGGACACTCCCTTACTTAGCATACCTAAGTCGAGGGGAGTTGCCAGATGATGAGGTTGAGGCTAGGCAGATAATCCGGCGATCCAAATCTATGACCATCGTCAACGGAGAACTTCATCACCGCAGCGTTTCTAGGGCTTTTCAGCGATGTGTGTCATCGGAAGAAGGCTGTGATATTCTTCGAGAGATACACGAAGGGGATTGTGGTCATCACGCCGGTTCAAAGTCATTGGTAGCCAAGGCCTTTCGTCATGGGTTCTACTGGTTAACAGCTCATGCTGATGCGGAGGATCTAGTCCGGAGATGCGATGCTTGTCAGAAATTTTCACGGCGTGCTCATGTTCCGGCGCAGGAGCTACGGATGATCCCAATTACTTGGCCGTTTGCGACTTGGGGGCTTGATATGGTTGGACCCTTTAAACGATCCCAAGATCAGAAAACCCATCTGTTGGTAGCAGTGGACAAGTTTACAAAGTTGATTGAGGCAGAGCCAGTCAGTAAGTGTGATGCGGCAACAGCGGTTAAATTCATCAAAAAGGTAATTTTCCGGTTTGGCTTTCCACACAGCATCATTACTGATAATGGCACCAACCTATCTAAAGGAGAGATGGAAGAGTTTTGCCAAAGGGAACATATTCGGCTGGATGTATCTTCAGTAGCTCACCCTCAATCCAATGGCCAAGTTGAGAGGGCCAACCAAGAGATATTGAGAGGCATCAAGCCCCGGCTTATGGTTCCTTTGCAAAGAACACCAGGTTGCTGGGTTGAGGAGTTACCTTCTGTCCTCTGGAGCATCAACACTACACCTAACAGGTCTACAGGTTATACACATTTCTTCATGGTATATGGTGCTGCCAAGCTGAGAGGGCCAACCAAGAGATCTTGAGAGGCATCAAGCCCCGACTTATGGTTCCTTTGCAAAGAACACCAGGTTGCTGGGTTGAGGAGTTACCTTCTGTCCTCTGGAGCATCAACACTACACCTAACAGGTCTACATGTTATACACCTTTCTTCATGGTATATGGTGCTGAAGCGGTTCTCCCTAGTGACATCCGGCATGACTCACCACGGGTGGCAGCTTATGTTGAAGCGGCTAATGAGCAAGCAAGACAAGACAGTTTAGACCGACTGGATGAGGAACGGGACACAACGGCAGCACGGTCAGCCATATATCAACAAGACATGCGCCGATATCACAGCCGCAGGGTTAAGACCAGGACGTTCCAGGAGGGGGACCTGGTGCTCCGGCTCATCCAAGACCAGACAGATATGCACAAGTTATCCCCACCTTCGGAAGGACCCTTTGTGGTCAGCAAAAACCTACACAACGGTTCATACTACCTGGTTGACGTTCGAGAGCATAAAGACTCATGTACAGCAGAGGAAGAGACGAAAAGGCCGTGGAACATCGCTCTTCTATGACCTTACTACACTTGAGCCATTGGCTCCGCTTCATGTATCCTGTACATATTATGATTAATAAATAAACCGGCGCCCCTGGTAAACCGGGGGATCAGCCATCTTCTTCAAACAGAAGTGTCATATGGGAATTCACTCAGGTGATATCCATCTAAAGTTTATTTCTCTTGGTATATATCATTTTCATCAAGGTAATAAGATGCTTTGATCTATCTATTTTGATATGCAGGACAATTATTTATTAAGGGACCAAAGAGGGTTTGCCGCAAAGCACAACTCCCATATAGGTACCCTGCCTTTATGGTCACTTGGGGGCTTCCTGTTCAAACATAGGTCGTATTCGAACCAAAGAGAACATAGCCAAACTCACTAGGGGGCTTCTTGATCGTATTTGAATCATAGCTCAACCCCTTTTGGATCCGACTTTGATCGTATTTGAATCTGGGTCGTTAAAAAACCCTCTCAAGGTCATTAGGGGGCTTCCTGTTCAAACATAGGTCGTATTCGAACCAAAGAGAACATAGCTGTCGGTACCCTCTTGATCGGCACAACGCCAAAGCCACTGGGGGCTACATGATTGTATTCGAATCCTAGCTTAACCCCTTTGGTCCGGTTTACTGATCGTATTCGAATCAGAAACGTCTTAAACCGGCGTACTTAATGCGTCAAATATGGAGCCTGGCAGCTCGCAAAAAGCCAAGAGCTTAAAGGCCGCTCTTAAAAAAATGCCTAGAGCTTAAAGGCCGCTCACAAAAAGCCTGGAGCCTGGTAGCTCGCAAAAAGCCTCGAATTTGGAGCCTGGCAGCTCACAAAAGCCTCGTATTTGGAGCCTGGCAGCTCGTAAAAAGCCTCGACTACATGGTCTTATTTGCCAAAAAGCTTTGTTTATGTGATTTTACAAATTTCTGCTGTTAACCAAGTTTATTGATCCGGGATTGGGCAACTTCAAAGTTGACCATATATCTACAAAATTAAAGGTCTGGGTCATGAACACCAGCATGAGTTAAACCGGCGTTCATCATAACCCGGATCAGTCATCAGGCAAACGCCAAAGAGAGCCAAGAGCCTCATCAGCATCTACACATTCAATTATGCCTACCAGATTAAGGACGTCAGGCACACTTAATCAGAGGTATTAGGTATTTTTGGTATAAAACAGATGCTCCTTCGATATATGTCTATGGGAACAATGTAATAGGTCCGGTGGTAAACCGCCAGGACATCTTTTTAGCATTGTTTATGTAGGCGCAGATAACATAAATGGATCAACCATGACAATACAAAGGTTTAAATTGGCAGACGCCAAGTCAAGTTGTGACATCCATATTGGGACAAAGACAATGTTTCAACTATCCTATTACAAGGCACCTGCAGGCCCGAATAAGATTAAAGTTTTTGGTAAAGGCGTTCAACAGGTACAAATTAAACCGGACGGTTTATGATTCCTCTTCACGCTGTGAAGGCTGAGGGTCAGCTTGTTCCGGGTCTTCTTCATCTTCAGGGAGTGGCTGGAAATCAGGAGTGCGCCAATCAATCTTGGAGAGTGCATGGAAGTACATTTCCTCATTAATAAGGTCTGACGGATCAACATTTGGAGCGTAAGTATGGCCACGAACCGGAGGGATCAGATTCTCAATGTCATAAACCGGCCGCTCCACCCGTTCATTCTCTAAGTCATAGGCCAGATGATACCTTATCAGATCCGCTTCATTGGCAAGTTTGCTGGCGAGTGGGCGCATCTCTTTGGTTAAAGCACGGAGGTCTTCGGCAGAGAAGGTGGATCCATCTTCTTTATTGCTGGGATATCCATTCATAGCCTCATCCGGATCAAAGTCCGGGACCCATGCCTTGGCCAGGGTTAGCGCCAGAAGAGAACTAGCCCGTGCAGCAGATTTCTTCACTTCCACCAGACGCACAGGAAGGACAGATAGCTTCTCCAAAGTGCCTTGGATGGTAGTCGGGGCCTGTTTGTTACGGGACATTGCAATAATAACCCTTTGAGCGCCGGAGTAAAGCTGCTCCACCAGGGTATAAGAGGCCTTGAGCTTCTTCCGAACATCATCTCCACGATGAGTTATGCGCCTCCCTAAAAATGTTGGCCAAGTTAAACCAGAGCGGAACAAAAGATTGCAAAGATGAAAAACATATGCGGACGGGTGCTCACCGAAGATAGCAGAAGTCATGAGTTCTATTTGCTGTCTTAAACCGGCCAGCTCCTGTGTAACCGGATTAAGCGCAGCTTCAGCATCTTTTGCCCTTTTCTCAAGAGCATTCCTCTGTACCTCCCATGTGGACCGCTCCGTTTCAAAGTCCTTTTTCAATTTTTTCCATGTTGGTTAAGGTAAGCACAAGCTCTTCCTTGGCTTTGGCAGAAGCAGTTTCATTAACAGCCAACCTATTCCGGAGTTCAATTACCTCCGAAGCCCTCCGGGTCAAGTCAGCCTACAAGGAAATCAAACGGATTAGAAAGACACGTCAATCAAGTCTCAAGCATATAACAAGTTATCCACTTGACACTTGGGGGCTAATGTGCAATTGAAGTACCAAAAGAGAATTTCAGACAAGTCCCAAGTGCATAAAACAAGTTATACCCCTGGCACTTGGGGGCTAATGTAAGTTCATTTTCAGATACACTGGAAGTCCCGGTTCACCTACAATGAAGCTAAACCAGCACTTGGGGGCTACTATGGCCTGAAGACAGCATTGCAAGAACACAAAACAGAGACAAGAAAAAGGAAAGGAAATTACCTCGTATTTATCCTTCATCATGTTAACCAACCCGGCTTCATATTCGCGGCTGGTAAAGAGCCGGTTCAGATACCCGGAATGAAGTTCCTGGGCACTCAACTCGGCATAACTGGATAAGTCTGTGCTCCACTTGCCTTTGTCTTGTTGAAGTTTTTCCTCCTTCGCAGTGTGCCTGGCCAAGACGACAGGCTTAATGGGGGGCAGTGAAACCTAACCCGGTTATCTCAACGTCCGCGGATGAAGCGGTAGTTGGTTGGAGAGGGGCAGCAGTAGGCGCCGGGCTGACAGGAGCCGGACTAGCCCGAGGAGGGCTAACCCGGACAGGACTCGCCAGTTCAGCCACATTATCATATCCCGGAGTGGCATCGTCACGATCCATAGGGATAGGATCATCAAACTGAGCTTCAGGGATGTCTTCTGGAAGGATGGCCGCTTTAGGGTCATCAGCCGGTTCAGCGGCAGTGGTTTCAGCAGCCGCTTTATTTGCGTTCGCCTTCTTACTAGGCTTCGGCTTTCTGGTAAAAGATCAAATGAACAATAAGAATCATGAAGTTATGAACATAAAGGTAAACCGGAGATAGGGACTTACCCAGGCACGATCTTCAGCACGGGGACCTGCGTGGCAGTGGACTCGCTGGAAGAGGACAAAGGAGCCTCTTGATAGTTAGGATCAGACGGTTTAAGCGGTTTACGTATGAGGCCGGCTTTTGGATGAAGAAGAGTTGGAGAAAGTAAAACCTCGGAGCGACGCCCGCGAGCTGGTGTAAGAGGTATTCCGGATGACTCCACCACATGGCCACTATGGCGCGTGGTCCGGCGTGCTTCATGCTGCTGTTTCTTCAAAAGAAAGTTGGGATCCAATTGAGCGTAAGGATGAGAAAAGGGATATTTCTGGGACACCCGGCGGATTTTGGGGGGCAGCGGTTCTGAGTCAGAAGAGAGAGAAATTACCTCAACTCCCGCCGCTTTACTTCCTTCCGCCAGGTCCTGTGGAAAGGCACTGTTAACATAAAATTGGATAAAAGGGAGATTAAAGCATATAAGGTTTAATTCATACCTCTGAATCCGGATCATCTTCCTCAGGATGTGAACTGGAGGCAGGAACAGCCTTCTTCTTCTTAACAACATAAGTTTTTCGGCATGGTTGCTTAGCCGGTTTATCTTGAGTTTTCCTCTTCCAGAAGGAATCGTTGGCCAGTGCAGAAGATAGGAAATCAATACAAGACAATTAATATGGCCGGATTAAAACAAACAGGAAAATATCAGAAAGGGCTTACCGCTAGCGGTTTGTTCGTCTCGCAGAACGGAGCTAAACCGGTCCGGCTGCACTCCTCCAAAGAGACATTTAATATTTTCTTCGCGGATTCCGTGACTTCTTTTTCAGGAAGTATTATATCAATATGGCGCTGAGGATCATCCGGTTTACCAGTGTACTCACACATCAGGCCTGAGCGCTGGCTCAGCGGAAAAATGCTCCAGGCGAGCCAGCAGCGGACAAAGTCTACTCCGGTTAAGCCGTTGGCTACAAAGGCCCTGAGCTTAGAAAGTTGAGGAGCAAACCGGGCATGATCCGGGGCGCTGAGGCGCTGCGGCAAGGGATGATCCGTTGGTAGGCGATACGCGCGGTAACCCGGCAGTGGGTTTTCTCCTTCAGGCGAAGTGTCTTTACAATAGAACCATGTCTGGTTCCAGTCCTTGGGGTGGCTGTGGAGGGCAGCATGAGGGAAGCTCACATCTTTTCTCTTTTGGATACTGACGCCACCCAACTCTTGATGCGGCCCGTCAGAAAACTCCGTTCGTCGGTTTAAATGAAAAAAGTCTTGGAACAGATCCACTGATGGTTCTTCTTGAAGATATGCTTCTGAGAAGACTTGAAAATTGCAGATATTTGACATAGAATTTGGACCTACGTCCTAAGGATGGAGCTGGAAAGCGGCTAACACATCCCGGAAGAATTTTGAACCAGGAGGGCTAAAACCCCGGGCCAGGTGATCAAAGAAAACAATGACCTCTCCTTCCTCAGGAGTAGGTGGACACTCATCTCCTGGGGCCCGCCAGTGCAGAACCTCCTTAGGACCCAGAATACCGATTGAAGCGGCGTTCGTTAAGTCATCCTCAATAATGCGGGAAGGAGCCTAGTTGCAAGCGACGAACTGCTTGGCCATCGTTTGGAATAAGGAAATGCTGAAAAGTATAGTACAAAATCCAGTTTACCAATTACTGAAGCATAAGCCGGAGCATTGTGTGAAGTTATGGACCTAATCGATAGTTTAAACAAGGGACTAATGGCATTAATAATCCGGACGTAGATGCGAGGCGAACAGCTACCGGTTTATGATAACAGGGAAAGGAGAAGTTAAACCGTCAATTATGAATACGGGCTTACATCTAAACCATCAGTAAAACATATGACGTGCAAGTATGTCTGAACCGATGAGACGAGCTACAGATCTAAAGTATGAAGAAACAATTTCCACAAAGAGCTGAGGAAAATATGGATCTAAGGCATAAGGAAAAGATGGAATAAAACACAAGTAATATACAGGAAGAACTGCGGAGGTTTCTCTATAGATCAAATCTAAACTGATAAAGCTAGAGGAACTAGGTTTATGATGGCGCAGCGGAAACACATGGATTCAGATCAAAACTAAATGAATTTGAGTCTACAACAAGGTTGACCTACGAGGACGAACAGTAAAGCTTCAAGGGTTCATGGCGGATCTACGGGCGAAACCCTAGAGTGAGATCTATAGGGAAGAAGAAGGAGTACCTGACGGAGAAGAGGACGGCGGTGAGGTGTTCTGGTCACGTTCAGGGTGATGCAGCGGCCTTGGGTCGAGGACGACGAGAGCTCGAAGAGCGGCGGCGGAGCTTCGAGTGACGGAGGAAGACGAAGGCAGAAGGGGAAAAAGAGGCATGCCCCAGCGGTATTTATAAGCCGGAGAAGTGAAAACGGTAAACGCGGGAATCAAGGAGGTCAGAGATTGGATAAAGATCGCGCTGTCGCCACGATTTTCGGTTTGGCATTTAATAAAGGTAACAAGCAGAGGTGAGCATTAAATGCATAGGTGACGTCATGGCGGATTAAGGTGATTCCAAGAGATGACGTCAGGGCCGGTTTATGAAGCAGATAAATTACAGAGAGGAGATTTATGCAGGACTTAGAAGACTGACATGAACAAGTTCAAATCAATCTGGGGCCTAATGTCAGGGATATTACTAGCAGGTATAAACCGGCCAGGAAGATCCGGATTACAATGACATAATCGTATTATTACAAGCCCAGTGGAATATGTACAAAAGGTTACAGCCCATAGAAGTTTAGGGCCCATGTGTAAAGCCCACGGTTTGTAAACCGTCATATCATGTAACTTGGGATGTAAGATAGAAAGAGTAGAGACCGAGGCAGACACGTTTATGAGCCGGCCTCGGGACTCTGTAAACCGGACCGGGCGTTGCCTCCTATATAAAGGAACGACCCGGCGACGGTTCAAGGACAAGAAAGAATAGCTCGAGACACAAGCAAGTGATTCGCTCCCTGTTCATCGACGCCCAAGCAATACCACACCAAACTAGACGTAGGCTTTTACCTTCATCGAAGGGGCCGAACTAGTATAAACCCTCTGTGTCCTTTGTGTGCTTTTAACCTCTTCAAGCTAACCCGCGCGATGGCCTCACACCTAAGTCATCTAAACCGGACATCTGCCGTGCTAATTCCATGACAGTTTCAGTTCTGGACTTGTTTTGTTGCGGCGTTTATTTGCAATGGTCGCCAACTTTGACAACCGGTGTATGTAATATGCTGGTTTGTTCCCCTTAATTCCATATGAGGCCCATATGAGGCCGACGAGTATAACAGGCTTAATTCCATTGACAGACATAAGGGTCGTTAATGGGCCGTATTTGATGACGCTATGAAAATGGCCCAACGGGTCAACGGGCCACAAACGGGTCGACTTTAACCACGGGTTGAATTTGGCCCACAAGCGGAAAAGGCTAGTAATGGAGCGTAAGCTATTGAATGCTGCAAATCAGCCCAAGAATAAATGGGCCCTTAAAAGGCCAAAAGATAACATGGGTTGGGAGCGGCCCAATGGAGTAATGGGCCGTTAATGGGTATGAAGCGATATATTGTTCATTATGGGCCAGTTTCACTATGGGTCATTAATGGGCCAAGAGTTACAAAGGGCCTCATATGGGCCGAAAGACGTCATGGGTCGTACATGGGCCGGAAGTTACAACGGGATGGAATCATATTGGACGGCCCATATGAAGCTAGTGGGCCGAATTAGGAAAGGTCGTGATGGGTCGTGAGTTATCGTGCCTAAATAGGCTATATGCGAGCAGGCCATTAGCAGGCTTTCGATGGGCCAGCCCGTTATCCTTTGACCAAGTCAAATGGGTCGGCCTTTTGACCTGAATGTGCCCCTATTGGGTCGTGCCACATGTCGACATATCATTGGCGCCTCCTGTTCATTGGTTGGTTTACATCTGTCCGCACGTGGAGCTGACGCGTGGTTCCTTCGGCCAATGAGAATTTTACACGTGGAAAATTCCCATTGGTCCTCACTGCTAGCGCGTTATCAGATCCAAAACCGGACCCGGTAGCTTAACGGTGACCCGTTACGATGGATGCCACGTGTCGGTTACCCTTGACGAAAGCACTTCCATGATGCGTCATTTATCGTCATGGAAGTGAACACTTCAGTGATGATAATTTTGGTATTGTCATGGAACACTTCTACGACAGCACATGTATGACTATCTTGATTCTATCACAAATTTTCATGGATGTACATGCATGACAGAAAACGTGACCTACTGTGACAAACATGTATTATCACGGAAGTGTTTTTTTGTAGTGTTAGGACTGCTCCCCATGTCATTGCATCCTTTTTTCCATCAAGTTAGGATTGCTCCCCACGTCATTGCATCATGCATGTGGATATTCTTCTAACAGATTGATAATTTAGCCTAGGAAATGTACTAGGAAATATGCCCGTCCGTTGCAACGGGAGAAAAAAATAATTTAGCCTTCCCCACCCCACACACACTGGTCCACGTCATATATGTCAACACAATGCCCCACCTATATCGTCGTTCTTCCTCCTTCCTGCCCTCGCTAGCGGTGGCAGTTGAACCTTGTGTTGGTGGAACGATGTGGGTGGCGGCCGTCAATAATGGAAGGATATCGTCGCCGGGATGGCTCGGCCGTATCGGGTGGGTGTTGTCGGTTAGCTTCTTGCCTATAGACACTTCCTCCATCAACCAAACCATTGTTGGCATTTCAAATATAATTTTCCATGTAAATAGGCAACCAAAATTGTAGACTTGGACACACGGAATTGAATAATGATTATAAAATAGTCAGATACATTCTTTCTGATAGCTTGTTTTGTGAGGAATTGCGGGAAAATTAAATCCTTCTAAAAGAAAGCTCAAACTTCATCCAGGAGCTGCACAAATTAAATTTTTGTAAGATCAATCGTACATTAGATGTGCATGTAATTTTTGTAAGAATAGTCCACACAAACAAAATATATGCAACTTGAACTATATACTATTAAATAATTAGATGCACGAAAGTATATATAACAACTTATTTCCAAAGAGTGCCCACTTGAGGATTCCTCAAAAAAAAGTACGAACTTGAGGCATTAGACATGTACATTATCCAAGATTCTCTAAAGTCATTCTCATTTTAGGTTATTCGCGAGTACGAATGTCAGCATTTTATTTTTAGGAAAATGCATTACACATGGAGAATTGCACTGTACCACCGATAGGTTTTGTTCATATATATTCATAGATGACAATGTTATTGTAGTTAATTAACTATATGCTGAAAGAAAACAACCTAAGCTATGAATTGTATTACCAATATAAAAAGATTGAAAAACTCTGTGCATAACCTGAAAGCAACATCCAGGCTAACGGTGGCAATATCAAACACTACATCTAGTAGCATATTAGCTTATGATTATCTACCAAAGAAGAAACACACAGTAGAAATTAACACGAAACACTCAAAGCTGCACAAAAACATAAAATGATAAGCATAGCCTATACTATTTTTATCATAATGAAAGAGATAGTGCTCGGAAATTAATAGGAAACACCCAAAGCTACACAACGCTATAAAAGGATAAGGAACAACCAGTACTATTTCTGTGATAATGAAAGAGATACTAAGATAGTGCTCCTAGCCTCTGCATCAAGATCATATGAAAACTAATCAATGTCCCGTGGCACTGCTTCATTTTCCATCTATCAAGCTTATTGTTGCAGGTCACCACGGCGAGGAGGATCAATCCACTAGCCAACTTTGTGCATGTACCAGGGAGCAGATCAATCTTTTTCTCAAACATGTCTCTCCCTGTGCAAGGTTTCAGCACCTCACATAGTAACAACTTCATGACAGTCTCCCACTTTGTCTCTTAAGCAGCATCAACCATAGATAACCAACTTCACAAAAGGCAGCATACACATGCCCAGAGTAGCAACACACAGAAATTCATCTCAACCTCTCTCACTTTCTTATTCTCTACCCGATCCTCTTCTTTTCACCACACAAAGCAGCACATAGCAAATTCAGTACAGAAATAGTAGCATCACAAAATTGGAGAGACCACACCATCAGAACAACAGCAGTAGGAATAGTTTGTGCATTTGTTGCATGAGGTTTGCTGGGCTTGATCAATTGTGATGGGGAAAATAAGCGGCATGGTCGCCATCTATGCCGAGGCGACCCACCCCGTCGACCCCACCGTGGTCTTTGGATCCATCCAGTCATCGGGGTCTAGAGCAACCTAGTCATTGTCCAATGTGTGTACAACACTGAGACCTTCGCCATCAATCTTCGTTGGCCACCAACCTTACTGGGGGCCTGGGGACTGGGAACTCGCGCGCCGCCACCCACGTCAGGTCATCCACGCCACCCTCATCAAGTTAGTGCACCGCCGTTCCGCATCTGAGCCCTTGTTGGCCATGTCAATCTTTTTGTCATGCGTGTTGGGCCTAAGCAAACGAGTGGGAGAGTCGGATAGAGCAGTGAGTCGTGTTCCGATCTATAGGGCTAGCTCGGTCGGAGCCTTTTGTCGGGACGTCATGGAGATGCGAGGCCATGGAGATCGGCTGGCGGCCGCGAGATGACAGGCGATGCTAGTTTTCTGAGGAGATTTTTTTGTTTGAAACCTAGTTTTCCTAGGAGTTAGAACAACCAACGTCGTGTTTTTAGGGTCGTGATCTTCCTTTTTTTACGGTCGTTATCTTCCTTTTTTGTATGTAGGTCGTGGCGCTGTTTGCAGTTGTCCATGCGGACACTCGTGTTAGGTGTGGTTTGTTGGGCTGATATATACACGGGCCAAGGCCCAATTGAACAAAGAATTAATAAATGCATGGAGAACTATGAATTCTTCCGTCATTTAATATTAAGTAGAGACTCATGGCGAACATTGATGCCCAGTGGTTGTAATATGTGTAATAGCCGTAATAGCCTAGCGTATGTTGCTTGCTTATTTATTTCCTTGTTGTCTTGTTTATTTGTTTGCTTGTAGATAGTGTAGTTCTTTTTCCGCGGTTTGCTAGTGGCTGCAATAACCTACTCCCTCCGTCCCAAAATTCTTGTATTCATTTTGTCTAAATACGGATGTATCTAGTCACATTTTAGTCTTAGATACTTCCCTATCTAGACAAATCTAAGACAAGAATTTTGGGACGGAGGGAGTATTTTTTAAAACTAGTCCACAATAACCATGGGCAACATGTGGACCGTTGTCACCATGGCCTTCTACATGTCGTAGAATCAATGGGCCTTCTACGGGCCGTATGGTCGATTGGCCAAACATGGGCCAATAACGGACTGCATTATGGGCTGTAAACGGGCTAGAGTGGCATTCGTTTGTTCATGGGCCGTCCATAACGGGCCTTTAAGAGGCCAACGAGTATAACGGGCTTAATTCCATCGACAGACATAAGGGTCGTTAATGGGACGTATTTGATGATGCTATGAAAACGGCCCAACGGGTCAACGGGCCACAAACGGGTCGACTTTAACGACGGGATGAATTTGGCCCACAAGTGGAAAAGGCCAGTAATGGACTGTAAGCTACCGAATGCTGCAAATCAGGCCAAGAATAAATGGGCCCTTAAAAGGCTGAAAGATAACACAGGTTGGGAGCGGCCCAATGGAGTAATAGGCCGTTAATGGGTATGAAGCGATATACTGTTCATTATGGGCCAGTTTCACTACGGGTCGTTAATGGGTCAAGAGTTACAAAGGGCCTCATATGGGCCGAAAGACGTCATGGGTCGTACATGGGCCGGAAGTTACAATGGCCGGAATCATATTGGACTTCCCAGATGAAGCTAGTGGGTTGAATTAGGAAAGGCCATGATGGGCCGTGAGTTATCGGGCCTAAATGGATTATATGCGAGCAGGCCGTTAGCAGGCTTTTGATGGGCCAGCCCATTATCCTTTGACCAAGTCAAATGGGCTGGCCTTTTGACCTGAATGGGCCCCTATTGGGTCGTGGCACGTGTCAATATATCATTGGCGCCTCCTATTCATTGGTTGGTTGACATCTGCCCGCACATGGAGCTGACGCGTGGTTCCTTCGGCCAATGAGAATTTTACACGTGGAAATTTCCCATTGGTCCTCACTGCTAGCACGTTATCAGATCCAAAACCGGACTCGATAGCTTAACGGCGACCCGTTACGGTGGATGCCACGTGTCGGTTACCCTTGACGAAAGCACTTCCATGACGCGTGATTTATCGAACACTTCTGTGATGATAATTTTGGTATGGTCATGGAACACTTCTACAACAGCACAGGTATGACTATCTTGATACAATCACAAAATTTTCATGGATGTACATGCATGACAGAAAACGTGACAAACACGTATTATCACGGAAGTGTTTTTTTTGTAGTGTTAGGATCGCTCCCCATGTCATTGCATCCTTTTCCCATCAAGTTAGGATTGCTCCCCACGTCATTGCATCATGCATGTGGATATTCTTCTAACAGATTGATAATTTATCCTAGGAAATGTACTAGGAAATAGGCCTGTGTGTTGCAACGGGAGAAAAAAATAATTTAGCCTTCCCCCACCCCACACACACTGGTCCACGTCCTATAGGTCAACACAACGCCCCACCTATATCATCGTTCTTCCTCCTTCCTGCCCTTGCTGGCGGTGGCAGTTGAACCTTGTGTTGGTGGAACGATGTGGGTGGCGACCGTCAATAATGGAAGGAGACCGTCGCCGGGATGGCTCGGCCGTCTCGGGCGGGTGTCGTCGGTTAGCTTCTTGCCTATAGACACTTCCTCCATCAACCAAACCGTTGTTGGCATTTCAAATATAATTTTCGAAGTAAATAGGCAACCAAAATTATAGACCTGGACACAAAGAATTGAATAATGATTCTAAAATAGTCAGATACATTCTTTCTGGCAGCTTGTTTACTGAGGAATTGCCGGAAAATTAAATCCTTCTAAAAGAAAGCTCAAACTTCATCCAGGAGTTGCACAAATTAAATTTTTGTAAGATCAATCGTATATTAGTTGTGCGTTTAATTTTTGTAAGAATAGTCCACACAAACAAAATATATGCAACTTGAACTATATACTGTTAAATAATTAGATGCACGAAAGTATATATAACAACTTATTTCCAAAGAATACCCACTTGAGGATTCCTCAAAAAAATGCACGCACTTGAGGCATTAGACATGTACATTATCCAAGATTATCTAAAGTCATTATCATTTTAGGTTATTCGCGAGTACGAATGTTAGCATTTTATTTTTAGGAGAAGGCATTTCACATGGAAAATTGCACTGTACCACCGATTTGTTTTGTTCATATATATACATAGATGACAATGTCATTGCTGTTAATTAACTATATGCTGAAAGCAAACAACCTAAGCTATGAATTGTATTACCAATATAAAAAGATTGAAAAACTCTGTTCATAACCTACGAAGCAACATCCAGGCTAACGATGGAAATATCAAACACTACATCTAGTAGCATATTAGCTTATGATTATCTACCAAAGAAGAAACACACCATAGAAATTAACGCGAACCACTCAAAGCTGCACAAAAACATAAAATGATAAGCATAGCATGTACTATTTTTATCATAATGAAAGACATAGTGCTCGAAAATTAATAAACACTCAAAGCTACACAACGCTATAAAAGGATAAGGAACAACCAGTACTATTTCTGTGATAATGAATGAGATATTGAGATAGTGCTCCTAGCCTCTGCATCAAGATCATATGAAAACTAATCATTGTCCCGTGGCACTGCTTCATTTTCCATCTATCAAGCTTGTTGTTGCAGGTCACCACGGCCAGGATGAACAATCCAGTAGCCAGCTTTGTGCATGTACCAGGGAGCAGATAAATCTTTTTCTCACACATGTCTCTCCCCGTGCAAGGTTTCAGCACCTCACATAGTAACAACTTCATGACAGTCTCCCACTTTGTTTCTTAAGCAACAGCAACCATAGCCAACCAACTTCACAAAAGGCAGCATACACATGCCCGGAGTAGCAACACATAGAAATTCATCTCTACCTCTCTCTCACTTTCTTATTCTCTACCTGATCCTCTTTTTTTCACCACACAAAGCAGCACATAGCAAATTCAGCACAGAAATAGTAGCATCACAAAATTGGAGAGATCACACCATCGGAACAACAGCAATAGGAATAGTTTGTGCATTTGTTGCGTGAGGTTTGTTGGGCTTGATCAATTGTGATGGGGAGAATTAGCAGCATGGTCGCCATCTACGCCGAGGCGACCCACCCCATCGACCCCAACGTGGTCTTTGGAACCATCCAGTCATCGTGGTCTAGAGCGACCTAGTCGTCCTCCAATGCGTGTACAACACTGAGACCTTCGCCATCAATCGTCGTTGGCCACCAACCTCACTGGGGGCCTGAGGGCTGAGAACTCGCGCGCCGCCGCCCACGTTAGGTCATCCACGCCATCCTCGTCAAGTTAGTGCGCTGCCGATCCGCATCTGAGCCCTTGTTGGCCATGTCAATCTTCTTGTCGTACGTGTTGGGCTTAAGAAAACGAGAGGGAGATTCGGATAGAGCAGCGAGTCGAGTTCCGATCTATAGGGCTTGTTCGGTCGGAGCCTTTTGTCCGGACGTCATGGAGATGCGAGGCCATGGAGATCGGTTGGCGGCCCCGAGATGAGGATATTTTTTTGTTTGAAACCTAGTTTTCCAAGAATTTAGAACAACCAACGTTGTGTTTTTAGGGTTGTGATCTTCCTTTTTTACGGTCGTTATCTTCCTTTTTATGTACGTAGGTGAAAGTGCGTTATATCGACTAGAGGGGGTGAATAGGCGATTTTTATAAATTCTTCACTGAGGAATTTGCGGGTGAGGAAATTGCTTAGCGAAGAACTACTTGCATCGGAATAAGTACTCAGAAGTAAACATAACAGAACACAAGTATGGTCATCATGATGAAATGAAGATAAGCACAAAGTACAGAAAGCATAAACACATGATAACACAGAATGAAGACTAACAAACTGAAGAAATTGAATTGAGGAAATTGAGAAAGTCTTCAGTCAAAGTCTTCAAACAGATATGAACAAGCACACAACACGAAGATGAGGAAATGAAAGAGTTGAGGAAATAGAACCAGTAAGCTTGGTGAAGACAATGATTTGTTAGACCAGTTCCAACTACTGTCTCGGTTGTACATCTGGTTAGGGCGGTTAGGTATTTAAACCTGAGGACACCCAGTCCTGGACACACAGTCCAAGACACCAAGTCCTCACTGTATTCCCCTTGAGCTAAGGTCACACAGACCTTGCCCAATCACTCGTGGTAGGTCTTCACAGGTGACTTCTGAACCTTCACAAACTCGGTCACTCTGCAATCCACAATTCCTCTTGGATGCTCTAGACCATGGCGCCTAACCGTCTGGAAGAAGCACAGTCTTCAAAGGTAACAAGCATCAGATCCACTCAGGATCAATCTCTTCAGTGATGCTCAATCACTTTTGGGTTTGTAGGTGTTTGGGTTTGGTTTTGGGTTTTTCCTCACTTGATGATTTTCACTCGAAGTCCTCGGAGGATGGGTTGCTCTTATGACAAGTGTCAGTTTCTCTCGGAGCAGCCAACCAACTAGTGGTTGTAGGGGGCGGCTATTTATAGCCTAGGGAGCAGACCGGCATGATAAGACATAAATGCCCTTTAATGATATGACCGTTAGGTAGGTAGATATTTTGGGACAGCTGGCGCGTAGCACATCAATGGTTGGAAATTTGAGTATCAAATTCCTCAGGGCTATCATGTTCCTCACTTGTAGGAGATCCGCACTGGCGAATTCCTAACTCTTCAGTCAGAACAAATTCCTCAGAGACCAGAAGAACTTTGTCTCTGTCACTGAAGAATATGACTGAACTATATGAGATTTCCAATGGCTTCACTCGAAGGGATTGGTAGGTGTAGGATTTTGAGTTGAGCATCAAATGGAAAATTTTCCTTAGTATTTCCTCGACCCCCTTTAACAGTACGGTGTTTCCTATGACTCGAGAAATAGAAAATGAAACTACGAAAACAAAAGTCTTCATGCTTCATGTTCCTGAAATGAATACGAAGTCTTCAAGGTCACACCAATTTCTTCACTTTCAAAGTCTTCAGAATGTCTTCAGAAATCCAAAGTGTTCAGTCAAAGAACTTCATTTTTAGGGGTCGACTTTCTCTGTAAATAGCAAACTCCTCATAGACCTATAGACATGTGTACACTCATAAACATGTTAGTCCCTTAACCTATAAGTCTTCAATACACCAAAATCACTAAGGGGCACTAGATGCACTTACAATCTCCCCCTTTTTGGTGATTGATGACAATATAGGTTAAGTTTTCAACAGGGATAAACATATGAGGCGTAAATACTGATATTGAGGAATTTGATTGCAAGATATAGGAGAACTCTCCCTCAGGATGTGCATCGTGATGAATTTGCTTTTGAAGCAATGCACATTTGAAGTGTAATATCATGGAGATCTCCCCCTATATCTTGTAATTCATACACGCATTTGACATATAATATGAAGAATTTGAAATGCATGATGAAATATGGTGACTGATGTAATTCATCATGCGTGCATAAGCATTAATGAGGAATAAGCATGCAGAAACACCACAGCAAAAGTATCAGGTCACCATAGAGTTTAAGTTTACAACTCGATCCAGCAAAGTAATCAGAAGAACGAGAGTTGTAACTTAGAAAAAAAACGCCCATATATAGACCCGCTTGAAGACTAACTCAAATTTCTCCCCCTTTGTCATCGAATGACAAAAAGGATCAAAACTGAGGACTAACGCCCCTGAAGAATCTCAAGATGATGAAGGAGCGCCAGCGTTTTTGGGGTTGATGGTTGATGTAGGGCATGCCGCAGTGTCGTCCAAGTCTTCATACTCGTCGGTTTCGCGCAATGAAGAATAGGAGCTGGCCACCAAGGGAGGAACCTTGACCTTCTTGTATTTCTTCGGTGGAGGAGCAGACCAGTCAAAGTCATCCTTGAGACCCATCTTCTTCAGATCTTCTTCGCCATATAGGTGAGACAGAACAGCCCAGGTACGGTTGAGGGTTTCATGGAGGTAGTAATGGTTTTTCTTCACTGCACTGTGTGTAGAAGTCATGTTGTGAAGAATTGAACCAAACTGACGCTTGACCCATTTGTGGTTGCGATCAACCTTCTGGTGAAGACTGAGGAGAAGCTCACGATCAGTCATCACCCTGGAAGCTGTGCCTTGAGGATTTTGCTTGGGAGCGTTGGCGGCAGAGTCATGGGTGGCAAAGTCGTCATTGGTGGAGTAGGATGCAGCTTTGTGAAATTGACCATCCAATGGACGAATGCCTTCATCAATAACAGCAGAAGCCTTGCCCTTGTCATCAGCTGAGGATTATGTCCTTTTGAAGACTTCAATCGGGGGCAAGTAGCTGCATTGATTCAGTGTGTCAGCTTTGTAGTTTACCGAAGACCTTGTTCTGATGAATCTCATAATCCACGGAGCATAAGGCTTCAGGTTGAAAGGGGATAGTGCAACATTTGCCATAGTCCTCATGAAGAAATCATGGAAGTTGACGGGGATGCCATGAATGATATTGAATAGCATATTCTTCATGATGCCAACGACTTCTTCATCATTCGAGTTGTGGCTCTTGATAGGACTCAATGTCTTCGTCAGAATGCGATAGACAGTCCGAGGCAGAAATAGCAATTCCTTCACGAGGAATTTGGTCCTTGGGGCTTAACCTGGCTTCAAAGGCTTCATCATCACTTGCATGTAGTGATCTGTAAGTTCATTTTCTTCGTACATGCAACGAGCTGCTTCAGTGGGAGGAGTGAGAGGCAAAGCTTGAAGTAATCCAGAAGCTGGTGCCTTGTAGTGAATATTTTCAGTCATCCAATCCAGCACCCATGAATTCACATCTTCAGAGTCTCCGGTGATGTGCAGCGTTGCAAAGAACTGAAGAATGAGTTCTTCATTCCAATCACAGATGTCAGTGCAGAAAGTTAACAGTCTAGCATCATAAAGAACACTGAGGACTGGCACGAAGCACGGCAGAGATTCCATATCCACGTGAGGAATGTGCTCATGATCGAAGACTTTGTCTTTGTTGAACAACATTGAGGAATAGAAATTTGCCTGGCTGGCAGTCCAGAAACGCCTCTTCCTAATGCGAGCAGTGTCATAAGGGTTGTAGTCAGTGAAGAATACGCGTTCGTTGAAGAAATCAGCCTTCTTGAAAGTTTGCTTTCGTGAGAAAGGATCCTTTGGATTGGGTTGAGGAGTGTCAGTCAGTTGCATCACAACCTCAGGATTCGCAATCTCAGTTTCTTCAGGCTGAGGAATTTTTGGTTCCTCTTCAGTGGCAGTCTGAGTCTTCATGGATTCAGCAGCAGTAGTTTCTTCAGCACTAGTGGCTGGAATGTCTTCATGTACAGACTATGTGGGATGAGTTTCTTCAGATCCCAATGGAACAGTGCATGCTGGGGACTGAGGAATTTTTTGCAGCGGCGTGAACAGAGGGAGGTTGGGATGCTGACTATCCCAAAATTCATCATTCATCAATGGAGTAGCACTCCCAATGTCCACGTCCGAGTCTTGTTCATCCAATTCTTCAACGCCGGCCTCTTCAGCAGTGAACTGAGGCATATGCGAGGAGATAACTGGGGTTGAAGGGATTGCATCCACTTCAATTTCTTCATCTGTATGCTCTGAGGAAGCAGCATAGGGAATGTCTTCTTCGGATTCACTTGGAATCACATATTCTTCATCAAAAGGAACAAGGTCCTTTGATGGCATGGATGAAATAGAATGACACCATTGGGTTGTCAACTGAGCTTGTTAATGGCTTCATCTTCTTTGGAGCTGAAGAATCTGATGAAGTTGATGCCTTCCTTTTCTTCACAGCTGCACGCTCTACAGCCTTGGTCTTCTTCACATCTGATGCAGATGGAAGGATCGGAGTCGGAGTTGGAGTAGACGCAGGAGGAGTAGAGGAAGTTGGTTAAATTTCTTCAGGCACAACTATTGCAGTTGCCCTGACTTCTTCATGTTCTTCAGGCACAACCTTTGGATCTTCAGCTGTCCTGACATTTTCTTCAGACGCAACACTAGAGGTAGCCCTGGCAATTTCTTCAGCGGCTGGAATGCAGTCATCAGCCCTGGTATTTTCATTTTCTTCAGCAGCCTGATGTTCTTCAGCGGTGTTGGCATGTCCTTCAGTAGACTGAGCAGATGCTTCAGCCTGAGGAATTTCAATGTGCGTTGGACGAGCAGCACTTGAAGAAAAACCTTTTGTCAAATTCACAAATCTGACTTTGGCACCCATCTAGTCTGCACGGTATGCGTCAAATTCATCATTGAGGGTTTTGATTTCACCTTGAAGCTTCACAAGTTCGTCAGTTGTCATGTTGACAACATTTTTCTTCAGGTAGCGCTCCTTCTTGTACTGCGCTTTCTTCGTCTGCCTGGCCTTTTCAAATTTCCATTTTTCTTCACCTATGAAGGCGGTCAGCATGTGACTTTGGCCAGGAGTCAGATTGAAGTCAGTCATAGGAGTGTTGGGATCCTGATGCCAGAGATCAATGAAGTCAAGGATCACTTTCGGATCCAAAAGCAATGGCACAGTGCTTCCTTTCGATCTAGCGGCCCTTTGTCGTCTGTCTCTGATGATTTGAACTAGTTATTCATCATCAGCTTCGTCATCGGACGGCACTTGGAAAGGAACCTGTTTCTTGTGAGGACTTGGGCAAGAACCTCGTCTAGCAGTGGTTTTTTTCTTCAGCAGAGAGGGGCCAGCTGAGGAATTTGGAGCAACTGAGGAACTTGCAGAGGCTCCTCGGGCAATAGATATCCCCGCTATCCTTTGACATGTGGCGAGATGCACTGGTGTAGAGGATTTTGTCGGAGCATCTGAAGACTTAGGCGGAGGAGCTGAGGACTTTGGAGGAGCAGGAGCAGTTTGAGGAGTTGGCCGTGAGGGCTTTGAAGAATCTGGCCATGAGGGCATTGCTGAGGACTTGGCTTATGTGCAGGCTTCTTTGCCATGGCCTTCTTCGGCTTGGAAGCAGAGGCCTCAACAGTGGCAGCAGCAACACAGTCTTCGTTGATTTTTTTCACTGCTTCTTTTGCTTGTTTGGCCAACTTGGCCTCGCGCTTGGCCCATTCATTAGGATAATCCTCACCGTGCTTGAGGCTAGTGGGATCAGCAACTTGGCCATGTGCCAATGGAGGTCTTGGGCATGGAGGATTGAGTGCGAATTTCTTCATGTATTTAGGAGTTACATACCTATACTCCCTCCACTCTCTTGCCCATCTCCTCTCTATTCTCTGTATGCGCACCTTGCGCTGATTCTTGTCCTCTTTTCCATACTTTGCCTCATCAGGAGTGCAGTAGTCAGCATATATGTCTTCAAGGATTTCGAAAGCAGTGTTGACCTCAGGCCTCTTTCCTCCCTTTTGTGGCTTCTTTCCATTGGCCATTTTCTTCAGACGAGTAATTTGAACAATTGAACTCTCTGAAGAAGTATGCAACTTTTCTTCGAGGAACGTTACAAATGAGTTAAGTTGATGAGAACCTAGAGATTCAGCAGCGGACATGAGTACCTGTGAACAGAGTATAGTTGCGAGGAATTTGGAGAGGTCATATGCGTTCTCAGAAGGTTTTGTAAAAAGAACAAGTTTGAGGAATTTGACCAGTTGAGTCTTGAAGAATTTCACTAAGCGTTCTTTGTCTTAGGTTCCAGAGTTGTATAGATTGAAAATCCACACAATTGAGGAATCTTGAAGAAAAACATAGCCTAGAGAAATGAGTCAAGAACAGATGACATGTGAGGTATTTCATGTGCAAAGATTTGAAGAAAAACACCTTTGAGGATTTTGTAGAAAACATTCGAGTCAAAGAGGGCAGTAAAAGTAACTTTTAATTACACTGGACGAAAAACACGATGAACTGTGAGGTGGAGAAGTGAAGTTCGTCAGTGCAGATCTTCCACACCCTAACTTGGCTGAGGAAGACAGCTACGGCGGCGGCGGAGTGAAGAAATCCGCGGCCGGCGCGAGTATGACGACGACGAGGTCGAGGCAGTGAAGCTCTTCCTCACCGGCGACGATAAAGTAGCGGCGGTGCTAGGGTTAGAGGAGCTCGAGCGAGAGCAGAGATCAAGCGGATTAAAAAGTTAAGTGAGGAAGGAGAGAGGTATTTATAGCGGAGATGAATAACCGTTCGCTCGTAGAATTTGGACGAACGTGCCCCTGACCCTTCTCATTCGCTCGACATGTGTCACCCACGTACTGAGAAGTGGAGATCGTGTGAGATCGTGGGTGAATAGATAGTATTATCGTGGGATGCGGAACGATTTGAGCGGCAAAACCGAAATTTTTGGATAAGATAAGTTTTAACGTTGCGTTTGCAAATTCTTCAGCTGTCAAGGACACAGTGAAGATTTTGAATGAGTTTCAAATAGAACACATATAAAGAATTTGTGAATAGAATGGGTTGAGTTTAGCATAGAGGGGGAAGGGTCCGATCACATTCACTTAGCAGGAAAAACAGCTTGAAGAATTAGCAATAAGTGAATGTTGTAGAGGACATAAACTCATATATATATATATATATATATATATATATATATATATATATATATATATATATATACAGCCGGTCTATTCTCATAACATTATGAGAATAATATTCTCAGAACACTTTCGAACTGCTTTGTTTTACTGCATTGGAAAGCTATGCGCACTGCACAGATTCTGCAATAGAACCTCATGTTTCAAAAAAAACTGTACGTGCTGTTTTTTGGTACCTTTTTTTACTCTAGGTTTTTAACCGTTTATCGGAATTATGCGTGTAATATACCGTTGAAAAGCTATGGAGTAGACGCAACTTCTCCATGTTGAACACTTTTCAAAATTCATCATAGTTTAAGAGCAGTTTCGAAAATCGTGCGGCTCAGAACAAATGGCAGTGAGCGTTTTTTTGTGTTTTTTTCTAAACCTCTCGTCGGAATGTAACGTATGATACACCGTTGGAAAGGTATCATCGGCGCGCATCTTTTTCATATATATTATTTTTTCTAATTCGCTACGGTTCAAGAGCAGTTTTGAATTTACTAAATCGCGGAATTGTGTTTTTCGAATTTTTTCAAATTTTCTGTACTGTTTTCACTCCAGGTTTCTAACCGTTTGTCGAAAGAAGGCATGTAATATACCGTTGGAAAGCTACGAACGAGACGCAACTTTCATATGTTGAATTTGTTTCGAGATTCCTACGGTTTTTAGTTAAATTTGAAAATCGTGCGGCTGACTACGAAGGGCAGTGGCCGTTTTTCGTGAAATTTTTACAAAACGTTGCTTTAAATGATCCAAATGATTCACCGTTGGAAAGATATCGTCGAGACGCTACTTTTTCATGTAGAACACCCCCTCTAATTCATTACGGTTTAAGAGTAGTTTTGAAATTACAAAAATGCGGAAACTCTGTTTTTTGCGACACCCAAATCGACGCGTTTTTTTGCGCTTCCGAACTGCATGTTACTGCAACACAGATCAGTGAACTGCATGTTTGAAAAAAAATGTATGTGTTGTTTTTTCGGTACATTTTTTGCTCTAGTTTTTTAACCGTTTATCGGAATTATGCGTGTAATATAGCGTTGAAAAGCTATAGAGTAGACGCAACTACGCCATGTTGAACACTTTTCGAGATTCCGCACGGTTTAAGAGTAGTTTCGAAAACGGTGAATTGCATGTTTGAAAAAACTGTACGTGTTGTTTTTTCGGTACCTTTTTTGCTCTAGGTTTTTAACCGTTTATCGGAATTATGCGTGTAATATATGGTTGAAAAGCTATGGAGTAGACGCAACTTCGCCATGTTGAACACTTTTCGAGATTTCGCACGGTTTAAGAGGAGTTTTGAAAACGGTGAACTGCATGTTTGAAAAAACTGTACGTGTTGTTTTTCGGTACCTTTTTTGCTCTAGTTTATTAACCGTTTATCGGAATTATGCGTGTAATATACCGTTGAAAAGCTATGGAGTAGACACAACTTCGCCATGTTGAACACTTTTCGAGATTCCGCACGGTTTAAGAGCAGTTTTGAAAACGGTGCGACCGACGAATAATGGCAGCGAGTGTTTTTTTGCGCTTCCGAACTGCACAAGAAAACCGCACTGCATCAGGGTAGGAGCCGGCGCGACGGTGCTGGGGGAAGGAGGCGGGGCGGCAGCACGGGGGTAGGAGGCCGGGCAGTGGTTGCTGTCCTCGGGGCGCTCCGCGCTAGAATATATATATATATAGGACTCCTCTTTTGTACTCCTCGGAGTATGTACTCCCATTCTCAATATACCTCATATACACATTAATTATACCTCTTTATCATTCTCAATATACTTCATTAAATATTCTAAGATACCCCAATACGAGTTTTGTTGAAAAAATATCATCTGCGACGTACTTTTTGTAATATACCTTTTTCACGTACAAACACATCAGTATATACGTAAATATTTAAAATATGTAGACTCACATGAATTTTTTCATGAAAATCATTTTGGGGTATCTAATAATTACTAATGAAGTATATTAAAAATAATAAAGAGGTATAAAAGATTCATCTATATGGTATATGAGGAGCGGGAGTACGTACTTCCAGGAGTACACAACCATTTTCCTATATATATATATATATATATATATATATATATATATATATATATATATATATATATATATATATATATATATATATATATATAGGGTGGGTCTATTCTCATAACACCCCTTAAGACCTTATTCTCCTAACAACCCCCCCACCCCTCCCCGCCTGCTAGCACCAGTGCCCCGACGCCGGCGTCCTCCCCCACCCTTCCCCGCCTCCTAGCGCGGGAGCGCCCCGACGCCGGCGTCCTCCCCGACCCCTCCGCGCCTCCTAGCGCGCGAGCGCCCCGGTGGCCGGCCTCCTCCCCGACCCCTCCGCGCCTCCTAGCGCGCGAGCGCCCCGGCGGCCGGCCTCCTCCCCGACCACTCCCCGCCTCCTAGCGCGGGAGCGACCCGGCGGCCGGCGGCGACACCCACCCTTCCGCGCCAGCGCCCAGACGGCCGGCGGCCACCCCCACCGCTCCCCGCCTTCTTTCGCGCCCAGAACTTTGCGGGAGCGCCCAGGCGGCCGGCGATGCAGTCCGTCGGCGACGATATTTCCGCGGCGGCGTTTAGGAAGAGACGCCGCACCTCACCTCCGCATCCAGCCTCAGCCATGCATGACAGGGGGAAGCGAACTGCAAGGTTGACTACTCCGTCGCATTCGTCGTGGATGCGAACTGCAATGGTGCACGTCCAGCCTTCTCCCGTAACAATGGCGAAGGTGGAAAAAGCGCATGAGTTCCTGCAGCGGAGGTGGACTGCACGACAACAGCAACAAGAGCTGCATCTGCAGAAGGAGGGGACTGCATATAAGGTAAGAAAATCACATACCAAGCCCCCACATCCAGTTTGCAGTGCCGTTTTTATACCCATGCAGTGCCCCATCTTGCGTCGACTGCAGTCACATGTGTCTCCAATTAGAAAAACAGAAAAGGATACTTCGAAAAATAAAAAACATTGTATGGATCAAAATTGCAGTCCACAATGACTTAAATATGTAGAGCGCTGTGCTTAGAACTGAAGTGCATTGTTTCTTCATGTTAACTAACAGTGCCCCTGCTGTAGAATGACAAATTGAAGTGCAATTTCTTACCGTTGCAAAAATATAATGATATATAGTACGAAAGATGCAGTTCATTTCACTGTTGACGTGCATAAAAAAAAGCTTTGGCTTAATAACCTGCAGGAATTTACTATGCCTCAAAAACAGAAGATGCCTCGAATCATTTACGACCCCGAGCCCCTGAACTGCATTGGAAGAGAAGAGTGGGAGATGCCTGGATGGATAACACCTGAAATACCTAGGGGTTTCTTTAATACCACAAACAGAATTGCCTACTCTGTGGAGGAAGATGTAGAGGATAAAGATGAAAACAGTGAACCAAACATCATTCGAGATGGAGAAGGCAGTGAAACAAAAAACCCGCAGGATGAGGAGGAGGACGACGACGATCTGGTCTTCATGGGGGAGCACGCGCAGAAAAATGATGATGAGGAGGATGATGACGAAGAGCAAATCATAACAGTTATGCAGCCAAGGTACACGCGTGTCTTTGAAACATTTGGTCAGCAGATCAGAACGGATGATATAGCACCTCCAGAAGCCGATGTTGAAACCCAGCAAGTTCGGCAGGTCCATGAGCAAACGATTCGTCGACAAAGGGACAGTGGAATTCCACCAAGGCCGTCTACTGCCCAACAAAAGAATCGGAAGCAGAATCAAGGAGGGGCGCAAGCAACCAAAAAATTAAAGTTCTCCACACTCCTGCCTCCTCGCGATCCTCAATTACACAGATCTGTTGTCACCCCTCCATGCCCAATAAACATCGGTGAGCTGCAAACACCGTTAGAAGAAAAACAGTACACGCACATAAGAATTCCTTTGCCTAACTACTACAGTTCACTTATTACGCATAGTTTCAGCTTGTGCATTCTCATTAACAAAAAAAGAAACATTCCATATTGTGTGTGTGCAGGATGAGAACATGCTCCAGGAACTTGTGCCTGTGAAAGGTATGCAGTTCACATCACAAGATGCGGCGCGAGAATTCTACAACACATATGCAAGGCATGCAGGCTTCGGCACACGCAAAAACGGCGGATACAGAACAAACAGATACATCGTGTGCTCAAAGGAAGGCAGAAGCAAACAAACTGTCACTGATTATGACAGAAAGCGAGAAAAAACATCAAAGAGGACGGGCTGCAAGGCGGGGATGAGATTAAAAAAAATAAAGGATGTGTTTGTGATAGCAGAGATTGAGCTCAATCACAACCACATGATGATTGACAGCCCGGCTATGCTTCTGCACATGCACTCGCATAAGACGGATGACCCGTTGCTCGATAAACTAGTGAAGGACATGCAGAGCGACAACCTCACGCACACGCAGATGATGTCAACCCTGTCAAGGATGTCAGGAGGACTGCACTTTATGGGGCGCACCAGCCGTGACTGGGTGAACAGGTACGTTCACTAAAACAAAAAAACGATATATCGTCTATTTCATGCAGTACACTTTGTGCATTTTCTGTATGTCCATAATACTGAAAGTATATTGTTAATTCGAACTGCAGGAAGCATCAATTCGCGAGGGAGGAAACAGAAGACGATGTGAAGAAAATCCTGGCTTTCTTTGAGAAGATGCAGCAAATAAACCCGGAGTTCTTCTATGATTATGACAAAGATGTCGATAACCGTGTGCGGAACATATTCTGGGCGAACGCGAGCTGCAGGGGATCGTACGAAGATTTTGGAGATTGTGTCACATTTGACACGACCTACAAGACAAACAAGTTCCACATGCCTCTGGCCGTCTTCGTTGGAGTCAACCACCACCTCCAAAGTACAATATTCGTTGTGGCTCTCATCAGAGACGAAACAATACCGACTTTCGAGTGGGTGTTCCGGACGTTCTTGCGTTGCATGAACAACAAGCGGCCAATCTGCATACTCACAGGTATGCTGAAAAAAGAATGGGTTTAAATAACAATGCAGTTCACTGCCAAGTTTTGTAGTCCATTTCTTCCATTCAATGAAAAAATAAGAAAAAAGCAGAAAAAGGATATGCAGTTCTCTCAATAACTCATTGCTTGATTTTTTCAAAAACATGCAGATCAATGCCCCTCCATGGATCCCGCGATAAAAAGTACGCTAATAGGCACGCTGCACAAGTTATGCCGTTGGCATATACTGAAAAATACAAGGATCACCTGTCCTTGCTGTACAAAGCGTATGAGAAATTCAAGGATGAGCTGACCTCCGTTCTCAACCACCCGCTGATGCCATCAGAGTTTGAACGCGCTTGGCATGAGCTCATGGAAAAGTATAACCTGCAAAATGATGAGATTATGAAGGCGCTCTGGACAGACCGAAAAGAATGGATATCGGCTTACTACAAGGAGGTGTTCTGTACACGGATGACGTCGACACAGAGAATTGAAAGCATGAACCGGATCTTGAAGAGGAACTTTGTCAAGGAAAGACACGACCTGCACATCTTTGCATCATAGGTGGACAGGTGCATCCAGACAAGGAAGGGCGTCGAGCACGCGGAGACCATAGCTAACGAGGTATATAAACAGAGCAAAGTTTTTAAGATGGATGAGCAATTAATAAAAAACACTACTCGCTTTCTTGATTTTTGCTGCGAAAAGACAACTACTTAACTGGTTTTCTTTGTTTCACAGACGGAAATAAAGACTACTACTCAGTTTGGTTTCGAGGTTCAGCTCTCCAAGATTTACACCAGGGCGGTCTTTGCTGACTTCAAGCAAACGCACTACCGCAACACTGCATTCAGATCAGAGCAGTCCACTGACAACCCGACGAAATATTTGGTGCGCCACTACAACCGGTCTGATGATTTTGATTGGGCAAGACACGAGTTCCAGGTGGTTGCTGATGTGACGAACGGTATCTACGAATGCGAATGCAAGCTGTGGACACACACATGTAAGTGAGACAGGAAACCAAAAAAATAAGCACACATAAAACATAATGAAGTTCACTTATTGCTGGTAGCAAAAAATAGATGAAAAACAAAAAAAATACTTAGTGAAGTTCACTATAGCAGCAGACCCAGGACCTATTTATAATGCAGTTCACAAAACCAAAAAAATGAAAAAATGTTGCCTATTTATGTGAAGTTTGCTGGCACGAATAACCCAGAAATTTTCTTTTGCTGCAGCCTGTTCTGCGTGCACATCATTTGCATGTTGGATCAGCTGCGGGTGGACAAGATACCTGAAGAGTACATATTGAAGAGATACACACGGAACGCATGCCAAAATCCAACTTTTGACTGCAGAGACTATGAGCAAACTGCTCCGGATGGGAGTTCGATGTTCTGCCGTAGGAGACTACTTGCAGAAACTGCAATGGACCTGGCGAACAGAGGTGTCAAATCGGATAGAGGGTACAACAGAGCTTTAGCTGGGATGAGAAAACTCATACAAGAAGTGAACGTAATAAACGAAGAAGAAGAGGCAGAGAAGATCATGGATGCGCGGGGTGAAGAACAAGGAAAGGAGCACGAGCATGCTGCTGATGGTGTAGTTCATAATATGGATGACACAATTCTTCCCCCGCCTGTTTCAAACACAAAAGGGAGAAAGAAAGAGAGCAAATCAGCCAATAAAAAAGCTGCAGCAAATGAAAAAAGCCCTGAAAAAAATAGCAGGCCTGAGCCAGAACTGGACAGCGAAGGAAGACCACTGGGGGTAAGGATGTGTAAATCATGCAATAAGATTGCGGGACACAACTCAAGAACATGTAAGGAGAGGCTGAAACAAATCCAGGCTGAAAATGCCACCACAAGTCACCAAGCTGACCAACAAGATGATACGACAAAGAGAAGACTATGTAGCGTCTGCAACAAGAGAGAGAAGCATAACGCGAGAACTTGTCCAAATAGAACAGAGGAAAAAGATGAAGAAGATGACGAAGAAGATGCTGACAGAGAAGAGAGTGAGGAAGCGAGCAAAGCTGATGAAACCGAGGAGGAAGATGATGATGAAGAAGAAGAAGACGAGGAAGAAGAAGAAGCAGATGAAGAAATCGAAGAACCATCATCAAAAATGAGTGGGAGAGACAGAACGCAGAATCCAGCGCGTAGGCAAGCATCACGGTCGCACGGTCCCATTACGAGGGGTAATGCGAACAACAAGAGCAAGACAGAAGCAGCAACAACCATTGAAACAAATGCAGTGCACAATCTGCGAAGAAGCACCAGGAAAAGGATGTAGATCAACACATATGCAGTTTTGCATTTTAAAAAACATATTAACTTCCTCATTTATATATATCGTATCGTATATAATATATATAGTTTGTGTTCAGTTGACTGCAAAAAAAAAGAAATTCAACATGTAATACTGAAGTTCAAAAATGAATAGATACAACATATGCCATACATGCTTTGTGACCAATGTGCTGCGGGGGGGGGGGGATGCTTCATAAAATGCAGTTCTCTTCTATATGAAAAGAAAATAAGATGAGAATGCCACTCTCAGAATGCGGTTCTCTTATGTATGAAAAACCTGACATCGGAATGTCATTTTGAGAATGCAGTTCTCTTCGTCGTATAGAATCTGACATGAACGTGAATCAATACAGAATGCAGTTAGAAAAGAAAAAAAATGTAGAGTCAGACTAGGATTCACGTACACTGCAGTGCGTGCGTGGTGCGTTTAAAGCTTGCAGTGCAGTAACCTTCGAGTACACAGTGCAGTGCGCTTAGTGCAAAAAAATGTAAAAAAAAACTTGGCTGCGTATATTTAAACTTGTAAATTTTGAAACTCGACGACAAACACTTTGAATTCGTCTTTGCAGTCCCATGTGATAAGGTGAGATGCAGTGCGGATGCGTATATTTAAAAAAAAACTTGGCTGCTACTCATATGAGAGAATGCAGTGCGCTGCGAACATGTTACAACTCACAAGGAGGAGTTGGCTGAAAGCTCCATTATATACATAATTGACATTGTCACCATCTTCCACCAAAAAAACACAAAAACTAACTAGACCGGTATATACAAAAGCACACAACATGGTGTTTACAGCTTTGCACATCGAGAACCACACACATCGACCATACATTACTGTTTACATAAAGTTCTAGAGCACACATGAAAAAGACATCAACACACATAGAAAAAAGATCTGCTATCATCCTGCTCCTGCGAATGCAGTCTTGGAGAGAAGCCTCGGCTCGGCTTCTGAAGCGTTGCAGTTCGTTTACGGGAAACGATTCCGCTTCTAAAGCGATGCAGTTCGCTTACGGAAAAACGATTCCGCTTCTGAAGCGATGCAGTTCGCTTACGGCGGACGATTCGGTTCGCCTGCCCTAAAATAAATGCGCCCACTATCGCCCGAAGCGCCCGCGCCCCCCACCCCTCCTCTATCCCGCCGGTTGCACGCCGCACGAACTGCAACGATCATCACGAACCCACGATCGCCAACACGGTTGGGAGACGAGATCGTGGCCTCGGCAGAAGTTGCTGCCGCTCCCATTTAAATCCCGCGCTCCATCAACCAGACCGTCCGCACAAAAGACACGACGCTGCGACTTCCTCATCCTCTTCCTCCTCTTTGCAGCAATGGGGTTCAGCAGGACCTACGACGACGTGCATGCGCACGGGAACACGAAGCTGAAGGTGATCTACACCACCGACGTCGCCGCCATGGCGACGTACGTCGAAGAGTTCAAGACAGTTCTCCAGCGGCGCCGCCAGAAGATCGTCGGCATCGACGTGGAGTACACACCCGACCACGAGAGGGCGGCCCTGGTTCAACTATCCATCGGCAAGTACCACCCAGTGCTTCTTTTCCAGGTATGTGGTACATTGGGCAAGAGATGCATCCCCTTCGACAGGTTCCTCGGCGACCCAAGGTAAGCAATTCTCTCTGCCGAGTACGTGTTGCAGTTCTATATGCCCATGTATGCAGTTCTGAAAGGTATAACTTGCGGTTCAATTTCCTTAGGTTCGAGTTCGCTGGCTTCGCCATCAAGCAGGACAAGGAGAAGCTCGCACGCTGCGACCTCCACATCCCCAACTTCGTCGACATCCAGACGAACTGGAGGGTTCCTGATGGAACGAAGCCACTGGACTCGCTTGGTGATGTAGCTGCTGCCATCATCGACGATGAGTACGCAGACATGAAGATGAAGATGACAGACCACGACCACAGCCTGTGGACTTCGATTCTCAGCACCAAGCACATCGAGTATGCTGCCAAGGACGCCTACGCTGCGTTCGAGATATGGAACCGAATCACCACGATGAAGAAAGGCCTCGCGTGCGCTGAAACAGAGAAGACCAGGAAGCGCCCGAGGTCGTCCTGGAGGGGGTGGGGCAAGGGGGCATCAACTTCCACCTCCAACTCCAACGGGTGGAAGTAGTGAAGCAGGACAGATCCTGAAAAGCCAAGGATTCCTGTCGGAAGTGCTCGATTAGTTTCCCTCTACGTATGTAGATTAGTTTGCTTTCATTGTAGTTTGCTTTGGGATAATGTTTGCTTATGTTGCGTTAGTTTACTTGATGATGTACTATGTTAATTATGAGCGCAGAACCGTGGTTTCTATCTATCAACTATATGCAGTTCTAAGTAGTCTGTTTTCAGTATGTATATTGCTTCAAAACTGCTGCTATAGCTAGGATACACATAAAAAACAAAACTATCAGAGCAGTTCACATAGAGTATTCTTTCACAAAACTACTCCTATTAAGAAGGTTGATGCAGTCCTCTTTTATTAAATAAGAAAACTCTACTTCCGTATGTGGGTTAAAAAAAGGAAAAGCTCGGTGGGGGTTTCCAGTATGGGTGTTCTTCAACTGCTGCTGCTGATAGGATGCACATGAAAAACTATATGTAAAAAAGAAGTTCACTTATACTCAGAATTCTCATAAGAAAATACACTAGAAGCCACGCAAAAAATGTCAAATTATTACAACAAAAATGTCTCATGCTGCTGCTGCTCAAGCAAGACTGATCTAAAGCAAATTTAACTTGATTTCCAAACACTTTGCATGCCTATAAAACATAGCCATCACAACATCCCCAGCCTGAAGACCAGCTTCCTCCACAAATTCCTTCCAGCCATCTTTGAGAACCAAACAATCATCAGAGCCAACAGAATACATAACATCAACATCATGATATCCATTCTTGCTGACCAACACCAAATTAACACAGCTTTCTGTTACCCTGACTAGACCAGAAGGGAATTTCTGCAAGCAAAACAACAAGAACAGAAAAAAATAAGAACAAATAAGAAAAAGATTACAATCTTTCAGAAACTAAATTGCTGCTACAATCTTCATAAAAAATATTGATGTCAACACATAATAATATTGACTAGACAAAATTGCTGCTGCTCCTACAATGTTCATAATAAAACTTTTGTGTGACAAAGCAGTTCACTTATACTTAATGAAAAATATATTTCTTCAGAAACTAATACTACTACAAAAATTCAGATAGTGTTAACTACAAACCACACATGAAAAAGAATATGCGAGAAATACATACCCATGAAACACTGACATCATCGTCAGTCATGTGATGGACAAATGGAGCCCGAAATCCAATACCTGAAGAATATAGAAGGGAACAGAGCGCGCTGTGCCGCTGCCTCTGGTTCAGAACCAAACCTTCAGAAAAAACGCATGTCTCGAGCATCGGCTCCAACCTTGCCAGGCAGCCGCACGCGCAATCCATTGCCAGGTGAAAAACAGATCAGTTTGGGAGAAAAACAGATCGAGGAAGAGTGGCGCCGCAAGGGATAAGGTGAGATGGGAGCTGCCAGGGATAAGGCGGGAGGGGAGCCAATTGACCCACCAGTATATATATATGTAAAGGAAACAACGTAAAAAAATGACAAATAAAGCAGTGCGGTTACATAACAATGTGCATTTCGCATTGCGTATTACTGCAGTCCACCGCGCTTGACCAAGCAAAAAAACTTATCAAACTAGCCCCCCCACACCCCCGTGGCTGTAATGCAGTTGATACAGGCTCGCATTGCATATTAATGCAGTTCGCCGCACTACAAAAATTCACCGCGCATTTGCATATTACTGCAGTCCACCGCTCTTGACCGCGATTCACAGACGAAAAACACAGCCTGCAATGTAGTTCTAACAACTATATAATGCAAAAAAATCTCAAAAAACATCTCTGAGAAACGACCAGAGCCAGTGGCGCCGCAAAAAACATGGACAAAAAACTTAAATTCTTCAAAATTAACAACTTAATCCGCTCCAATTCATACGGATAGATCAAAAGGCAGTCAGTAATGGCCGAAAACAACAGAATATTACATACAAAACGCAACAATTTCGATCCGGACGGCGAAGAACAGAGAACAGACGTTTTTCCGCTAGAACAGAGAGATACTCGACAAATTATACTGAAATTTCAATCCTATTAGGAGATTAATCTGTCGCGGAATAACACAAACATCAACGCGATAATGGTAACACACTAGGACCACGCTACAAAATAGAAATACGAACAGCCAGCAGCAGGATGCGAAACTCCTTCACCAGCGGGAAGAACGCACGCAGATCCGCCAAAAATCAAAGGATTTCCGTCGTTTTCTCGCTGAATTCAGTGCTTAACCACATATTAAATGAGCGCACATACAAAATAAACCAGTAGAAATCGATCAAACTAGCCAGAAACGCTGCTCCATGCAGGTTTCCTGCCGCACCTCTATGTGGTTCGCAACAGAAGAAGGAAGCAGTGCGCATAGCTTTCCAATGCAGTTTTTCAATGCAGTTCAGAAGTGTTATGAGAATATTATTCTCATAATGTTATGAGAATAGATCGGCTGTATATATATATATATATATATATATAGGGTGGGTCTATTCTCATAACACCCCTTAAGACCTTATTCTCATAACAAAAAGCTTATTGTCCTAACACCCTACCCACTAGCCACCTGTACCCGCGCGGACCTAGCGAATAGAAAAAAATCCACCCCTCCTCCCACGGCTGCCCACCACTCCTCCACCAACCTCCCTCCCCACCCCACCACCACCAGCCACCAGCACCGCCGCCGTCCACCACCTGCCTGGCGACCGACGACCACGGGGATGGCCCCGGCTACTGAGGCGCCCCATCCCATCGCCTCCCCGCGCTCGAGTCCGTCTCACTCTTCGGGAACGCGCTCTCCGGGGGGATCCCGACGGGCTACGCCTCCCTGGCGCCCACACTGCGCAAGCTCAACCTCAGCCGCAACGCGCTCTCGGGCGAGATCGCGCCCTTCCTCGGCGCCTTCACCTGGCTCCGCCTGCTCGACCTCTCCTACAATGCCTTCTCCGGTGAGATCCCGCCGGGCCTCTTCGACCCCTGCCCCCACCTCCGCTACGTCTCGCTCGCCCATAACGCGCTCCAGGGCGCCGTCCCGCCCGGCATCGCCAACTTCTCCCGCCTCGCCGGCTTTGACCTCTCCTACAACCGCCTCTTCGGCGACCTCCCGACCAGCTCTGCGCGCCGCCGGAGATGAACTACATCTCTGTCCGGAGCAACGAGCTCTCCGGCCGCATCGACGGCAAGCTTGATGCCTGCCGCAGCATCGACCTGCTCCACGTCGGGAGCAACCGGTTCTCCGGCGCCACGCCCTTCGGCCTCCTGGGCCTCGCCAAAATCACCTACTTCAACGCCTCCTCCAACGCCTTCGACGGTGAAATCCCCAACATTGCCACCTGCGGCAGCAAGTTTTCATACTTCGACGCGTTGGGGAACCGGCTCGCCGGCCCGGTCCCGGAGAGCATGGTGAATTGCCGCAACCTGAGGGTGTTGGATTTGGGGGCGAATGCTCTTGCCGGAGACATACCGCCGGTGATCGAGACTAATGCAGTTCATTTTGTGTTTTTTGTTTATTTTGTTCTCGTAGTCTTGGGAGATTGAAGGATTGCCTCTGATTCCCTCTTCCTTTCTTGCAGTTCGTTGTTTGCTTCACTGAAAGAAATTAATCGCGTCGCTGGAGAAGATGAGCTACACATGACCCCCGTGCAGTTTGGCCACCGAGCATTCGGTGGGTCTTTGGTGTATAGCAGCAGTACACTGGAGCTTTGTTGTTGTTAAAGAAGTCCACTGTAGTCATCAACCAGAGCTCGGAAAAAACAACATATACATACAAAGTTTTCTCGTTCACTTTCCTGGTGGTGCACAACAGAAAATGTCATATTTTTAATATGTAGCTCACTGTCCTCCCTTGGGGTAATTTTGGTTGTTGTTGCTGAAGTGCAACACACCTCTTCATGACAACAGTGTATGTAATATGATTGTCTGTAATATGTAGCGTGCAAACAACAAATGCAGTCCTCTCGCCTCGTCCCTGCAGTGTATATTTCATTTTTCAACCAAAAAAATATATGTGCAGTGCACTATGGGAAAATCAAAACTCTATAGGGAAAAAGAAAAAGAAAAATGCTGTGCACTCCGATCTTTAAAAAAGTTCGCTCCGAAGGAATTTGTAGTACACTTACTACATTTGTTGTAAGTGTACTACAAATGTGGGGACCCCGACTCATACGTCGTGATCACCGAATGCACGTGTATAGTGATCCCAGAGATCAATGCTCACTAAACACACAGAAGTTGAATAACAAGAGTCTTACATCCATACATACCGTATTACACAAATAGGACCATTAAGGTCAAGTCTTGAGTATATCACAGCAGCGGAAACCTTCAATGACAACTTGGACCCATGCCATCTGCCTTAACCCTACAGGCATTCTGACTGGGAAGCGTCCTAGCTCGCATGCTCGTCACCAACAAATCTTCATCATATCCTGTTCTCTCATGCATGGCCAATAAAATAACCAGTGGCAAGCCAACGATTACTTTGAATGTACTCGCAAGCAACCCAAGTGTGATGACAGAATAATTATGCAAGGCTCTACTGCTAAATTGGCAGTTTTGCGGAAAGCTAGTTTTTCATATGCAAGTATGATCAACATATAACATGGACATGCATGTGTCTGCAACAAGTATCAGGCGGTTACAGACATCATTATCGAGGAAGATTTGAAATTAACTCATGATCAAGCTCGTTGTGACTTCCTCAAGAATCACATCATCAATATCACTGAACCGTGTTGTTTCCTCACACACACACACACCAGGTTTCGCAAACATTGGACGTAGCCCAAGAGTAGTTACCCAACTGTCCTTGACCATGGACACGGCTATTCGAATAGTTTTACACTCTGCAGAGGTTGCACACTTTACCCACTAGATCCGGGGAACTTCCATGTCATCCACGACCCACGGTACCTCAAGTACCCGGGGTAAGCACCCGATCACTATCTTTCCCTAGGCGACACTAATATGGAGTTCACTCGATTGGTAGCAACCCCCGTGCCCCACATTTCACATCTTAAGATTTTTGGAGCCTCGCTCCCATTTCACATACCACGGGCACGGGGTACCAACGGTGTGTTCGGTGCCCTGTGAAAACAGTCATGGCCGCCTATCCAAGTACGACCCCGTCCCGAGAGTGACCTCATGTCACCCCCGTCACTAGTAATGCGGGCGCCATGCTAGTATCGGCCTAGGTAATCAATAATGCCCTTTCCCATCTAAGGGTAGAGTGGTTGCGCATGTAAGGTTGGAATAACGGTCGCAACTTAAACCAATCCGTTTTCAAAACAACATACACACTTGCCCCGGTACACCACTTCGTCATCAAGTGGTTACCCATATCACCATCTCCCTCGGGCATAAATGGCACCCGACGGGGTTTTCGAAAAGTCTTTTGAAATTATTCTGCCTCCGTCACCATGCATATACCCGTCCCATTTGCGTAGCCACTACTATAGCAACCTAACTACTCCCACCCACATAACCCTCATAGGAAGGTAGGGTCATGCTTGATGCAAGTTTCAATAGTAAAGTAACAGAGGTAACAACCAAAGTGGTCTCCGCCTCACCATGATTTCGATGCATTGATAATAAGGTGCTATGAGACATGCATAAAAAGGTTTCTCGAACATGGTCAAAGGGCTGCTTGTCTTATCCTTCCGAGTCTTCAAACCTTCTGGTCCATCTACGAGTACTCCGTTTATTTCGTCAACTAACGATGGAAACAATCATAATAAGCAACACAATAAAGCAAAAATAAAAGTGCTCTAAAAATGGGAGTTGGACTTTTCTAGGATACCTCTGGTCATATGAGAAATGACCAAGGTGGTTTCATAGGTATTGGATCAATGGATAGTTTGGAACATTTTAATATGATGGAATCAAGGGGTTTATGTATTTGAAAGAAGTGCACAAAAATATATTTTTGAAAAATGAGCAGAGGCACCCATTTAACAGGTCATGATTTTAGAAGCATCTAGGAGTTGGTTTTACTGGATTTGGAGTTCAAATGAATTTCCTAGGATTTTGCAAAGTTGACAAATATGAAGAAATGGCTCATTATTTGGTGGGGTACAGAAAGTATTAATAAAAATGTTCCAAAACTAAGTTTGGTTATGACAAGCGCCTAGGAATTTGAACCACTGCATTTGGATCAAGATTGAGCTCTCTGTGATTTTCTAAAGTTCATCACAGAAATGGAATAATGGCATTTGATAATTATTTGTGAAGGAAAAGTTTCTGGAAAAATGTGCATGTTGCACCAACAGGTAGATCCTGATTTTAGAATCTACTAGAAATTTGAATCACAAAATTTGGAATCCATTTGATTTATTTATGGATTTTTGAAGATTACTGGAAAAAGAAGAAAGGAAAAAGGGAAGGGGTTTATACCTATACTGCGTTTTGGGCGCAGTATAGCGCCGCAGCGCCCTGGGCCGGCCCAGCAACACGGCCGTACGCAGAGGGTCAGGCGACGTCGAAGGCGCCTTCGGGCCAGGCGTCTTCTCCGCAGGGACGCGGCTCCCACAGACGCGTCTCCACTTATGTGCGGGCCCGGCCCCTCGATCGCTTACAAGCAGGCCCCGCCTGGCAGGTTCACCTTCCTCATCCCGCTCGAACAGGGGCAGGGCAGGGGAGGCAGGGCGGAGCGTTCGCCGGCGTGGCCCCGTCAACTCAGGCCATCTCCGGCGACGCCCCGGCCACCGGAATGACCAGCGCGGAGAGGCGCATCCAGCCATGGGTGACACACCTGTCGGGGAGGACCAGATCGAGCAGGGGTCCAACCATGGCGGAGAAGGGCTTCGACCATCTTGGGCTTCGAGCTCATGGGCATCCCGGGGAGGATTGGCGGAGGTGGGGAGCTTCCTGGAGGTCGTGCGATGGCACCAGAGTGGCCAGGAGGGAGAGAGAGGCTCGGGGTTGCTTGAATTCGAGCGACGGCCGGCGACTCTGCTCCGGCCATAGAGATGGACGGAGGGCTCGGGGAGAGCATTAGGCCCATTGTGGTGGTACACTAGAGGGAGAGGGTACTAACGGAGCCGCGAGGCGAGTCTGGGGTGCCCTATAAATGGGTGGGCGACGGTCCACCGAGGGCTCGTGCGCCGGCGAGCTTGTTCCCGTCGCTGCAAGCCACGGGGGCGCCTGTGGGTGTGTCCGGGGTGTTCCTGGGGTTGGTCTAGGGCGAGGGGAGAGAGGAGAGGTAGTGGGGAAGGTTCAGAGCGTCGCGCGTGTAGGGCTGCCCACTAGAGCGCTCGGGCAGCCATGGCGCGCGTGCGAGCAGAGGTGAGAGAGGGGGAGAGAGGAGAGGGCCGATCGTCCAGCGTGTCTCGGACGCCGAGGCGGCCTCGGGGGACACGAGGTGGAGGCCCGAGGTGGTCGGGGCTGGTGATTGGGGGTGGCTATAGTGCGCCAGGGCACTGTAGCGTGCTCCAGAGTGCCCGTTTGGCCGGCATGGCCGTGTCCTCGCCGCTCTGGACGCGTCCACCTTGCCCAATGATGTCTAGGGGGTCGAGGGAGTAGTAAAAAAATGTGTGATGGTCTTGGATGCCATGGAGGGCCACTGGAGTGAGGAGGAAGGTGAAAGAGGAGGAGAAAACTGCTGACCAGAAGAGTAAAATGGGGTTTTACCCCCTCCAATGATTGAGCTGAGGCATGGGTGAGTTACAGGAGGTAGAAGATGACCAGGTTTACCTGTGGTAAGAATTTGAGGTAAAGGGGAATAGTAAAAGGGGTCAAAACAATGGTTTTGGTAAATTGGCAGAAGGTGTTTGATCATGTTTTGGGCAAGCAAATCATCTCCACTGGCTATGACACTTAACAAGATTAAATGTCACATACATTTAGGCCCTTCCACCAAATTTGAGCTCATTTGGGCAAAGTTGCCAATGTAACTTTGGTGAACCCTAGAAATCAGCAGAAATGGTTTCACCATGTTTGAGTTAAGCTAATCATCTCCCCTTTATTCACCACTTGGTGTAGTATCATCATTTGGGGTTATGATCATGCCCACAAAGTTTGAAGCCCCAGGTAAAAAGTTGGTAATGTAAAGTTGTTCAAATTTGAATTTGAACATAAATGGTTTTGGGGCACTTAGATCAACTTATGCTTCTCCAAAAGTTGTGCCATTTGTCATAGATGCATAATTACATCATTTTAGCATGTGCACCAAGTTTGAGAGCATTTGGACAAGTTTGGCAATGTAAAGTTGCTCAAACTTCAAAATGGACAGAAATGGTTTTGAGGGGATTAGATGATGTTCCCTAGATCTTCAAGGCATGAGGCTTTGCAAGATCATCAAATATGTCATATATGACATGATAGGGTTTCCCTGGAATTTTTGGAGAATATTTCCTTTGTAAATATTTCAAAAGCTTGAAATATCCAGAAAGGGTTTTGGAAGGATTTGTCCAATATTTTGAACATGACCATGTGTTGAAACTCTTATATATGGACAATATATGTCCTATGATTTTCCCTGAATTTTGGCAAATATTTTTGAAATAATTAAATAATCTTTCCCTATTAAAGACCATTTCTGGCCTTAAGAAAAAGCTTTTAAATAAAATATAAAAATAACTTTTAAAATTATAATTTTGTGGTTTATGGGAGTCCTATACCTAATAGGATTCAAATATACTTTTTGAAATATTTTTCACACCCTAAATAAGGTACTTGTAGTGCAAACCTCAATTTAGGGGTTTTTGGAAAACTAATTTTAGAAAATACTATTTGGCCAAAACATTTTTATAAGAAAATACTATACTGGTCTATACACATGGCATGGTCATTGGGGAAAGGTTTTGGATCAAGGAGATGAAGTACAAGAGTTGGAGGATTTATTTGATTTTCATAGCACTAGCAAACAACAGACATAAAATCAATCAAGCAAAGTCAAAAACACTCAAAAGTTTTTTGTAAATCCACATTTTTAACATGATAATTAGCTTAAGCAATGTGACATGAAAATCAGGGTGTGACAGACCTACCCCCCTTACAAGAATCTCGTCCCCGAGATTCCCAGACTAGGCGTGGAAGGGAATACGGAGTCTTGGATATGGGGTAGTCTTCACTTCTTCTTGCTGGTTCTGCTTCCGGGTGGTGCTCCATGGAATCTTGAAGTACTTGGTGGTGTGGCTTCTTGCTTGTTGCCTTTGATGTAGGTTGTTGAGGGGTCTCTTGCATAGGTTAGGTTGGGTTAGTTGTCAAAGGCTCGGTGATCGATGTCTTTGCAGGGATCGGGCTAGTTAGGAAGTAAGAAGTACTCCCAGGGTGGTGACCCGTGGAAAATTTGGTGCACGGAGGGTATCTCAGGTGGTAAATCTAGTTGGTATCCGTCTACTATTTGACTGCCAGTGAACTTTAAGAAGGTCGATAAATCTTGGCGTGAGCGTCCCTTCAACACGGAAATGCTCGGTCCCTTCGAGAGGAGTGGTTTGCAGATACGCCCGGTCTTGGATGCAGGAGTTCACTTCTTGATGACGGTGGTCGGTGTAGTTCTTCCTTCTTGACAGGGCGGTCTTCAAATGTCTTCTATCCAGCTGTCCGTCTCTTCTTTTGTCTTCGGGCAGACAAGTAGGCCATCAAATAATGATGTTACCCAACTTGTCCAATTACTCCATGAGGTCTATGGGGGTACGCAAGGTAGGCTGGGGTATTGGTGGTGGTCTCCGTTGAGTATTTGCAGAGGCCTTCCTGACTTAGAGCCTAGGCCCGTGGTCGGGATCTGACCAGGTTGTGGCTAGGTGAGGCTTAAGGGTTTCAAGGATTCTAGTGAGGGAGTGAATGTTTATTATCTTATCCTTAAGCACAGTTTCTGAGATGCCAATAGCTCTATCTAGTACTCCGAACGAAAAAGCATCTTCTCGCATAGACCAACTTCAATCACCACTCATGCCATACATATCCTCATGACTCTCAAAAGGCGGTCTAACAAAATTGTACATGTCTACGATCCGAATAATCACATGCATGGCTACCCCTAAAAATCCACGGGCAAGGCATACAAGCTGCCAAGCAAGAGTAAGCACCACAATCCCAAGCGCCGAACCTATTCTTGCAATGTTGAAGATAATGCATCCCTATTCTAAGGAAACACGTCATATGCCACTCCAAGATTTTGTTTCCTTCCTATAGATCAACTCCAATAGCCCGGTAATTTCCATCAATCACCACATAATCCAACAATTCTACAAGTCCGATGTCTACGGTGTTCCACAAGGTCTCAAGTCCCTATAATACCCAAATACTTGGAAGGACTATGCATTACGATAGTAAGTCCACCAAATTCCCAACATCCGGGTCAAGTAAACTCCAAGGTCATGATTATATAGATCCCTAAATCAACTCCGACAAATAATCCAATCTCCTAGTTTATTGTCCACCGAGAAGCATGGTATCATGATCAGGATCATCGTTCTAAATCCAATTTACTCCGAACCATGGAGACATATCTAGCATTTATAACCAACGAGAATCACTCACTTACATCCAAATCTCACACCCGTCAAGAATTCCTACATGCTTCCCCAAAGTCATGATCCCACCAACATGAAAACCTCACAATCCATCAAGGCCTCAGATAATTCCTCGAAGTCACTGATATAAAGCCACCAAGTCATCTGTCTTATATCCTCAAATTGGTCTATCTATGGCATCGTCAGTTCTTGTGCTATATTAGGATGAAAATGTGCTCACTCACTGTGTCCACTAGTTCCTTTACGAACCCAGTGTTGTGCAAGGTTACAAAGGCTTAACTTGTTCTCTTGCAATTCTATGGGGTAAGCACATGGTTAAGGATTCGTGCTGGAGTGTCTCGTGAAGTCTCAAAGGGTCTAGGAATGGGTTTCTAGTCTGGAGGGTTAAACATAATTCTACGGGGTTGTACTTAGTCACGGAGGTTGTAGCAGAAGTCTTCAGTGCCAGTTGGTTGCCGAGGTAGAATCCTTGGTGCATCTTGTCTTGCGGGTCTTCAGTTGGGGAGAGAGAAGAGAGGGAAAAAGTAGCGTAGAGGAGGGAAATGCCTAAAGGGGGTTCTAAAGTGCAGGTGCAAACAAACAGGTGCAAAAGGCCGAAACAAAGAAACAAGGCAAGGAAGATGATATAGCCATGCACTTGTTGCCTAGGGCAAAAGTGCGACTTATATCAAAACACAAACAATTAAAATCAAGCAACGCACATACATGGTTCTATTCGAACCATCATACGGACTCGACTGTGCATAGGGGGTACACGACTCATCCTACCCTAGGGGTTCTCGGACTCAGTGTCGTGACTTGTGCCTCGTGCAGTCTCCTGAGTTTTCCTCAGGTGTTGCTATGTCCCTTGTAGTTGCTTGATGAACGATCCGGGTTGAGCCTAACGAATCTTTAACAACTTCTCGCATGATGAGGTGATGTGATGAAGGTGTCTCCTTGTAGCGTGCATGGACTTGGTCTTCTCTTGTTTCTTTAATCACGACGATCCCTTGTGCCTTCTGGGGCGTCGAGGGTACCAGGTAGGCAATCCGTATGCAATGACAATAACAAGGCATAATAGAGGTCCAACATGTCGGTCTCGTTGGTGACAACATCGACACCAAGAGCGGGAGACGAAGAGAACCGTTTTCCTGCTCACTATAGTGAGGCGGACCAAATGGCGAGGTTCTCATCCACCGGTGGTTGCCGACACAACAACGGTAGTGACAGGATTACTCTATTAGCGATGCATATCATGATTTTGCATAACCTATACCCTGGTCATCATAGGCCAATGTTGCATCATCTTGGGGCTCTGTCAAGGGTGTCACCATCTTCTGGGTCTTCATGTCCCCCATTCCTCGAGGATGGATATTCTGTTGGTATCGTCTTGTCGTGGTGTCGCCACTCTTGTGTTCGGAATAGGTGGATGAGTGTTTGGCAAGGTGTACTCCACAAGGATTACAGAAAATCCAGTGGTCAGGGCATAAGGGTTCTAGCGACCAAAGTTTTGAAGGGGAAGAGATCAAGTATAGCCTAGTTTTTGAAAAACTGAGAAGGGAAGAGAAGTATAGATAGTTTTGAAAACTAGTAATAGTTTTGGAAATAGTTTTACCCTAACTAACGACCATGCTAACTAAGGCTTCCTACAGTCAGGATGGCTCTGATACCAGCTCTGTGGGGACCCCGACTCATACGTCGTGATCACCGAATGCACGTGTACAGTGATCGCAGAGATCAATGCTCACTGAACACACAGAAGCTGAATAATAAAGAGTCTTACATCCATACATACCGTATTACACAAATAGGACCATTAAGGTCAAGTCTTGAGTATATCACTGCAGCGGAAACCTTCAATGACAACTTGGACCCATGCCATCTGCCTTAACCCTACAGGCATTCTGACTGGGAAGCGTCCTAGTTCGCATGCTCGTCACCAAGAAATCTTCATCATATCCTGTTCTATCATGCCTGGCCAATGAAATAACCAGTGGCAAGCCAATGAGTACTTTGAATGTACTCACAAGCAACCCAAGTGTGATGATAGAATAATTATGCAAGGCTCTACTGCTAAATTGGCAGTTTTGCGGAAAGCTAGTTTTTCATATGCAAGTATGATCAACATATAACATGGACATGCATGTGTCTGCAACAAGTATCAGGAGGTTACAGACATCATTATCGAGGAAGATTTGAAATTAACTCACGCTCAAGCTCGTTGTGACTTCCTCAAGAATCACATCATCAATATCACTGAACCGTGTTGTTTCCTCACACACACACCAGGTTTCGCAAACATTGGACGGAGCCCAAGAGCGGTTACCCAACTGTCCTTGACCGTGGACACGGCTATTCGAATAGTTTTACACTCTGCAGAGGTTGCACACTTTACCCACTAGATCCGGGGAACTTCCGTGTCATCCACGACCCGCGGTACCTCAAGTACCCGGGGTAAGCACCCGATCACTATCTTTCCCTAGGAGACACTAATATGGAGTCCACTCGATTGGTAGCAACCCCTGTGCCCCACATTTCACATCTTAAGATTTTTGGAGCCTCGCTCCCATTTCACATACCACGGGCACGGGGTACCAACGTTGTGTTTGGTGCCCTGTGAAAACAGTCATGGCCGCCTATCCAAGTACGACCACGTCCCGAGAGTGACCTCATGTCACCCCCGTCACTAGTAATGCGGGCGCCATGCTAGTATCGGCCTAGGTAATCAATAATGCCCTTTCCCATATAAGGGTAGAGTGGTTGCGCATGTAAGGTTGGAATAACGGTCGCAACTTAAACCATTCCGTTTTCAAAACAACATACACACTTGCCTCGGTACACCACTTCGTCATCAAGTGGTTACCCATATCACCATCTCCCTCGGGCATAAATGGCACCCGACGGGGTTTTCGAAAAGTCTTTTGAAAGTATTCTGCCTCCGTCACCATGCATATACCCATCCCATTTGCGTAGCCACTACTATAGCAACCTAACTACTCCCACCCACATAACCCTCATAGGAAGGTAGGGTCATGCTTGATGCAAGTTTCAATAGTAAAGTAACAGAGGTAACAACCAAAGTGGTCTCCGCCTCAACATGATTTCGATGCATTGATAATAAGGTGTTATGAGACATGCATAAAAAGATTTCTCGAACATGGTCAAAGGGCTGCTTGCCTTATCCTTCCGAGTCTTCAAACCTTCTGGTCCATCTTCGAGTACTCCGTTTATTTCGTCAACTAACGATGGAAACAATCATAATAAGCAACACAACAAAGCAAAAATAAAAGTGCTCTAAAAATGGGAGTTGGACTTTTCTAGGATACCTCTGGTCATATGAGAAATGACCAAGGTGGTTTCATAGGTATTGGATCAATGGATAGTTTGGAACATTTCAATATGATGGAATCAAGGGGTTTATGTATTTGAAAGAAGTGTACAGAAATATATTTTTGAAAAATGAGCAGAGGCACCCATTTAATAGGTCATGATTTTAGAAGCATCTAGGAGTTGGTTTTACTGGATTTGGAGTTCAAATGAATTTCCTAGGATTTTGCAGAGTTGATAAATATGAAGAAATGGCTCATTATTTGGTGGGGTACAGAAAGTATTAATAAAAATGTTCCAAAACTAAGTTTGGTTATGAAAAGCACCTAGGAATTTGAACCACTACATTTGGATCAAGATTGAGCTCTCTGTGATTTTCTAAAGTTCATCACAGAAATGGAATAATGGCATTTGATAATTATTTGTGAAGGAAAAGTTTCTGGAAAAATGTGCATGTTGCACCAACAGGTAGATCCTGATTTTAGAACCTACTAGAAATTTGAATCACAAAATTTGGAATCCATTTGATTTATTTATGGATTTTTGAAGATTACTGGAAAAAGAAGAAAGGAAAAAGGGAAGGGGTTTATACCTATACTACGTTTTGGGCGCAGTATAGCGCCACAGCGCCCTAGGCCGGCCCAGCAACACGGCCGTACGCAGAGGGCCAGGCGACGTCGAAGGCGCCTTCGGGCCCGGCGTCTTCTCCGCACGGACGCGGCTCCCACGGACACGTCTCCACTTATGTGCGGGCCCGGCCCCTCGATCGCTTACAAGCAGGCCCCGCCTGGCAAGTTCGCCTTCCTCCTCCCGCTCGAACAGAGGCGGGGCAGGGGAGGCAGGGCCGAGCGTTCGCCGGCGTGGCCCCGTCGACTCAGGCCGTCTCCGGTGACGCCCCGGCCACCGGAATGACCAGCGCGGAGAGGCGCATCCAGCCATGGGTGACACACCTGCCGGGGAGGACCAGATCGAGCAGGGGTCCAACCATGGCGAAGAAGGGCTTTAGCCATCTTGGGCTTCGAGCGCACGGGCATCCCGGGGAGGATTGGCGGAGGTGGGGAGCTTCCTGGAGGTCGTGCGATGGCACCGGAGTGGCCAGGAGGGAGAGAGAGGCTCGGGGTTGCTTGAATTTGAGCGGCGGCCGGCGGCTCTGCTCCGGCCATAGAGATGGCTGGAGGGCTCGGGGAGAGCATTAGGCCTGTCGGGGAGGTACACTAGAGGGAGAGGGTGCTGACGGAGCCGCGAGGCGAGTCTGGGGTGCCCTATAAATGGGTGGGCGACGGTCCACAGAGGGCTCGTGCGCCGGCGAGCTTGTTCCCATCGCTGCAAGCCACGGGGGCTCCTGTGGGTGTGTCCGGGGTGTTCCTGGGGTTGGTCTAGGGCGATGGGAGAGAGGAGAGGTAGTGGGGAAGGGTCAGAGCGTCGCGCGTGTGGGGCTGCCCACTGGAGCGCTCGGGCGGCCATGGCGCGCGTGCGAGCAGAGGTGAGAGAGGGGGAGAGAGGAGAGGGCCGACCGTCCAGTGTGTCCCGGACGCCGAGGCGGCCTCGGGGGACACGAGGGGGAGGCCCGAGGTGGTCGGGGATGGTGATTGGGGGTGGCTACAGTGTGCGAGGGCACTGTAGCGCGCTCCAGAGCGCCCGTTTGGCCGGCATGGCCGTGTGCTCGCCGCTCTGGACGCGTCCACCTTGCCCAATGATGTCTAGGGGGTAGAGGGAGTAGTAAACAAATGTGTGATGGTCTTGGATGCCATGGAGGGCCACTAGAGTGAGGAGGGATGTGAAAGAGGAGGAGAAAGCTGCTGACCAGAAGAGTAAAATGGGGTTTTACCCCCTCCAATGATTGAGCTGAGGCATGGGTGAGTTACAGGAGGTAGAAGATGATCAGGTTTACCTGTGGTAAGAATTTGAGGTAAAGGGGAATAGTAAAAGGGGTCAAAACAATGGTTTTGGTAAATTGGCAGAAGGTGTTTGATATTGTTTTGGGCAAGCAAATGATCTCCACTAGCTATGACACTTAACAGGATTAAATGTCACATACATTTATGCCCTTCCACCAAATTTGAGCTCATTTGGGCAAAGTTGCCAATGTAACTTTGGTGAACCCTAGAAATCAACAGAAATGGTTTCACCATGTTTGAGTTAAGCTAATCATCTCCCCTTGATGGACCACTTGGTGTAGTATCATCATTTGGGGTTATGATCATGCCCACAAAGTTTGAAGCCCCAGGTAAAAAGTTGGTAATGTAAAGTTGTTTAAATTTGAATTTGAACAGAAATGGTTTTGGGGCACTTAGATCAACTTATGCTTCTCCAAAACTTGTGCCATTTGGCATAGATGCATAATTACATCATTTTGGCATGTGCACCAAGTTGGAGATCATTTGGACAACTTTGGCAATGTAAAGTTGCTCAAACTTCAAAATGGACAGAAATGGTTTTGAGGGGATTAGATGATGTTCCCTAGATCTTCAAGGCATGAGGCTTTGCAAGATCATCAAATATGTCATATATGACATGATAGAGTTTCCCTGGAATTTTTGGAGAATATTTCTTTGTAAATATTTCAAAAGCTTGAAATATCCAGAAAGGGTTTTGGAAGGATTTGTCCAATATTTTGAACATGACCATGTGTTGAAACTCTTATATATGGACAATATATGTCCTATGAGTTTCCCGGAATTTTGGCAAATATTTTTGAAATAATTAAATAATTTTTCCCTATTAAAGACCATTTCTGGCCTTAAGAATAAGCTTTTAAATAAAATATAAAAATAACTTTTAAAATTATAATTTTGTGGTTTATGGGAGTCATATACCTAATAGGATTCAAATATACTTTTTGAAAGATTTTTCACACCCTAAATAAGGTACTTGTAGTGCAAACCTCAATTCAGGGGTTTTTGGAAAACTAATTTTAGAAAATACTATTTGGCCAAAACATTTTTATAAGAAAATACTATACTGGTCTATACACATGTCATGATCATTGGGAAAGGTTTTGGATCAAGGAGATGAAGTATAAGAGTTGGAGGATTTATTTGATTTTCAGAGCACTAGCAAACAGCAGACAGAAAATCAATCAAGCAAAGTCAAAAACACTCAAAAGTTTTTTGTAAATCCACATTTTTAACATGATAATTATCTTAAGCAATGTGACATGAAAATCAGGGTGTGACAACAAAGGAAATAAAAAGAAAATGTAGTGCACTTCGATCTTAAAAAGGTCCACTCTAAAAGACTGTAGTACACTTCATTTGAAAAAAAATGAATTTAAAGTCGTTCATAAAAAAGTTAGAGAAAAGGACAGAAACAAATCAAGCAATTCGTTTGATGCAGTGCGGTTTTTAGTCTAAAGAAGTGCGTTCTTCTGTCTGATGCAGTACACGCGTTGATATTTGTGTCGCGGAAAAACAGAGTGTATGCGTTTTTGTAATTTCAAAACTGCTCTTAACCCGTAATGAATTAGAGGGGGTGTTCTACATTAAAAAGTAGCGTCTCGACGATATCTTTCCAAGGGTGTATCATTTGGATTATTTCAACCAACGTTTTGTAAAAAGTTCACGAAAAATGGCCACTGCCCTTCGTAGTCAGCCGCACGATTTTCAAAATTAACTAAAAACCGTAAGGAATCTCAAAAACATTTCAACATATGAAAGTTGCGCCTCATTCGTAGCTTTCCAACGGCTTATCACACGCCTCGTTTCGACAAACCGTTAAAAAATTGAAGCTAAAACAGTACCAAAAATTGCAAATAATTCGAAAAAACATAATTCCGCGGTTTTCAGCCGGTCTATTCTCATAACATTATATATAAAAACATAATTCATATATGACGGAAAAGGTGAATACAATGCAAAGTTGAAGAATATGAACAACTGGGAATTTCAGAAAAACTCAAATTGAAGATTTTCAACTTTGGTGGTGGTCTGACCCACCGTATAAGAATGATGATTTCAGACACCGCGTACAATTGTCGTAGGGTTCTGAGAATCAAATTCTTCGTTAATTTCTTCACACTTAGAGTGTTATTCTTCATTGACTGAAGAAAAACATTTCTTCATGTGTTGTACATCTAAGTCATCAATTTTGCATAAGTGTTAGGATGAGTGTCCTATTCAAAGAACATTCGAAGATTCTAAGATATTTAGCTCACACCGCAACTTGCTAAAGCTCTTCTCATCCGAGGGCTTTGTGAAGATATCGGCTAGCTATTCTTCAGTCTTCACATGTTCAATAGAAATGTCGCCCTTCAACACATGATCACAAAGAAAATGATGACGAATCTAAATGTGCTTTGACTTCGAGTGTTGAACTGGGTTGTGAGCAATGTTGATGGCACTCTCATTATCACAGAAGAGAGACACATTCTTCATGTTGACGCCATAGTCCTTGAGAGTTTGCTTCATCCACGGGAATTGAGCACAGCAAGAGCCAGCAGCAATATACTCAGCTTCAGCAGTAGACATTGATACGCAGTTCTGTTTCTTCGAAGACCAACCAACCAAATATCTTCCGAGGAAGTGACATGTACCAGATGTTGACTTGCAGTCCACACGATCACCAGCATAGTCAGAGTCTGAATATCCAATGGGATCAAAAGCCGAGCCCTTGGGGTACCATAATTCAAGTGTTGGTGTGTGAGCTAGATATCGAAGAATATGTTTCACAGCCTTATGGTGTGATTCCTTCGGTGTAGCTTGAAATCGGGCACACATGCAAACACTAGGCATTATATTTGTCCTAGATGCACATAAGTACAATAAAGAACCAATCATGGAGCGGTATATCTTATGATCGAAGTCAATACCATTTTCATCAGTGCACAGATGGCCATTTGTGGGCATAGGGATTTTGACGCCTTTGCAATCTTCCATGCCGAATTTCCTCAGTACATCCTTGAGGTATTTCTCCTAAGATATGAATGTGCCATTGCGTTGTTGACGAATTTGAAGACCTAAGAAGAATTTCAATTCTCCCATCATAGACATTTGATATTCTTCACTCATCATATAGGAAAATTCATCACTATAATGTTGGTCAGTACAGCCAAAGATAATATCATCAACATATATTTGGCACACAAATAATTCACCATCATAAGATTTAGTGAAAAGAGTAGGATCAAGTGAACCGGGTTTGAAGCCTTTCTTCATGAGGAATTCCTTCAAAGTATCATAGCACGCCCGAGGGGCCTGCTTGAGGCCATAGAGGGCCTTATTGAGTCTGAAGACTTTGTCAGGATTCTTTGGATCTTCAAAACCTGGGGGTTGAGAAACATATACTTCTTCCTCAAGCTTACCATTGAGGAATGCACTTTTCACATCCATTTGATATAGAGTGATATCATGATGGTTAGCATAAGCAAGTAATATGCGAATAGCCTCAAGTCTAGCAACAAGTGCAAAAGTTTCATCGAAATCAATTCCTTCAACCTGTGTGTAGCCTTGAGCTACAAGCCGTGCCTTATTTCTTACCACAAGGCCATTTTCATCTTGCTTGTTGCGGTAGATCCACTTTGTGCCAATGATATTGTGCTTGCGAGGATCTAGACGTTTGACCAGTTCCCAGACGTTGTTGAGCTCGAATTGATGTAATTCTTCTTGCATAGCTTGAATCCACTCAGGATCCATAAATGCATCATCTACCTTAGTGGGCTCTGTGATAGAGACAAAAGCAAAGTGCCCACAAAAGTTAGATAAATGTGAAGCTCTTGAGCGTGTGAGAGGACCTAGTGCTTCAATGTCATCAATGATTTTCTCAATCTGCACTTCTTTTGCAACGCGAGGATGAGCTGGTTGTCGTTGAGGAATTTGATCAGCATTTTCTTCAGGTGCATTAGCTCGACGTTCTTCACGTTCTGGAATGAATTCTTCAGCAGATTCTTCGGTTGGAATGACATCCTCAGTAGCCTTGAACTTGATGGATTCCTCGGGTGTTGGTTCATCTATCATAGAAGGTAGGTGCTCTCTTTGCGAGCCGTTAGTTTCATCGAACCGCACATCTACAGTTTCGACAACCTTGTGAAGAACATTGTTGAAGACTCTGTAGGTGTGCGAGTCCCTTCCGTAACCAAGCATAAACCCTTCATGTGCTTTTGGTGCAAATTTTGAGTTGTGATGAGGATCTCTAATCCAGCATTAGCACCGAAGACTTTGAAATAACTCACATTGGGTTTCTTGCCAGTGAGGAGTTCATAGGCAGTCTTCTTGAAGAATTTGTGAAGATATACTCTGTTGATGATGTGGCACGCAGTATCAATTGCATCAATCCAGAAATGATGAGGCGTTTTGTATTCATCAAGCATAGTGAGAGCCATCTCAGCAAGAGTCATGTTCTTGCGCTCCACGACGCCATTCTGCTGAGGAGTATAAGGAGCAGATAACTCTTCAGTAATACCAAGTTCATCAAGATAGTCATCGAGACCAGAATTCTTGAACTTGGTTCCATTGTCACTTTTGATGTGCTTGATCTTCACACCAAAGTTGGTTGAAGCCCTCGAGGAAAATTGTTTGAAGACTTCCTGCACTTCATGCTTGTAAGTAACAATGTGTACCCACGTGTATCGAGAGTAATCATCAACAATAACAAAACCATATTCAGAAGCATCATTTGAAACTGCAGAATAATGGTTAGGACCGAAGAGATCCATGTGAAGCAATTCAAATGGTCGAGTAGTAGTCATGATAGTCTTCGCTAGATGCTTGGCCTTGGTCATTTTTCCAGCTTCACAGGCACCGCATAGGTGATCCTTGAGGAATTTGACATTCTCAATGCTAATGACATGCTTCTTCTTCGCAAGTGTGTGCAAATTCCTTATGCCTGCATGACCAAGTCGTCGATGCCACAGCCAGCCTTCTGAGGCTTTTGCAAGTAGACACACAGCTGGTTGAGGTCCTGTAGAGAAATCAACAATATACAAGTCTCCTCTCCTAAAGCATCCGAAGACTTTAGAATTGTCAGATTCCATGATCACAACACAACGATACTTGCCAAAGACTACAACCATATCAAGATCGCAAAGCATTGAGACAGACATGAGGTTGTATCCTAAGGACTCAACAAGCATGACTTTGTCCATGTGTCGATCCTTTAAGATCGCAACCTTACCTAGGCCCAATACCTGACTTTTGCCTTTGTCAGCGAAGATGATATGCTTCAGATGAGATGGAGATAAGGGAGCATCCATCAATAGATTCTTGTCAGCAGTCATGTGATTTGTACATCCACTATCGAGGACCCACTCAAAGGCTTTGGGTTGATCATCCTGCAGATGAATTAGTGCAGCTTACAAACTCATATACTTCATCAGTGAAGCATATGACATCAATTCATCAGATCAATTTCATCAAGCAATGCAACAGATAAAGTAGTATGAGGACATGAGAAATGAGAGTTCATTTCTTCATGATTAGCCTGCATCCTTTCAGATAGTCTTCGGGTCTCCAGCAAATTCTTCAGACGTTTGAGCACGTTTGGAGACCTGGCCCTGTAGAGGAGATTAGTTGTTTTTCTTCACCACCCACATCTGAAGGGATGGCAAAGAGTTCATCACTCTGCGAGCTCCATACGAGAAAGGTGGCATAGAAGCCAGCCCATTTCGTTTCACATAAGAGGAGTTAGGATAAGCATATGAATAAGCAGAGAAATTCTTTGAGGACTTATGAACATAATGGTCAGAAGAATAATGCTCATATTCATAGCCCTTAGTTCTTCCCTGTGAAACAGAGTTGTTAGCACTATGATATTCATATGAGGACTTTGATCCTTTTGAGGAATTTGATCCACGTGAGGAATTTGGTCTGTATGAGGATTTAAATCCATCTAAAGATTTTGATCCATATGAAGAATTGGATCTGGGGTTCCTATTCCTCACACGAGGTGTCATGAGGACATTCACTTGAAGACTTTCAAGGTGCCTCTTAGGGACCCAGATTTTCTTCATAGGGGGACCATTCCTACAGTTAGTTCCAACATATCTAGCAAATACTTCACCATTCGGATTTTTGAACAATTTATAGTTGGAGTCAAATGACTCATCAGAAGAATGAGGAGATTCACATGTAAAGCCATATAAATTGGATGGATCAACTGGAGGTCCTTTCGCAGCAAACCATAAGGTTTTGGGGTACTGCTCAGGCTTCCAATATGTACCATCAGCATTAAGTTTCCTCTCAAAGGTAATACCCTCTTTCCTAGGGTTCCTATTAAGGATCTGCTTTTTAAGCACATCACAAAGAGTCTGATGCCCTTTGAGGCTTTTGTACATGCCTGTCATGTACAATTCCTTTAGCCCTACATCATCAGTGATACTAGCAATGTCCTCGGATGAGGAATTAGTGATAGCAGAGACAGTTGAAGAATTTGTAGCATTAGAAGCATTTGAACATTCAGGTGAAGAATTTGCAGTTTCATGGTCAATGCATTTAAGGCATGGGGGAATGAATTCCTCCTGAGAATCGCTAATTTGTTGAGCAAGTAATGAATCACGCTCCTTCTGAAGATCTTCATAACTCACTCTTAGCTTTTCAAGATCTTGCTTTCTTTGAAGGAATTCATAAGAAAGCTTATCATGATCAGATAAGAGAGTGTTATGATGACCTTGAAGATTGTCAAACCTAGACTGAAGTCTCTGAAGATTTTCAGTCAAGATTTTAGTGCGATCCATTTCTTCACCCAACATATCATCACTTTTATCTAGCATGTTTTGAACCTTATCAAGAGCCTTTTGTTGTTGCATAACAATCTTAGCAAGTTTAGAATAGCTGGGCTTGAGGTTTTCATCAGATTCATTCTCACTAGATTCAGAGGAGGTATATTTGAGTAACTTGGCACCCTTTGCCATGAAGCAATAGGTGGGAGCATAGTCATCATTGCCTTCATCAGCCTTGTTGGTGAAGCCATTCTCTTCAGGGTTGAAGATAGACTTGCTGACGAATGTCGTAGCAAGAGCTAGACTCGCCGCATCGGACTCGGACTCCTCAGATTCCTCCTCTTCCTCATGATCCTCAGATTCAGCCTCAGAGTCCATTTCCTTGCCAATGAATGCCCGGGCTTTCTTGGAGCTGCTCTTCTTGTGAGATGAAGACTTCGAGGATTTTGATGATGGTGATTTCTTCTTCTTCTTCGCATCATCAGAACTGTAATCCTTGTATTTCTTCTTCTTAGATTCCTTTGCCCACTGAGGACAATCTTGAATGTAGTGACCAGGCTTCTTGCATTTGTGACATAGCCTCTTATTGTAGTCACTGGATGAGGAATCATTTCTCCTTGAGAATTTTCCAAAGCGACCACGTCTTGAGAACTTTTGAAATTTCTTCACGAGCAGTGCTAGCTCCTGGCTCAGTTCTTTGGGATCACCAAGGCTACTACCAGAATCTTCACCTTCAGATTCAGAGACGACCTTGGCCTTCAGGGCACGTGATCTACCATAGCTCAGACCATAGAGATCTCTCTTTTCAGCAAGTTGGAACTCATGAGTATTTAGCCTTTCGAGGATATCAGCGGGATCAAGTGACTTGTAATCACCACGCTCTTGTATCATCAATGCCAGAGTATCAAATGAGAAATCAAGCGATCTCAGCAATTTCTTCACCACTTCATGGTCGGTGATGTCAGTGGCACCAAGTGCTTGAAGCTCATTTGAGATGTCAGTGAGGCGATCGAAGGTATGGTGAACATTTTCATTGTCAAGTCTTTTGAAGCGGTTGAAGAGATTGCGAAGAACATCAACTCGAGAGTCACGCTGTGTTGAAACTCCTTCATTGACTTTGGACAGCCTATCCCAGATAAGCTTAGCAGTTTCCAAAGCACTCACTCTTCCATATTGTCCTTTGCTCAGATGACCACAAATGATATTCTTTACTTGAGAATCGAGTTGCTTGAATCTCTTCACATCAACAGCATTTAGAGAAGGTGAGACCGAGGGAACACCATTTCCACAACATACCAGAGATCGTTATCAATTGCCTCAAGATGCATTCACATGTTATTTTTCCAGTAGGGGTAGTCCGTCCCATCGAAGGTAGGACACCCATCGGAGACCTTGATCATACCTGCGCTTGACATAACTAAAACTCCAGGAGGTTAAACCAAAATCACACAGAACAAGGGAGTACCTTGCTCTGATACCAATTGAAAGTCTGTTATATCGACTAGAGGGGGTGAATAGGCGATTTTTATGAATTCTTCACTGAGGAATTTCCGGGTGAGGAAATTCCTTAGCGAAGAACTACTTGCAGCGGAATAAGTACTCAGAAGTAAACATAACAGAGCACAAGCATGATCATTATGGTGAAATGAAGACAAGCACAAAGTACAAAAAGCGTAAACACAGTATAACACAGAATGAAGACTAATAGACTAAAGAAATTGAACTAAGGAAATTGAGAAAGTCTTCAGTCAAAGTATTCAAATAGATATGAACAAGCACACAACACGGATATGAGGAAATGAAAGAGTTGAGGAAATATAACCAGTAAACTTGGTGAAGACAATGATTTGTTAGACCAGTTCCAAATGTTGTCTCAGTTGTACATCTGGTTAGGGCGGCTAGGTATTTAAACCTGAGGACACACAGTCCCGGACACCCAGTCCTAGACACACAGTCCAAGACACCAAGTACTCACCATATTCCCCTTGAGCTAAGGTCAGACAGACCTCGCCCAATCACTCGTGGTAAGTCTTCACAGGTGACTTCTGAACCTTCACAAACTCGGTCACTCGGCAATCCACAATTCCTCTTGGATGCTCTAGACCATGACGCCTAACTGTCTCAAAGAAGCACAATCTTCAAAGGTAACAAGCGTCGGATCCACTCAAGATCAATCTCTTCAGTGATGCTCAATCACTTTTGGGTTTGTAGGTGTTTGGGTTTGGGTTTGGGTTTTTCCTCACTTGATGATTTTCACTCAAAGTCCTCGGAGGATGGGTTGCTCTTATGACAAGTGTCAGTTTCTCTCGGAGCAGCCAACCAACTAGTGGTTGTAGGGGCGGCTATTTATAGCCTAGGGAGCAGCCCGACATGATAAGACATAAATGCCCTTTAATGATATGACCGTTAGGTAGGTAGATATTTTGGGACAGCTGGCGTGTAGCACAGCAACGGTCGGAAATTTGACTATCAAATTCCTCAGGGCTATCATGTTCCTCACTTGTAGGAGATCCGCACTAGTGAATTCCTAACTCTTCAGTCAGAACAAATTCCTCAAAGACCAGAAGAACTTCGTCTCTGTAACTGAAGAATATGACTGAACTGTATGAGATTTCCAATGGCTTCACTCGAAGGGATTGGTAGGTGTAGGATTTTGAGTTGAGCATCAAATGGAAATTTTTCCTTAGTATTTCCTCGACCCCCTTTAATAGTACGGTGTTTCTTATGACTCAAGAAAAAGAAAATGAAACTAAGAAAACAAAAGTCTTCACGCTTCATGTTTCTCAAATGAATACCAAGTCTTCAAGGTCACACCAATTTCTTCAGTTTCAAAGTCTTCAGAATGTCTTCAGAAATCCAACGTCTTCCGTCGAAGAACTTCATTTTTAGGGTTCGACTTTCTCTGTAAATATCAAACTCCTCATAGACTTATAGACCTGTGAACACTCATAAACACATTAGTCCCTTAACCTATAAGTCTTCAATACACCAAAATCACTAAGGGGCACTAGATGCACTTACAGTAGGTCGTGGTGCTGTTTGTAGTTGTCCATGCGGACACTCGTGTTAGGTCTGGTTTGTTGGGTTGATATATACACGGTCCAAGGACCGATTGAACAAAGAATTAATAAACATATGGAGAACTATGAAATCTTCCGTCCTTTAATATTAGGTAGAGACTCGTGGCGAACTTTGATGCCCAGTGGTTGTAATATGTGTAATAGCCGTAATAGCCTAGCGTATGTTGCTTGCTTATTTATTTCCTTGTTGTCTTGTTTATTTGTTTGCTTGTAGACAGTGCAGTTCTTTTCCATGGTTTGCTAGTGGCTGCAATAACCTATTTTTTAAAACTAGTCCATAATAACCTTGGGCAACATGTGGACCGTTGTCACCATGGCCTTCTACAGGCCGTAGAATCAATGGGCCTTCTACGGGCCGTATGGTCGATTGGCCAAACATGGGCCAATAACAGGCTGCACTATGGGCTGTAAACGGGCTAGAGTGGCATTTGTTCGTTCATGGGCTGACCATAACGGGCCTTTAAGAGGCCGACGAGTATAACGGGCTCAATTCCATCGACAGACATAAGGGTAGTTAATGGGACATATTTGATGACGCTATGAAAACGGCCCAACGGGTCAACGGGCCACACACAGGTCGACTTTAACCATGGGCTGAATTTGGCCCACAAGCGAAAAAGGCCAGTAATGGACCGTAAGCTACCGAATGCTGCAAATCAGGCCAAGAATAAATGGGCCTTTAAAGGCTGAAAGATAACACAGGTTGGGAGCGGCCCAAAGGAGTAATAGGCCGTTAATGGGTATGAAGCGATATACTGTTCATTATGGGCCAGTTTCACTACGGGTCATTAATGGGCCAAGAGTTACAAAGGGCCTCATATGGGCCAAAAGACATCATGGGCCGTACATGGGCCGGAAGTTACAACGGCTGGAATCATATTGGACGGCCCAGATGAAGATAGTGGGCCAAATTAGGAAAGGCCATGATGGGTCGTGAGTTATCGGGGCTAAATGGGCTATATGTGAGTAGGCCGTTAGCAGGCTTTCGATGGGCCAGCCCGTTATCCTTTGACCAAGTCAAATGGGCCGACCTTTTGACCTGAATGGGCCCCTGTTGGGTCGTGCCATGTGTCGACATATCATTGGCGCCTCCTGTACATTAGTTGGTTGACATCTATCCACACGTGGAGCTGACGCGTGGTTCCTTCAGCCAATGAGAATTTTACACGTGGAAAATTCCCATTGGTCCTCGCTGCTAGCGGGTTATCGGATCCAAAACCAGACCCGATAGCCTAACGACGACCTATTACGGTGGATGCCACGTGTCGGTTACCCTTGACAAAAGCACTTACATGACGTGTCATTTATCGTCATGGAAGTGAACACTTTCATGATGATAATTTTGGTATTGTCAAGGAACATTTCTATGACAGCACAGGTATGACTATCTTGATTCTGTCACAAAATTTTCATGGATGTACATGCATGACAGAAAACGTGACCTACTGTGAGAAACACGTATTATCACGGAAGTGTTTTTTTGTAGTGTTAGGATTCCTCCCCATGTCATTGCATCCTTTTCCATCAAGTTAGGATTGCTCCCCATGTCATTGCTTCATGCATGTCGATATTCTTCTAACAGATTGATAATTTAGCCTAGGAAATGTACTAGGTAATATGCCCGTGTGTTGCAACGAGAGAAAAAAAATTAGCCTTCCCCCACCCCACACACGCTGGTCCACGTCCTATATGTCAACATAACGCCCCACCTATATCGTCGTTCTTCCTCCTCCTGCCCTCGCTGGCGGTGGCAGTTGAACCTTGTGTTGGTGGAACGATGTGGGTGGCGACCGTCAATAATGGAAGGAGATCGTCGTTGGGATGGCTCGGCCGTATCGGGTGGGTGTCGTTAGTTAGCTTCTTGCGTATAGACACCTCCTCCATCAACCAAACCGTTGTTGGCATTTCAAATATAATTTTCCAAGTAAATAGGCAACCAAAATTATAGACCTGGACACAAAGAAATGAATAATGATTCTAAAATAGTCAGATACATTCTTTCCGACAGCTTGTTTTGTGAGGAACCTGGACACAAAGAAAGCTCAAACTTCATCCAGGAGCTGCACAAATTAAATTTTGTAAGATCAATCGTACATTAGATGTGCATTTAATTTTTGTAAGAATAGTCCACACAAACAAAATATATGCAACATCAACTATATACTATTAAATAATTAGATGCATGAAAGTATATATAACAACTTATTTCCAAAGAGTACCCACTTGAGGATTCCTCAAAAACAAATGTACGCACTTGAGGCATTAGACATGTACATTATCCAAGGTTCTCTAAAGTCATTCTCATTTTAGGTTATTCTCGAGTACAAATGTCAGCATTTTATTTTTAGGATTGCTCCCCATGTCACGGAAGTGTTTTTTTGTAGTGTTAGGATTGCTCCCCATGTCATTGCATCCTTTTTTCCATCAAGTTGGGATTGCTCTCCACATCATTGCATCTTGCATGTGGATATTTGATATGTCTCCAACGTATCTATAATTTTTGATTGTTCCATGCTATTATATTATCCTTCTAGGATGTTTTACGGCCTTTATTATACACTTTTATATTATTTTTGGGACTAACCTATTAACCTAGAGCCCAGTGCCAGTTTATGTTTTTCTCCTGTTTTTGGGTTTCATAGAAAAGGAATCCCAAACGGATCCCAATTGACCTGAAAATCAACGGAGATCATATTTGGACCAGAAGAAGCCCACGGAGTGCCGGAGGGGTACGAGAGGACCCACGGGCTGCCCACGAGGGTGGGCCCCCCTACTACTATTCATGAGAATAAATTTGCTTATGTGGAGAGTAGTGAAATTTCTATGCAAGTAGATCATGAAAAGAATGCTTTATGTGTTGGTTATATTGTTGAATTCATTCATGCTGCTACTGAAAATTATTATGAGAGAGGATCATATGCTTCTACATATTTCAATAATATCAAGTTTCCTCTCTATGTGTTGAAAATTTTGAAGTTGTGCTTGTTTTGCTTTCCTATGCTAGTTGATTATCGTTCCCATAAGTTGTTTGCTCACAAAATCCCTATGCATAGGAAGTGGGTTAGACTTAAATGTGATATTCATATGCTTCATGATGCTCCCGTTATGTTTCAATTCTTATCTTTTATGTGAGCATCATTATGCCTAGCTAGGGGCGTTAAACGATAGCGCTTGTTGGGAGGCAACCCAACTTTATTTTATTTTCTTTGCTTCTATTTAGGAATAAATATTGCATCTAGCCTCTGTTTAGATGTGGTTTTGTGTTTTAATTAGTATTTGTGCCAAGTAGAACCTTTGGGAAGACTTGTGTGAAGTTTATATAATCTTGCTGTGAAAAACAGAATCGTTAGCGCTCGCTAGAATGGTCATCGGATTTTACTGGAGTGTGCTATTTAGTTGATTCTTTTTGCAGATGATTAATAGAAAAATTCCCCATGTTTAACAATTTATTTTAAAAAATGGAGTTACAGAAGTATGCGAAAGTTACAGATTACTACAGACTGTTCTGTTTTGATAGATTCTGTTTTTCGTGTGTTGTTTGCTTATTTCAATGCATCTATGAGTAGTATTGGGAAGTATGAATCATAGAGAAGTTGGAATACAGTAGGTTTAACACCAATATAAACAAAGAATGAGTTCATTGCAGTACCTTTGAGTAGTGGTTTGTTTTCTTATACTAACAGAGCTCACGAGATTTTTGTCTAAGTTTTGTGTTGTGAACTTTTCAAGTTTTGAGTATTGCTTTGATGGACTATGGAACAAAGAGTGGCAAGAGCCTAAGGGCATCTCTAGTCGTTGAGCCCCCCAGGAGGCATTTTTTCGCCGCCTGGGGGATTGCCGGTGAAAATTTTGGCTTGGGGATGAAATCTTCCCAGCCATGTCCACCCCCAAGCCGCCCCGGCCTTCTAGCAGCGCGTCCTCGTCGCCTCTACTGGCCGCTGCCGCCCCCATCCGCTATGGCCGCTGCTGCTCACGCCCGCGCCCTGCTTCTCGCGCTCGCGCCTGGCCGCTGCTGCTCACGCCCGTGGCTGCGCCCGCACGCGCCCATGGCCGCGCCCGGGCGCGCCCTCCTTGACCACCGCCGACGAGGATGGAGAGCAGGAGGAGAAGGAGGGGGGCACCCGACACGCCATGCCCCGACCAGTAGGGCCGCCCCATGCGCCGACCGGCCTCCCGCCCTGGCCGCCCGTGGAGCGCACGTAGGAGTCGGGGCTGCCCGTGGAGTACGCGAAGGAGTTGCCGCCGCCCTTTCCCTCGGAGCTGGGCGGCACGGGCGAGAGCTGGCCCGAGGGCCGCCGCCGACGGGACAGGGATGGCATACTGCGACAGCGCTGGTGCCGGCTGAGGTGGAGGTGGCAAGCGCGCGACGGGAGGAGGAAAAAGGTGGGGAGAGAGAGATACGAAAAGGTGGGGGGAGAGGAGATATGTCACTGCAGGTGGGGGCGCGCCTGCAAAACGGCGAAATTAGCACCCCCAGGTTCTTGGGTTTGGATTGGGGCTGCCGGTGCTGCTTTTTGCTTCATCCGGCGAAAAAGGAGACTTTGGGGGCACGAGTGGGAAGATTTTTATCCGCCGGCGCGCAAAAACGTGCTTGGGGGGCTTCCTGGGGGCGGCTGGAGATGCTCTAAGAGCATCTTCAGCCACGCCCCCAACAGGCCCCAAGGCCGTTTTTAGCGCCGGCGCCGAAAAATCGGCCCAGTCGCGCCCCCACGAGCCTGTTTTTCGCCGGATTGGGCCGAAATTGGCGCCAACGATCCCAACCCGAACCCGGCGCGCTGGGGGCACCCGGGGGCGCTGGAGCGAACGTTTTGGTGCGAAAGAGTGGCGGGACCGGCACGTCAGCTAGACGAAGGCTGGTCATCCTCATCGTCTCGGTTTTCCCGTAGGGAAATCAATGTCAAGGCTGCCGCCGGTCAGCCTGCCCATTGATTCACGGGCGGCGCAGTGCGGCGATGCCGCCCCTCCTTCCGCCACGCGTTCGCACGTGGACGCCCCCGATCCGCTATAAAAGGCACCCCTGGCCGTGCTGGTGAGGCACCAATCCATCGGCAGTCCTCCCCCTCCTCGCCGCCGCACTTCCTCCCCTCTCTCCGCCGTTCGAGCCTCTCTCTCCCCCCGGCAACCATGAGCGCGAGGTACCCCGGCAACGCGGCGGCGACCAAAGGTTTCGGCCGCCGCTCGCTGCATGAGTGGGAGGCCTACCTCCTCCATGAGGCCAACTACCCCGCGCCGCCCGACGTACGTGCTCCGTCGCGGTGGAGGCTCAGCGCCGGCGGGGTCCCAGTCCCCCCTCTGCCCGTCCCCGGGATGCCCTATTTGCACGCCGAGATCGAGCGTGCGCGGGCGTCCCTGAAGGTCGCAGAGAGGGCGTTCTCGGAGTACGCCGCCGACAACCACGCGGCGTGGGCGACGTACTTCGAACGCCGACAGGAGGAGCGGCTCGTCTCCACCAACAACACGCCGATGCCGCGCGGCCGCAACAACAACGAGGGTCGCCGCCTATGGTGGGGCGTGCCTGGCCGCACGCTCAGCGGCGTCCTCGCGCACGTCGAGGGCGGCAATGACCCGCGGCTTGAGTGAAGCAGCGCGCCGGGGCGGCCATGTCAAGGAGGAGAAGAATCGGCCGTAGTTTAGGTTTTTTCGTCCCTTTTATTCATGTAAAAAACGTCAAAATTTCGCCGAAATATGTCGTGTTTGTTCAAATATGCCCGTGTTTGCTTAAATTTGGCCGAACAGTGGGGTTGTTTGGGGCCCGACCTGGGGGCGACGGCTGGGGACGTGCTCGCCCCCACGCCAAAAATAACGCCGGCTCGCCCCCAAGCGGCGATTTTCGGCGCGTCTTGGGGGCACAACGGCTGGAGATGCTCTAAGCTTGGGGATGCCCAAGGCACCCCAAGGTAAAGATCGAGGACAACCAAAAGCCTAAGCTTGGGGATGCCCCGGTAAGGCATCCCCTCTTTCTTCTTCATCTATCGGTAACTATACTCGGAGCTATATTTTTATTCACCACATGATATGTGATTTGCTTGGAGCGTCATTTTATTTTAGTTTGTTTTGCTTACTGTTTGAATAATACCCCAAGATCTGAAATTATTAAATGTTAGAGAATCTTCACATAGTTACATAATTATTCAACTACTCATTGATCTGCACTTATATCCTTTGGAGTAGTTTGTCATTCGCTCTAGTACTTCACTTATATCTTTTAGAGCACGGTGGTAATTATATTTTGTAGAAATTGTTGATCTCTCATGCTTCACTTATATCCTTTTGAGAGTCTATTAAAACAGCATGGTAATGTGCTTTGGCTATAAAACTAGCCTTTGCATGATAGGCATCCAAGATCAATGTAGTAAAAACACTCACACTAAGTGCATTGAATATGATGAGAAGTTGGATGCTTGATAATTGTTTTGAGATATGAGGATAGTGATATTAGAGTCTTGCTAGTAGAGTTATTACGAAATTGATAAATACTTGTGTTAAGGTTAGTGATTCCCGTAGCATGCACGTATGGTGAACCGCTATGTGACGAAGTTATAGCATGAGGTATTTGTAGAGTGTCATCCTTTGTGTGGAGGTCGGGGGCGCGCGATGGGTAACTCCTACCAACCTCCCCCCTATGAGCATGCGTTGATTGCTTTGTTTTGATGACTCGTAAATTTTTGCAATAAGTATATGAGTTCTTATGACTAATGTTGAGTCCATGGATATTACGCACTCTCACCCTTCCACCATTGCTAACCTCTCTTGTACCGCACAACTTTCGCCGGTACCATACACCCACTATATATCCTTCGTCAAAACTGCCACCATATATCTTCCTCAAAACAGCCACCATGCCTACCTATCATGGCATATCCATAGCCATTCCAAGATATATTGCCATGCAACTTTCCACCGTTCCGTTCATATGACACGCTTCATATTGTCATATTGCCATGCATGATCATGTAGTTGACATCGTATTTGTGGCAAAGCCACCATGCATAATTTTTCATACATGTCACTCTTGATTCATTGCACATCCCGGTACACCGCCGGAGACATTCATATAGGTCATACTTTGTTCTAGTATCCAGTTGTAATATCGAGTTGTAATTCAATGAAAGTGTGATGATCATCATTATGAGAGCATTGTCCCATGTGAGGATGCTAAATCAAGAAAGGCCCTCCACAAAAAAAAGGGAAAGGCCAAAGAAAAAAAAAGGCCCAAAAAAAGAAAAGGAAAGGAAAAAAAGAAAAAAGAAAAGAAAAGAAAAGAAAAGGGACAATTGCTACTATCTTTTTCCACACTTGTGCTTCAAAGTAGCACCATGTTCTTCATGATAGAGAGTCTCATGTTTAGTCACTTTCATATACTAGTGGGAATTTTCATTATAGAACTTGGCTTGTATATTCCAACGATGGGATTTGTCAAATGCCCTAGGTCTTCATGAGCAAGCAAGTTGGATGCACACCCACTTAGTTTCTTTTGTTGAGCTTTCATACATTTTTAGCTCTAGTGCATCTGTTGCATGGCAATCCCTACTCACTCACATTGATATCTATTGATGGGCATCTCCATAGCCCGTTGATACGCCTAGTCGATGTGAGACTATCTCCTTCCTTTTTGTCTTCTCCACAACCACCTCTCTATTCCACCCATAGTGCTATGTCCATGGTTCATGCTCATGTATTGCGTGAAAGTTGAAAGGTTTGAAAGAATAGAGTATGAAAACAAGTGATTGGCTGAAACCGGGGTTGTGCATGATATGAATATTTTGTGTGATGAAGAGGGAGCATAGACAGACTATATGATTTTGTAGGGATAATTTTCTTTAGCCATAGTATTTTGAGAAGACATGATTGCTTTGTTAGTATGCTTGAAGTATTATTATTTCTTATGTCAATATAGACTTTTGTCTTGAATCTTTCAGATCTGAACATTCATGCCACAATAAAGAGAACTACATTGAAAAACTATGTTGGTTAGCATTCCACATCAAAAATTCTGTTTTTATCATTTACCTACTCGAGGACGAGCAGGAATTAAGCTTGGGGATGCTGATACGTCTCCAACGTATCTATAATTTTTGATTGTTACATGCTATTATATTATCCTTCTAGGATGTTTTATGGGCTTTATTATACACTTTTATATTATTTTTGGGACTAACCTATTAACCCAAAGCCCAGTGCCAGTTTATGTTTTTCTCCTGTTTTAGGGTTTCGCAGAAAAGGAATATCAAATGGAGCCCAATTGACCTGAAAATCAACGGAGATCATTTTTGGACCAGAAGAAGCCCACGGAGTGCCGGAGGGGGACGAGAGGACCAACGGGCTGCCCACAAGGGTGGGGGGCGCGCCCTCCTGCCTCGTGGACAGCCCGTAGCCCCCCTTTGCTTGGCCCCGACTCCAACACCTCCTATATATACTGAAACCTCGGGAAAATAACCTAGATCGGGAGTTCCACTGCCGAAAGCCTCTGTAGCCACCAAAAACCAATCTTGACCCTGTTCTGGCACCCTGTCGGAGGGGGGAACCCTCACCGGTGGCCATCTTCATCATCCCGGTGCTCTCCATGAGGAGGAGGGAGTAGTCCACCCTCGGGGCTGAGGGTATGTATCAGTAGCTATGTGTTTGATCTCTCTCTCTCTCTCTCGTGTTCTTGAGATGGCACGATCTTGATGTATCGCGAGCTTTGCTGTTATAGTTGGATCTTATGGTGCTTCTCCCCCTCTACTCTCTTGTAATGGATTGAGTTTTCACTTTGAAGTTATCTTATTGGATTGAGTCTTTAAGTATTTGAGAACACTTGATGTACGTCTTGCACGTGCTTATCTGTGGTGACAATGGGATATCATGTGATCTACTTGATGTATATTTTTTGTGATCAACTTGCGGGTTCCCTGACCTTGGGAATCTATGCATAGGGGTTGGAATTCCGTCTTGACTCTCACGTAGAAACTTTGGGGCACTCTTTTAAGTTCTATGTGTTGGTTGAATAGATGTTTCTGAGACTGTGTGATGCATATCGTATAATCATGCCCACGGATACTTGAGGTGACAATGGAGTATCTAGGTGACATTAGGTTTTTGATTGATTTGTGTCTTAAGGTGTTATTCTAGTACGAACTCTATGATAGATTGAACGTTACTATGGACTCTTGAATAGATCGATCAGAAAGAATAACTTTGAGGTGGTTTCGTACCCTACCATAATCTCTTCGTTTGTTCTCCGCTATTAGTGACTTTGGAGTGACTCTTTGTTGCATGTTGAGGGCTAGTAATATGATCCAATTATGTTATCCTTGTTGAGAGAACTTGCACTAGTGAAAGTATAAACCCTAGGCCTTGTTTCCTATCATTGCAACACCGTTTATGCTCACGTTTACCACTTGCTACCTTGTTGTTTTATACTCCCTCCGTCCCGAAATAAGTGTCTCAAACTTAGTACAAATTTGTACTAGAGCTAGTATGAAGTTGAGACACTTATTTTGGGACGGAGGGAGTATGTTCTTATTACAAAAACCTATATCTACCATCCATATTGCACTTGTATCACTATCTCTTCGCCGAACTAGTGCACCTATACAATTTACCATTGTATTGGGTGTGTTGGGGACACAAGAGACTCTTTGTTATTTGGTTACAGGGTTGCTTGAGAGAGACCATCTTCATCCTACGCCTCCCATGGATTGATAAACCTTAGGTCATCCACTTGAGGGAAATTTGCTATTGTCCTACAAACCTCTGCACTTGGAGGCCCAACAACGTCTACAAGAAGAAGGTTGCATAGTAGACATCAAGCTCTTTTCTGGCGCCGTTACCGAGGAGGTTAGTGCTTGAAAGTATACCTTTTGATCTTGCAATCAAATTTTAGTTTCTTGTTTTATCACTAGTGAGTTTATAAAAGAAAACTACAAAAAAATTGGAATTAAGGTTACCACATATGCTTCATCTTTTTAATATCTTTCGTGAAAATGATGGGAAGGAAAATTGTGCTCAAGTACTAGAAGAAGAATTACATAGAATGCTTGGCATAGGATATGTGCATGATGAGCTGTCAGGCCCAAGATGCGATTCTATCCCGATCACGTGACACTTACGTGATTGGGGCACAACCGCATTTCGGGCGCTTAGCAAGATGGATATCATTACATCGTACCATTACATACATACATGGGGGATACAACAATACATACAAGTCACATGAATATAACATCATCAATACAAGACATCCGACTACGGATGCAAACATGAAAACCACAACGACATCCATCTGCTATCCCAGGCTGCCGACCCGGAACCTAACCTAAGACTGAAGAAGAAGAAGAAGAAGAAGAAGAAGAAGAAGAAGAAGAAGAAGAAGAAGAAGAAGAAGAAGAAGAAGAAGAAGAAAGAACTCCAACACAAAGGACATCGCTCTCGTGTCAAGTCATCGGAAAACTGCACCTGCAACTGTTGTTGTAGTAACTGTGAGCCACGAGGACTCAACAATCCCATAACCATGGGTAACAAGACTAGCAAGCTTAAAGGGGTAGGAAGAGGTAAAGTGGTGAGGTTGCAGAAGCGGCTAAGCAATATGTATGGTGGCTAACTAACGAGTACAAAAATAAGATGAGCATATACGCAAACGGTCGCAACTAGTAGTGATCGCTAAAGATCTTGAACTACCTACGAGTCAAACATAACCCCACCGTGTTCTCTTCTCAAAGTGAAAAGAGACAGTCACGGTTACTCACACGGTTGTGTGTTTTTCTTCGGATCCTCTAACAAGTTTTCTACAACCAGACATTAACAAATTCCAATCTGCCACATAACCACGGGCACGACTTTAGAAAGATCATAACCCTGTAGGGGTGTCCCAACATAGGCCATCACAAGCTCTCACGATCAGCAGAAGTAACAATAATATTACCCCTTAACTTAGGGAAGGCCCGATCAGACTCGGAATTCCCGGTGCACAAGACATTTCGACAATGGTAAAACAAGTCCAGCAAGACCTCCCGGTGTGTCGACACCCTGATAGTAGCCGCGTGTATCTCGTCTCAGGCCACGACCGGATGGGCGAAGCTATGAGTAAAACCAAACCTTGGGTTTCCCCCAGGTGGCCCCGCAGCACCCCCGTTTGGGACCAACACCATCAGCACTGCCCCCCTGCTATGTAGAAAGAATCCTCGGGTAGCGCTAACTCCCTATGCAATTATTTAATTAATTAAGTTTTTATTATGAGAAAATTAAAACCAATGTTTGGCCTTGCCGGAGGAGTTTTATTCAAAGATGAACTGTCAAGGGGTCCCCATATACCCAACCGTGTAAGGAACGCAAAATCAAGGAACATAACGCCGGTTTATCGGCTCCTAAGGCGGCATGAGTGGAACAAAACACCGAGCAAAAGGCCAAGCCTTCCACCCATTGCCAAGTATATAGGTGTGTTAATAATAATAATAATAATAATAATAATAATAATAATAATAATAATAATAATAATAATAATAATAATAATAGATATTCTGATATTCTGACAACAAGATCCGACATGGATCAAACTTCGTCTTCACCTGCAACTAGCAACGCTATAAGAGGGGCTGAGCAAGCGGGTAACATAGCCAAACAAAGGTTTTGCTGGGAAGGTGTCAAAGGTTAGAGGTTTCATGGCAACAAGGAGAGGGGCTGACATAAAGATGGGTAGCGCGACATATAACGATAGCATCGAGACATCTAGCAAAGCAATGATAGTAAAGGTATCCAAGGTGATGGTCATCTTGCCTGAGATGCCGCAAGGAAGAAGAACGGGTCAATGAAGTAGACGGAGAAGAAGCCTTGAAGACAAACCAAGCGTAGACGAACGAATCCTCAGGATCGCAACGGAAAGAACTAGCGAGAAGAAAGCACACAACACGGTAAACATACAACACAAGAACAAGACAAGGTGCTCAACCAAGGAGATGCAAGAAAATTCTATATGATGCAAAACATGGTAAGGGATGAAGCACACAAGAACACCACAAGCCAACAAGTTTAAATGAGGCCGGAATCCACATATAACAATTCCGGTAAGTCCTCATATGCATATTTGGAAATTGGTCCAGATCTGAACAAACCTTAAGTTAAAGTTGTTAAACAGCAAGTTAACATGCACCAAGATGATCTACACGAAATTCTAGTCAAGTTTCATACAAACTTGATTTAATTCGGAGTTACGGCCTAGAAGATATGAGCAAAACAAGACAAACAAGTCAACGGTGCAAGATGCACCCAAACATTAAGCAAACACACTCCAAACATGTAAACAACATGATATTATGATTCTACATGCAAAATCACACAAGTTTCATATAGGACACACTCAAAACGGAGCAACGGGCTAGAAGTTGTGAGCAAAACAAGTTACAATGCAAAGCTGAAGTTAACAGCCACATAGCAACTTTGGAGCAAGGTAAATATATGCTACAGCACCAAAACATGATAACAAGAAGCATGGATGTGAAATAGACATGATACTTAATAAGCATGAACTTAGAACACATCCAAAAGCTTGCTGGAACATAATTAACCAAGCGTGGCAAGTTGCAATAAATTTATCCACACTTAGTCAAAATCTGGGAAGGCAAAAACATCATCACGATGCTGCCTTCGGAGGCACAAAACAACAAGCATATCAACTCTACTAAGTATATAAAGAACATGGACATGTAATATACATAGCATACATCAAACAACTCCATTGGAGCATCTCCATAGGAGGCATGGATCAATAACAACAAGCTTCACCAAATTGAACATGCTGATAAAAGTCTGACAGGTAAATTTATAGCAACTTGAGAGCAAGAAATAAATAAGCTACATAAGGCCATATATGCAAATAAGGGCATGAATGGATAGAGCATAACATGGACAACAAGAAATGATCATTGACCACTCCAAAATAAGCATGGATTGGAGTGGGCATCAAGCAAACATAGCATCAGGTTTAACAGATTCCAGACTTAGCAGTTTTTTTTCACTAGTATAAAACAGCAACAACGACATGGCATATTTACAAGCTTGTTTAAGTCACCTCAAGGCATATCATGGAAAGATGATTGCACCACAGCAAAGACCATATGATTGTGCTTCTAAAACATATAGACATGTGGCATGAAGACAATCACACCAGTAGCAATGAGCAAGTCAAATCAGCGTCTCATAACAAGTTTCAGCACTTAACAGCCACATGCACTTTTGCAACAGAGATTAACATGGCAAGATGGCACCTAACCTGAATGCTACAACAACCAACATGTAGAGCACTTCACAATGAACATTTTGACATATCATATGCTCCATTTGGATAAACATGCACAAAGTTATCACATCTCAAACATGCTAACAAAATTACAGGTAACAGCAGTTTTAAACAAGTAGCACTCTTGCAACAATGATTAGGGCATCAAGATGAACTCAAACAAACATGCCACAATGGAACAAAATGAAGAGCATATCACAACGATCATTTTGACATATTATACACTCAATTTGGACATACACACAAGAAGTTACAACATCGCAAACTATGCATCAGAATATGAAGTTTTGGGGACTTAGAAGAAAAAGCAACCTCTCGGGGTCGACATTGTCCGGGCTGTGCAGACGTGTCCGTCGGTGGTGTGGGTACGGGCCCACGGGTCAGTGGCACTGAGAGGGGGCGGACAGACGCGAAATTTGAGGGAGAGAGAGGTTAGGGGTGGGTTTTAGGCCATTTTTTGGAAGGGAGTGGGTGTTTAAATAGGGTAGGACTAGGGTTTGGGGGGATTTTAGCTCCGTTTAGAACCATCGGATCTCGATCCAACGGCAGCGGAGTGGAGGGGGGGAGTAGGCTGGGCCTAGTGGGCTGTGTAGGAGGAGGTGGGCTGCGAGGAGAGAAGAGAAAAGAGGCCCGCGGGGTTTTCGGAGACCGAAAACGTCCGACGAATTAACGGATGACTAGTGCCGCTATATATATCCGTTGGGCTATCAAACAAGCTCCGAATGCGATGAAATTTGGCAGGCGGCCTGTCTACACTATAATAAGACCACACGCCAAGTTTCACCCCATTCCGAGAACATTTTCTGGCCACTCATAAAATAAATATTCGGAGGTGCCGCGAGCGCGTGCAAGTGTGTCTGGGCTCAGAACGGACAACGGAGAGGACGATGGAACTCGGACGGATGCAAGTTTCGAAAACATGATGATGCAACACACATGATGACAAGGCAAAGATGCAACACGCAAGCAAATGACATGGCAACGACGACGAATAACTGACTGACAACTGGCGCATCGGTCTCGGGGTGTCACAACACTCCCCAACTAACAAGAGATCTTGTCCCGAGATCTTAGGAACGAGACGGAAGATGAAAAAGGAAGAACACCGTTCTTTGAGGACAAAAGGGTGAAACCAAAGAATGTTCAGAGGATGAGCCAGTTGAAAGGACGAACACGACGGAGAAAACGAAGTTGCAAAGACTTCGATAAACAAGAGAACAACGAAATACGACGAGAATCGAGGAGGTTGAAAGGCATGAAACAAGAGCTGATGGAACAAGAATGAATTCGAAACCACTCTGGTTAATAAGAGATAGTAAGAATTTGAACGAAGTAATTCAGGTAGCACTCCGGCTGAAACTGAAAGAAATAGCACACCAGTTGAACATGAATGGAATAGGACAAGACCCTAAGAAGATGAAACGAAAACATGACGAGATGAACAACATAACACCTTCGGAAGAATGGAGAGAATATAATGAAAGACGGAGAAGAAGATGACAAAATACACCACGAATGAATTCAAAGCATCCTTGCAAAGAAAGGATGAACTGAGTTGTTGAAAATCAACAACGAAAAGAATTAACTTGTTGTGCACTTATGGAAATCATCTCAAAACTTGAGGTGAATTATGCCGCAACCAAAAGATGGATTAGCTGAGAATGAAGAAATGCAAGACTCCACTTTAAAATAATACGGAGAATTATTTGCGTCTCGAGGAGGAAGAAGAATAAAGCTTGAGCTGCTCCAGAAGAATTAGATGAACATTGAAGAAGGAATTATCCCATGAAGAACCACCATGAAGAACTCCGGTAACAAAAAGGATGATGATAACAGATGAAGAGAATAAGATTAAAGCATTGCGATGATTTAGACGAGAGTCTGACGAGATAGCCGAGGAAACTTTGAACTCCGGGGAAGAAAAGATTAAGGCACTTGGGACTAGAATTTATTCATCAAGAATAAACTCCGAAGGAAGGAATAAAGAAACTTCACAAAGAAGAATAAGAATTATGTTATGCTTATCCTCCACCAATAAATTGATGAGAAGCAATGGATTCACATACCACTTATTCGCGTTGAAATTGAATAAAGAGGGATATATCGTGAACTTGTGAAAATCTTCATGAAACACTGGTAGGATTGGAATAAAACGAATGGATTGATATGATAGCACCGGAAAAGAATTGTTGAACGAATCGCCGTAAAGAATTGAAGCCGAATGAAGGAAAGGAACGAACCATCGTAAGAATTGAATTGGGTGAATACCAGGGAATAAATCATCGGGGAGAATTAAAATCGAGTGATGAAAAAGAACAAACCACCGTAAGAAATTGAAATTGACCGAGAAAAGGGAATGAATCATCGGGACGAATAAAGCACTTAAGGGAATTAGATACAAGAGAACGAAGAGATCGTGACTGATTAAAGAATACTTGAACGAAGCACCGGAAGAATATGGAGACGAACGAAGAGACATCAATGAAGAATATTTGGAGGACGAAGTTGAAAACTGAGAACGAAGAAATCTTCTGAAATGATGGCCTTCGGAGGAACACAATGAAAAGAATTCAAGAAATACTCCAGATGGTTGAAGAAAGAATTTGACACGAATCGGAACAAGTAAGAGGATAGCATGAAGCTAGAACGACGAACAGTCGAGAGAACGGAGAAGATTTAGAGGAACTATCCGTCGGTCTTGAAATGATGACGAGAAATACTACCAAAAATTATTGAGATACTCCGGAAGTATGAAAAGAGAGAAAAGCTTGAACCAACGATAAAAAGAATTGAAAGCAGTCTTGGACAAGGCATATGACTGATGGAATCCATACTTACGTCACACTTGAAAGAATATAGGGATAGTCTGGGAAATTAGAAGTGTCAGGTAAGATCCTGGGAAAGACCTGTGGGTTATGAGCCCACCGAAGGGAAACACCGTTGGAAAGGATTGAAAAGGAGATGATGCACCGAACGATTGAAAAACTTGAATGAGGTGACAACCTCGAATTAATTGGAACACAGACGAATCTCCTGAGATGTCTTCGGAACTACGGGATGAATAAATGGCAAGAGACGAACGAGCAAGAGGAAACATCTGAGCCGAGGGAAAGAATATGACGAGCACCAAATAAAAATTGAATTAGAACCACCGAAAAAAGAGATAAATAATGACGACGAGACGAGAATTCACCAGTTGAAACAATTGATGAAAGAAAGCAAAGATTTCACACGAGTAGGATGGATACTCGATTAAGAACTCCGACTCCGAGAAGCAAAAGGGTGGGTGGGTGGGAAAAGAAAGACAACTTCGGAAGGGGAAACAACATCGGTCGGAAAGAATCGAGGATTGAAGCAAAAGCTGAGGAGGTCAAATCGACTTGACGAGAGATGCGCCAGATGAAAAGAACAGACAACGCAACGAACGAAAACTAACCACGTGATCCTAAAAAATTGAAGGGGAAGAGGGGAAATTCAAAACACCTACGTCAAGATTCCTCACCAGAGCGACGAAGGGACTGAGGAGTAAAAAGAATTCCTACTCTCCGATATAACTAGACCCCGAAAAAGTTTTCTGCTAGACTCGACAACGGCCAAGCTACGATCAATCAAGGGGCTCCTATGGTCGGTCGAGGCTCTGATACCAACTTTGTCAGGCCCAAGATGTGATTCTATCCCGATCACGTGACACTTACGTGATTGGGGCACAACCGCATTTCGGGTGCTTAGCAAGATGGATATCATTACGTCGTACCATTACATACATACATGGGGGATACAACAAAACATACAAGTCACATGAATACAACATCATCAATACAAGACATCCAACTACGGATGCAAACATGAAAAGCACAACGACATCCATCTGCTATCCCAGGCTGCCGACCCAGAACCGAAGAAGAAGAAGAAGAAGAAGAAGAAGAAGAAGAAGAAGAAGAAGAAGAAGAAGAAGAAGAAGAAGAAGAAGAAGAAGAAGAAGAGGTAAATTGGTGAGGTTGCAGCAGCGGCTAAGCAATATGTATGGTGGCTAACTTACGAGTACAAGAATAAGATGAGAATCTACGCAAACGGTCGCAACTAGTAGTGATCGCTAAAGATCCTGAACTACATACGAGTCAAACATAACCCCACTGTGTTCTCTTCTCAAAGTGAAAAGAGACAGTCACGGTTACTCACACGGTTGTGTTTTTTTCTTCGGATCCTCTGACAAGTTTTCTACAACCGGACATTAACAAATAAATTCCAATCTGCCACATAACCGCGGGCACGGCTTTCGAAAGATCATAACCCTGCAGGGATGTCCCAACTTAGCCCATCACAAGCTCTCGTGATCAGCAGAAGTAACAATAATATTACCCCTTATCTTAGGGAAGGCCCGATCAGACTCGGAATTCCTGGTGCAGAAGACATTTCGACAATGGTAAAACAAGTCCATCAAGACCTCCCGGTGTGTCGACACCCTGATAGTAGCCGCGCGTATCTCGTCTCAGGGCACGACCGGATGGGCGAAGCTACGAGTAAAACCAAACCTCGGGTTTCCCCCAGGTGGCCCCGCAGCACGCCCGTTTGGCACCAACACCATCAACACTGGCCCCCCTGCTATGTAGAAAGAATCCTCGGGTAGCGCTAACTCCCTATGCAATTAATTAACTAATTAAGTTTTTATTATGAGCAAATTAAATCCAATGTTGGGCTTTTATGGAGGAGTTTTATTCAAAGACGAACTGTCAAGGGGTCCCCATGTACCCAACCGTGTAAGGAACGCAAAATCAAGGAACATAACGCCGGTTTATAGGCTCCTAAGGCGGCATGAGTGGAACAAAACACCGAGCAAAAGGCCATGCCTTCCACCCATTGCCAAGTATATAGGTGTGTTAATAATAATAATAGATATTGTGATATTCTGACAACAAGATCCGACATGGATCAAACTTCGTCTTCACCTGCAACTAGCAACGCTATAAGAGGGGCTAAGCAAGCGGGTAACATAGCCAAACAAAGGTTTTGCTGGGAAGGTGTCAAAGGTTAGAGGTTTCATGGCAACAAGGAGAGGGGCTGACATAAAGATGGGTAGCACGACATATAACGATAGCATCGAGACATCTAGCAAAGCAATGATAGTTAAGGTATCCAAGGTGATGGTCATCTTGCCTGAGATCCCGCAAGGAAGAAGAACGGGTCCATGAAGTAGACGGAGAAGAAGCCTTGAAGACAAACCAAGCGTAGACGAACGAATCCTCATGATCGCAACAGAAAGAACTAGAGAGAAGAAAGCACACAACACGGTAAACACGCAACACAAGAACAAGACAAGGTGCTCAACCAAGGAGATGCAAGACAATTCTATATGATGCAAAACATGGCAAGGGATGAAGCACACAAGAACAACACAAGCTAACAAGTTTAAATGAGGCCGGAATCCACATATAACAATTCCGGTAAGTCCTCATATGCATATTTGGAAATTGGTCGAGATCTGAGCAAACCTTAAGTTAATGTTGTTAAACAGCAAGTTAACATGCACCAAGATGATCTACACGAAATTCTAGTCAAGTTTCATACAAAGTTCATTTAATTCAGAGCTACGGCCTAGAAGATATGAGCAAAACAAGACAAACAAGTCAACGGTGCAAGATGCACCCAAACATCAAGAAAACACACTCCAAACATGTAAACAACATGATATTATGATTCTACATGCAAAATCACACAAGTTTCATATAGGACACACTCAAAACGGAGCAACGGGCTAGAAGTTGTGAGCAAAACAAGTTACAATGCAATGCTGAAGTTAACAACCACATAACAACTTTGGAGCAAGGTAAATATATGCTACAGGACCCAAACATGATAAAAAGAAGCATGTATGTGAAATAGACATGATACTTAACAAGCATGAACTTAGAACACACCCAAAAGCTTGCTGGAACACAATTAACCAAGCATGGCAAGTTGCAATAAATTTATCCAGACTTAGTCAAAATCTGGGAAGGTAAAAACATCATCACGATGCTGCCTTCGGAGGTACAAAATAACAAGCATATCAACTCTACTAAGTATATAAAGAACATGGACATGTAATAGACATAGCATACATCAAACAACTCTATTGGAGCATCTCCATAGGAGGCATGGATCAATAACAACAAGCTTCACCAAATCGAACACGCTGATAAAAGTCTGATAGGTAAATTTATAGCAACTTGAGAGCAAGAAATAAATAAGCTACAGAAGGCCATATATGCAAATAAGGGCATGAATGGATAGAGAATAACATGGACAACAAGAAATTATCATTGACTACTCCAAAACAAGCATGGATTTGAGTGGGGCATCAAGCAAACATAGCATCAAGTTTAACAGATTCCAGACTTAGCAGTTTTTTTCACTAAGTATAAAACGGCAACAACGACATGGCATGTTTACAAGCTTGTTTAAGTCACCTCAAAGCATATCATGGAAAGATGACTGCACCACATCAAAGACCATATGATTGTGCTTCTAAAACATATAGACATGTGGCATGAAGAAAATCACACCAATTGCAATGAGCAAGTCAAATCAGCGTCTCATTACAAGTTTCAGCACTTAACAGCCACATGCACTTTTGCAACAGAGATTAACATAGCAAGATGGCACCTAACATGAATGCTACAGCAACCAACATGTAGAGCACTTCACAATGAACATTTTGACATATCATATGCTCCATTTGGATAAACATGCACAAAGTTATCACATCTCAAACATGATAACAAAATTACAGGTAACAACAGTTTTAAACAACTAGCACTCTTGCAACGATGATTAGGGCATCAAGATGAACTCAAACAAGCAATCCACAATGGAACAAAATGAAGAGCATATCACAACGATCATTTTGACATATTATACACTCAATTTGCACATACACACAAGAAGTTACAACATCACAAACTATGCATCCGAATATGAAGTTTTGGGGACTTAGAAGAAAAAGCAACCTCTCGGGGTGGACATTGTCCGGGCTGTGCGGACGTGTCCGTCGGTGGCGTGGGTACGGGCCCATGGGTCAGTGGCACAGAGAGGGGGCAGACAGGCACGGAATTTGAGGGAGAGAGAGGTTAGGGGTGGGTTTTAGGCCATTTTTGGAAGGGAGTGGGTGTTTAAATAGGGTAGGACTAGGGTTTGGGGGGATTTTAGCTCCGTTTCGAGCCATCGGATCTCGATCCAACGACGACAGAGCGGAGGGGGGAGTAGGCTGGGACTAGTGGGCTGTGTAGGAGGAGGTGGGCTGCGAAGAGAGAAGAGAAAAGAGGCCTGCGGTGTTTTCGGACACCGAAAACGTCCGACGAATTACCCAGCGACTAGTGCCGCTATATATATCCGTTGGGCTATCAAATGAGCTCCGAATACGATGAAATTTGGCAGGCGGTCTGTCTACACAATACTAAGACCACACACCAAGTTTCACCCCATTCCGAGCACATTTTCCGGCCACTCATAAAATAAATATTCGGAGGTGCCGGGGGCGCGTGCAAGTGTGTCTGGGCTCAGAACGGACAACGGAGAGGACGAGGGAACTCGGACGGATGCAAGTTTCGAAAACATGATGATGCAACACACATGATGACAAGGCAAAGATGCAACACACAAGCAGATGACATGGCAATGGCGACGAATAACTGACTGACACCTGGCGCATCGGTCTCGGGGTGTCACATGAGCATGATTGCAATGTTGTTAGTATGAATTCTTTGAATACCCATGATGCTAATGATATGCAAAGTCACAAGCTTGGGGAAGCTATGTTTGATGAAGATGATATTTTTAGTCCCCCAAGTTTTGATGATAATATTTATTATGATGAAAGCATGCCTCCTATTTATGATTATTATATTGATGAAAGTGGATTTGGAGAGGTCATGACTTTATTTAGTGATAAATCCACTATTTCGGAAGAGGTTCCAATTGATTATGAGAACAAAGTTGCTATCTATGATGATTATTGTGATGACTTGTATGCTATAAAGAATAATGATAACCATGAAACTTGTCATCATGATTTTAGTTTTCAATTGGATTATGCTTCACATGATAGTTATTTTGTTGAATTTGCTCCTCCCACTACTATTGATGAGAATAAATTTGCTTATGTCGAGAGTAGTAAAATTTCTATGCAAGTAGATCATGAAAAGAATGCTTTATGTGCTGGTTATATTGTTGAATTCATTCATGATTCTACTGAAAATTATTATGAGAGAGTATCATATGCTTCTACATATTGCAATAATATCAAGTTTCCTCTCTATGTGTTGAAATTTTTGAAGTTATGCTTGTTTTGCTTTCCTATGCTAGTTGATTATCGTTCCCATAAGTTGTTTGCTCACAAAATCCCTATGCATAGGAAGTGAATTATACTTAAATGTGCTATACATCTTCATGATGCTCCCGTTATGTTTCAATTCTTATCTTTTATGTGAGCATCATTATGCCTAGCTAGGGGCATTAAACAATAGCGCTTGTTGGGAGGCAACCCAACTTTATTTTATTTTCTTTGCTTCTGTTTAGGAATAAATATTGCATCTAGCCACTGTTTAGATGTGGTTTTGTGTTTTCATTAGTGTTTGTGCCAAGTAGAACCTTTGGGAAGACTTGTGTGAAGTTTATATGATCTTGTTGTGAAAAACAGAATCGTTAGCGCTCGCTAGAATGGTCACCAGATTTTACTGGAGTGTGCTATTTAGTTGATTCTTTTGCAGATGATTAATAGACAAATTCCCCATGTTTACCAATTTATTTCAATTTTGTTTGGAGTTACAAAATTATGCGAAAGTTACAGATTACTACAGACTGTTCTGTTTTGACAGATTCTGTTTTTCGTGTGTTGTTTGGTTATTTCAATGCATCTATGAGTAGTATTGGGAAGTATGAATCATAGAGAAGTTGGAATATAGTAGGTTTAACACCAATATAAACAAAGAATTAGTTCATTGCAGTACCTTTGAGTAGTGGTTTGTTTTCTTATACTAACGGAGCTCACAAGATTTTTGTCTAAGTTTTGTGTTGTGAAGTTTTCAAGTTTTGAGTATTGCATTGATGGACTATGGAACAAAGAGTGGCAAGAGCCTAAGCTTGGGGATGCCCAAGGCACCCCAAGGTAAAATTCGAGGACAACCAAAAGCCTAAGCTTGGGGATGCCCCGGGAAGGCATCCCCTCTTTCGTCTTCATCTATCGATAACTATACTCGGAGCTATATTTTTATTCACCACATGATATGTGTTTTGCTTGGAGCGTCATTTTATTTTAGTTTGTTTTGCTTGCTGTTTGAAAAATACCCCAAGATCTGAAATTATTAAATGTTAGAGAATCTTCACATAGTTACATAATTATTCAACTACTCATTGATCTCCACTTATATCCTTTCGAGTAGTTTGTCATTTGCTCTAGTACTTCACTTATATCTTTTAGAGCACAGTGGTAATTATATTTTGTAGAAATTGTTGATCTATCATGCTTCACTTATATCCTTTTGAGAGTCTATGAAAACAACATGTGTTTCTCTTTTCCGCATCACGCTTTGTTAGAACAATCGTTCTTGTTAACCATACATGTACCTACTAATCAAGTGCTACTCTCAATTTGTCATCACAGAGTAATAATGCAATTGTCATGCATGTTAATGTAAGGCCTCGTTAATCTAGTACCAGTGTTGATTTGATGTGATGGCACTTCTTAGTTAATGGCACTTGTAGGATTGTGATGAGAATGGAAATCGCGGCAGAAGTCAGTCCACGAGATCTCACGACCCGCTCTGGAGTCTTTGTACTGTTGCCACCAATCTGCAGCTTGATCTTTGAGTTGGAAAGCGGCAAACTTGACATAATCCTCAGTTCTGATGTTACTGCACTCGAAGTGTTTCTTGATGTCTGTGATCCAATCTTCAGCGTCGAGCGGATCAACACAGTAACTGAAAGACTTTGGTTGGTTTGCCAGGAATTGGTTCAGAGTTGCAAAGTGAGGTTGATTGAACAGATTTCCTTGGCCTAGGTTCCCTTGATTGCCTTGATTTGCTTGATTGGCTTGGAAACTCTGCATCATTTGCATGAGCATCTGAGTGTTTTGATTGGTTGCCTGCATAATCGCTCTCCATGTCTCAGACGGAGGAGGAGGGGAAGGTGGATGCTCTTCTTCACCCTCTGGGTTCGGGTTGGGAACTTTCTTAGGTGCCATCCTGAAGATGATGACAACCGTTAGCCATTGATGCAAATAATAGATAAGCTGAATCAACGGCTAGATATTTGCAACATATAGTATTCACAAGGAACATCCGAACAAAATTGAACGAATGAATTCCATAGCTTAATGGTACATCAACTTGTCGAGAAGCCACTTGGGAGAACAAAATGATAGAATAAAACAACAAGGTACAGATGGAACAAATATATAATAGAGGTTTCGTCCCACATGTTCGTGATGAATGCCCCATGGCACGTGTTACAAAGGGCATTGCAATCCCCTGATCAGCATAGCCAAGGATCCTTTAAGATGCAACCCCCTAGTGCAACAACGTCCATGATAGCCTATCCACTAGATGATGAACCCCAACCTCTCATACCATGCACCCGTTGGAAGATTACCTAAGAGCTACTTGAATCCCACCTATTAATTCCCGAAGCTTTCCAGTAATGCAATCTGGTGTTGGAGATACAGGGGAAGCACCGCATATCACTCAACTAATAAATCCTACATCCAGTTGTATCCATCCGTCAACACATAACCAGACACCTTCAGAAACTATTTACCTTGGACCTTCGAAACGCATCCTCTATACTAGCTGTGGCAATACTCATGAACTATCCCCCCAGTATTGGGTGACGTCGGGGTTATCTCACCACCAGACATGCATAGAAGAGTTTTTTATGTCGGCCGCCTCTGGTATTCTAGAACCGCAACGATACATTTGTGATGACAACACCTCGGAGCTCAACTCCCCAGGACACTGCCACAACCCCTAAATGACAGGAGGCACCAAGAACAATGTTCTCGTCACAAAGATATCGGAACAATCCAAACAATACCCGCGTGATCCTAAAAAAATTGGTGAAATTTTGAGAATAGTGAAGATAAAACAACGTCAGGAGTCCTCACCAGAGCGACGAAGGGGATGAGGAGTAAAAAAGAAATCCTACTCTCCGATATATTTATGTCGGTGTACTAAAGTAGGGGTACCTTAGTATCCCGAACTTGTGCACGGGCAGTAGCAGCGTCCCGTGGCAGGGCTTGCCGCGCGCCCGCCAAGGCCCACTATGGTTCCTTTGGAGCCATTCAAGAACAAAGTATTCAAGATAAAGAAACAAGGCCCCGGCAAGAGGAGCTTGCCGGGAAGACCACTCAAGGCTCAAGACCACTTCTTTAGCACAAGACCCTAGCAAGGGGAGCTTCCTGGGAAGGCCAAACACGGCATTTCAAGAGACTTGCCGCGACGCACCCCCGCGTCCTGGCAAGGCCCGGAGAGCGACAAGCTTCCGGGCGCGACAAGATAACAGCCGCGGCAAGGCGCTTGCCGCGGCGAACTCCCACTAAGTGCCCGCGCTCCAGCTCATCCGCCCACGCGTCGCCCTAGGACCCTTCCAGGCGCACGTGGCGGAAGGCTGTGCAGCCTGGGGTACACGGTGGCGAGCTACGATGACGAGGCCACCATCGTGGCGGAGGGAGACGCCCTGACGGACGCTTTTTGCACTGTTTGGGGCGACGGCGACGGACATTTAATGCCCTTGTCCCCTGCCGTCAGGGTTAGGTAGAGAGCACTATGCAAACACTGTTCCAACTACCACTGTTTTTACTTTTTTACCCCCATCTGTGTTGCCACCTGTCGGTGACCCCTTTGACCTATAAAAGGAGGCCCATGCGCAACGTAGAAAGGGTTCCGATCTTCGATCACTCTCGTGCTCGGTGTTGCTAGCGATAAGTACTGTAGCTCTTCTCGCTCCCGAGCCAAGAACGCAATACAGACCAAAGTAGGAGTAGGGTTTTACGCATCCGTGCGGCCCGAACCTGGGTAAACTGCTCGCGTGTTCGTCTCGATCCGCTCTTCGTGCACCCTCCGCTCCCTTGCCGTACCGAAAAGGGGCTCCAGTCCCATAGGTGTTCGTGGGCGATCAGTTTCCCCGACATCTTTGGCGCGCCAGGTAGGGGGGCGTCGAGGTTGTGTGAACCCGATTCGGTGTTCACGCGGGCGAAATCTCCACCAACCTCATCAACTTCATCGACTTCGTCAACATGCCACCGAAGAAGAAGGCTTCGGAGGCAGCGGGCCCGTCCGCGTCAATCCCACCACCGCCGGAGCCAATGGCTGGTGGGGTAGACGCCGGCGGAAGGGCAGACACCGGCGAGGAAACTCACGGCGCCGCCAAGTCCAAGGATAAGACGGACGACCGAGCGCACTCCAAGACCTCGGCGTCCGTGCATGCTCCGCGCCCGTCTCAGGAGGCGCCCGACCGGCAGCGACGTGGTACACAAGGTACCATACACTTGCTGGGCCAAGGTCAAGCTGGCGGTACACGGGACGCTCAAGGCCAACATGCTGGCATGAGCAGGGCGTGGTCGCCGGGACAAGACGCTGCTCCTTCTAACGCTGTTAGAAGTCCGAGCATATCTCGCTGCTCGCACCGCTTGCCACCGCTCCCCGCCACTCCAGCAGAAGCTCTAGATCGAGCTCAGCTACTCCTCGACTTCCCTCCAGCGGCGGACAAGGCCGAAGACTAGAGGGCCACCATCCAAAGCCTCATCGCCTTCGCCAATAACGACACTCCGCAGCAGCCGACGATGTCGCGGCCGCGGCAAGTTAGCCAGGCGCGGGCTGATGGCGACAAGACCGCCGGGGTTGCAACTACCGTGCACTCCCCGCCCCGAAGGCCGAAATCGCCGACTCGCCGGATCAACATCGACGACGACTCCACGGCGTCGTCGAATCCACAAGCTCGCCGCGATCAACGCCAAGTCCTTGACGACAGACGACAAGAAGACGCTCGAACTTGCATCGAGCGTCGAAGAGAAGCGCGGCGACAATCCGACCAGCGCGCTGGGCCCGCTGTCGATATGCACGCGCCCGGAGAACCAGGCGACTTGCCGTACGCAGCGGGTTGTCCTGCGTTCACCCGTGAGCTGCGGCAAGTCCAGTGGCCCAGCATGAAGAACTTCAAGCCCGACGTACCCGAGAAGTACGACGGCAAGACTCATCCGTCAGAGTTCCTCAGCATCTACACCATCGTGGTGCAGGCTGCCGGGGGACGAGACGAGAAGATACTCGCGAACTACTTCCCGCTCGTGCTCAAGCCAAACGTCAGATCTTGGCTCATGCACTTGCCGGAAAATTCCATTTCTTCTTGGGCCGACCTGTGCCATCAGTTTGTCGGCGCTTTCACGGGCGGCCACAAGCCCCATGGCCAGGAGAGTGATCTTCATATACTCGCCCAGAAGGAAGGAGAGTCCCTGCGAAAGTACATCCAAAGATTCAGCCACGTCCAGCACAACATCCCAGATGTCCACCCTGCCGCGGTTATTAGCGCGTTCCACCAGAACGTGTGTAACCGCAGGATGAGGGAGGAAATGGCAATGTGCAAGATCCAGGACGTCAGTGAGCTCTATGCCCTGGCCGACAAGTGTGCATGCGCTGAGGAGGGGAGGAGACTCCCCGGAGAGGATACTGGAGCAGGGGGAACAGACAGTGAGGATGCCGCCCCGGCAAAGAAGAACCGTCGGCGGAACAACAGGAAGAAGAAGAACAAAGAAGTATTGGTCGTTGAGTAGTCCGGCAAGGAGGCCGGCGCCAAGAAAGCCCAGGCTGGCAGCTCCGGCAAGGAGACTATGGCGGCCGCCGACAAGCAGGACGGCTCCGACAAGCAGTACTGCAAGATCCACCGCACCAAAGGCCACGACCTCTAGAACTGCAAAAGGGTCGAGTACCTCGTCGAGCAGCAAAAAGCTGAGTACGAGCGACGGGACAAGGAGAAGGCCCAGGGAGGTGGAGGAGAGTCCGGCAAGAAGCGGCCATCCAATGGCCGGGGAGGACGCCGCGGCAAGGCCAAGCAGCGGCAAGGAGATAGACCTCCCCGCGGCCGCGACAAGGACGAAGACGAAGACGACGACGAAGACATGGAGGACGGAGATAACAGCGAGCAGGAGTTCCAGAAGGCAACGGAGGTTTTGTGCGTAGAGGGCGGAGCTTCTCTGCATACTTCCCACCGCCAGCTCAAACAATGGGTGCGGGAAGTCAATGCGGCAGAGCCACCCGTCGAGTCGTGCAAACTTCTGAAGTGGTCCGGCACGCCCATCGTCTTTGACATTGAGGACCACCCTGATCGCACAACTGCGGTCGGGTGCTTGCCGATGTTGGTTTCACCAACTATCCGCAACCTTAAGGTCACCAAGATGTTGGTCGACGGCGGGGCCGGCCTGAACCTGATCTCCTCTGCTGTGGTCCGGAAACTCCAGATCCCCGACAGCGAGCTCGAGGAAACCGTCACATTCCAAGGGATCAACCCGGGAAGGAGCAAGCCGAAGGGGAAAATCACACTGCCAGTGACTTTTGGCGGAGAGCTGAACTTCAGGACTGAGAGGATCACCTTTGACGTTGCCGATATCCCATTGCCTTACAATGGGATACTGGGCCGTCCGGCGCTCGCCAAGTTCATGGCAGCCACTCATTATGCCTACAACATGCTCAAGATGCCAGGCCCGATAAGCGTCATCTCTATCCCCAGCGACAAGAAGGACGCGCTTATCTGTGCTGACAAGATTTACCGGGACGCAGCAGCAGCAACAGATAGCAAGACACTTGCCGCTGAAGCTCCCGGGGGGAAGAACAAGACCAAGTCCGGCAAGAGCTCTGGGGCCCACTCCGGCAAATGCACCTCCTCGGAGTGCTGCGCTGCCGTCGAGGACGCACCATCGAGCTCCACCGGCAAGTGCAAGAAGGCGATGGCGGCTCCACCCACAACCAAGAAGGTGTCCGCCAAGGAGGACGGCACTGGTGGTACTTTCACCATCAGTGCCACGCTCGATCCTAAATAGGAAAGCGCACTCGTTGCTTTCCTGCAGGCGAACGTCGACGTGTTTGCATGGCAACCGTCTGACATCCCCGGTGTTCCCAGGAAAGTGATTGAGCACAAGCTTGCCGTTTGTCCTCACGCGCGGCCCGTCAAGCAGAAGGTTAGAAAACAAGCGGTGGAGCACCAAGAGTTTATTGCTGAAGAAATCAAGAAGCTGGAAGCGGCAGGCCTTGTCAGAGGTGTACTTCATCCCACGTGGCTGGCCAACCCTGTTGTCGTGCGCAAAACAAATGGGAAGTGGAGGCTTTGTATAGACTTCACCGATGTGAATAAAGCTTGTCCCAAAGATCCATTTCCCTTGCCGCGCATTGACCAGATTGTTGACTCCACGGCTAGATGTGAGTTGCTTTCATTTCTTGATGCCTATTCAGGATACCACCAGATATTTATGGCTGAAGAAGATGAAGAGAAGACCGCATTCATTACTCCATGTGGCACGTATTGCTTTATACACATGCCGTTTGGATTGAAGAATGCCGGTTCAACGTTTGCGAGGGTAGTCCACACTGCTTTTGAGCCACAGATACACAGGAATGTAGAAGCTTACATGGATGATATAGTGGTCAAGAGCAAGGACAGGGCTACCCTGGTTCAAGATCTAGATGAAACCTTTGCGAATCTGTGCAAGATACAACTCAAGCTTAACCCCGAGAAGTGCGTCTTCGGAGTCCCCTCCGGCAAGCTTCTCGGGTTCTTCGTGTCCCAGAGGGGGATTGAAGCCAATCCCGACAAGATCAAAGCCATCGAGCAGATCGAAGCTCCGAAGCGCGTCAAGGATGTACGAAGGCTTGCCGGCTGTGTGGCTACTCTCAGCAGGTTCATTTCTAAGTCCGCAGAACGCGCCCTGCCGTTTTTCAAAATCTTGAAAAAGGCAGGTCCAATGAAATGGACTCCAGAAGCGGAGGCAGCGCTACAAGACTTGAAAAGATACCTGTCCTCCACTCCGATACTTGTCGCACCTAAGCCACAAGAGAAGTTGTTGTTGTACTTAGCAGCAACCAATCAAGTGGTTAGTGCTGCGTTGGTAGAGGAGAGGGAGGCACATGAGGAGCCCACAGCCCCGGAAAGCATATCCAGCGACAAGCCGGGGGCTTCCCCGTCAAGCTCTGGTCCCGACAAGGATGGGTCTGCGCAGATGCAGGAAGAGGTGCGGAAGAAGATGGTGCAGCGCCCGGTTTATTTTGTCAGTTCCCTCTTGCAGGGGGCTAGGTCAAGATACTCTGGGGTGCAGAAGCTGCTTTTCGGCCTCCTCATGGCCTCGAGAAAGCTGCGCCATTACTTCCAAGCACATGAGATAACAGTGGTCACTCGGTTTCTGCTGAAGAGGATACTGCAAAATCCAGAAGCGACAGGCAGGATTGTCGAGTGGGCACTGGAGCTGTCAAGCTTTGGCCTCAAGTTTGAAAGTACTTCAACTATCCAGAGCAGAGCATTGGCAGAATTCATAGCAGAATGGACGCCAACGCCAGATGAAGAGAAACCAGAGACAAGCATCCCCGTCAAAGAAGCAAGCAAGGAACGGATAATGTACTTTGATGGTGCCTTCTCGCTGCAAGGCGCCGGTGCCGGCGTGCTGTTTGTCGCGCCCACCGGAGAACACCTCAAGTACGTCGTCCAAATGCACTTTCCCAAGGAGCAAGCAACGAACAATACTGCAGAGTATGAAGGTTTGTTTGCCGGCCTCAGAATCGAAGCGGAACTTGGGATCAAGAAGCTTATTGTGCGGGGTGACTCGCAGTTGGTCGTCCGACAAGTGAACAAGAGCTACTAGAGTCCATTGATGGAAGCATACGTCGACGAAGTGAGAAAGCTTGAAGAACACTTTGAAGGCTTGCAGATGGAGCACGTTCCAAGAGCTCAAAACGACATCGCAGACGGCCTGTCAAAGTGTGCTGCACTAAAGCTACCCGTGGAACCGGGGATCTTTGTGCTCAAGCTAACTCAACCTTCCGTAACACCGTCAACAGGGCAGAGTAAGAAGAGAAAGTTGATTTCCGGTGACTACTTGCCGGCAGAACTTCCTGAAACCACCGCCAGCAAGGTCCCCAAGATCAACGACAAAGTTGCTGAGGAACAGTCTGCTCCTGCAGACCCTAGGGTTTGTACAGTTGAAGCAGGCGTTCCCGACAAGTTTTGCCCCGGCAAGCTTGCCGGGGAACGTCAAGCTCCGGCCGAGCCACAGGTTCTTGCCGTAGAAGCTGACGTTCCCGCAGCAGCACTGATGCCTTTAGTCCTTGTTGTTGAGCCTCAGGCTCCAGCATGGGCACAACAGATTGTCCGTTTCCTTCAAACAGGAGAACTTCCCAAAGAGCCAGAAAGAGCAGAAAGAATAACCCGACAGTCAAGTATGTATCAGTTTGTCGGCGATGAACTGTACAGAAGAAGACTCAACGGTGTCAAATTGAAGTGCATTCCCCGGGAAGATGGGCAGAAGCTGTTGGCAGAGATACACGGAGGCATATGTGGCCACCACATTGGCGCCAGAGCACTTGCCGGAAAAGCATTCCGGCAAGGTTTCTTTTGGCCAGAAGCCCTCCAGGATGCAACTGCACAAGTAACCAAGTGTGAAGCGTGCCAGTTCTATGCCAAGCAGATACATCAGCCAGCTCAAGCTCTCCAGACGATCCCTTTGTCCTGGCCATTTTCGGTCTGGGGGCTCGACATCCTCGGCCCCTTCCCCCGCGCAGCCGGGGGCTTTGAGTTCTTGTACGTCGCCATCGACAAGTTCACAAAGTGGCCGGAAGTGGAACCAGTGAGGAAAGTGACCGCATAGTCAGCAGTCAAGTTCTTCAGGTCGATTTTTTGCCGTTTCGGAATCCCTAACAGGATCATCACCGACAATGGCACATAATTCACAAGTCGCACCTTCATGCAATACGTCCAAGACCTTGGCGCCAAGGTCTGCTTCGCTTCTATTGCTCACCCGAGGAGCAACGGTCAAGTGGAGAGAGCGAACGCTGAAGTGCTGCGCGGACTCAAGACAAGAACTTTTGACAGGCTGCACAAATGCGGAAGAAACTAGATTGAAGAGTTGCCGGCGGCTCTTTGGTCAATCAGGACGACACCAAATCGAGCCAATGGACAGACACCCTTTGCTCTTGTCTATGGAGCAGAGGCAGTTCTCCCCACGGAACTCGTATACGGGTCGCCTCGAGTGCTCGCTTACGATGAGCTCGAGCAAGAGCAGCTGCGGCAAGATGACGCACTACTCCTTGAGGAGGACCGTCTTTAGGCTGCTGTACGAGCTGCTTGATACCAGCAAGCTTTGCGCCGCTATCATAGCCGCAAAGTTAAAGCCAGAAGTCTCGAGGAAGGCGACCTTGTTCTTCAGCGCGTTCAGTCCGCCAAGAATTCCAACAAGTTGACGCCGAAGTGGGAAGGCCCTTATCGGGTGAGACAAGTCACAAGACCCGGTGCTGTCCGCCTTGAGACCGAAGAGGGCTTACCAGTGAGCAACTCCTGGAACATTGAGCACCTTCGCAAGTTTTACCCATAAGGCGCGGTTGCCGTGATCCGCTCCGGCAACCACCTTTTTGTACAAGTCTTGCCGCTATTGCATGTAAACCTTTGTACAAAGCCGGGCGCAGACCCCGTGCGTCAATAAAACTTATATGCCTCGCACAACTTGTCATTTCATGCCTTTTCATTTTTCTTGCATGTACTATCTGACACTTTGTGCAGCACGCATCCACGGTAAGCAATAACGAGCCGCAAAGCTCCATCTCTATGTTTCCTCCCTTTTTCTTTTCTCTCAAGCAGAAGAAGTTTTCCTCCCGCACAAGTTTGCCGGGGGGAGGAGACAGTGGTATGGACCAAGTGCCGTTCAAGAAAGCCTTGCCTTTGCCGGGAAGCAGACGACACAAAAGCTAAGTCGCCAAAGTTTGAGCAATCAAAATTTTAAATTTTAAAGTTATATTCCTTGAACGACCGCACTTTGTATGGAAAACCTGTGCGCGGAGGAACCAGCTCGTGGCTAGCCGCGCCCTTACTTTGTTTCTGTCACATCCCTAGTTAGCACTTGCATTAGGACTAGCTAGAGTGTGCATCATGTTTACTTATCAAAGAAACTTGAAATGGGAATGACAGAAACCCCAGCACCCCTCTTCTAACAACTAGGGTTTGATAAAATCTTTTCCAATGTACCCAAAATGCCCTTCAAAAATGTTCATCATTTCTGCCTTGGTCTTAAACATCTGCCAAAAATGGTGCACAATTTTCTAGGACATCTAAGGGCTCTGGATTAAATCATATGGTATTTGTATTTGGGCATTTAAATGCTACAAAATATTTTAAATGCTCAAATAATCATAAACTATAATGTTCTATGCTGTTCATAATATATACAGTGGGCATGACAAGTTTTATGAGTTATAAAAATGTTCTGGCATTTTTATTAATTAAACAAAGTTGCAAAACAAATGAAACAGAAAGGAAATAGGAAAAAGAAAGAGAGAGAAAGAACTTACCTGAGCCCAGCACTGTTGCAGGCCGGCCCAGCCCACCAGCCCCGCTTCTGTCGCCTTCCTCCTCGCGCCAGTCGGCAGCGCGCGTGGCCACCGCGCGCCGGCACACGCCCAGCCACCTCCAGCCTGCTTGCCTGCATCCCCGACGGCCTGGACGTCTCCCTGCGTCGCCACGCAGCTACCCCGACCCCTCTCTCATTACCCCTCGTCCCCATCTCCTTCCCCTGGCTCTCTCCCCTCTCACCACCGAGCCGCCCGTCGCCGCCGTTCGCCGTTGCCACACCTAGAGCCTCGCCCTCGTCCCGTGACCGTGTCTAGAAGGTTCGCCGCAACGCCCTCTTCCTCCTCGCTGAGCCACGGATCGCCGGGAGCCCTGCAACGCCTTCACGCCGTCGTCCCCCTCCTCGGATCGCCGGAGCTCCTCGCCGTCGATTAAGAAGCTGCAGAGCGTCCCCAACCTCTCCGTCAAGATCGCTAGCACCGCTGTGAGCCCCTACGCCGAATCCCTCCTTCCTCCGCTTCGTTTGCGCCATGTAGCTGCTGCTCCATTGATCACCGAAACCCACCGCCGCCGTGCTTGCCGCCGGTGATGCTCCGGTGACCATTTGGTCACGGACGCATGTCCATCTCGCCCGCCGCAGCACGTAGATGAGCTAGGTGCCACGCACGCATCGCCTGGGCCACCGTAGCCGCGTCTCCACACACGCCCGAATGCCGGCCGCTGCCGTCGAGCTCGTTGCCATCGTCTCCGGCCACCACAGGCCCGGCGACCACCACCATTCGACGCGAGCCAGCAAGGGCTTTCCAACGCGCCCAACCGCAGCTCGAACCGTGCCCTGTGGGCGTTTTCCGAAGCTCACCGCCGTGTTTGGCCACGCCGGCGTCACTTCGCCGGCGAGTTTGACTCGTTTGACCGGGGGGTTGACCACCCCTGGGTCGCTGACGTGTGGGCCACCCCTCCCCTAATTAGCTAGTTTAATTAAGTAAATGTTAATTAAATTAGTTAGTTAGTTTAGTCACTGACCCGTGGGCCCAGACCCCACTGATAGCTAATTAGTTCCTAGATTAACACTAATTAACTTTGTTAATTAGCTATGACACTGACATGCCGAGCCCACATTTCATGTTTGACCTGGACTAGCTCCTGTTGACCTGCTGACGTCAGCATGAGGTCATGCTGACGCAGTAAATAGTTTCTGGAATTTAATTTAAATCTTAAATGATTTATGAATTTCAGAAAAAATACCCAAAACTTCTAAAAATCATATAAAATCAACCGTAGCTCAGATGGAAATAGTTTATATATGAAAAATGATCAGAAAAATCCAATCTTTCCAATGGCACTGGTTTCATGCATGTTTGAGCAAGTTAACCTTGCTGTATACATTAAAATATGATAAAGCACTTATTTAAATAATAGCTAAAGTGCCAATTTGAATCTTTGATTCAAATAGGCTCAAACCCTTCTGGTTTTAGTTGCATTAGCCAAATCACATGCATCTTGCCATGTCATGAGCTTGCATCATATTGTTGCATTTGTTTGTTTAATGATTGTATCGCCGGTATTCTCCGTGTTAGGTCCTGCTCCCGAGGATACTGCCGCGTATCCAGCTAAAGAGCAGTACCCGACAACCACTTTGTCAGGCAAGCAATCATTGATCATTCCGATACAAAACCAATCTCCTCGTTCCTGCTCTCTTTTACTGCATTAAGGCAACAGCGTGTGAACTGCTACTTGCTGCGGTAGTTGAACCCTATTCCCTTGCATGACCTGTCATTGCCACAGTAAATAGTTGAAACCCACTAGCATGTGTAGGAGTTGATTGAGCCATGTGATGTGTGATCCACCATGCTATTTGTTTATGTTGCCTGCTATGCTTAGAGTTGTGTCTGGTCTGGTTCATCTGGGTGATGGATCAGAGTGAAATGATCATACCGATAAAGAGAAGGAAGTGTGGAATACGCTTGGTAAAGGTATCGATTAAAGGCCATGTAGGAGTACGTGGTGGGTTGTTTCATTGGAATCGTACATAGGACCCGAGATCTGTGTGTGTGATTCAAGTTACAGTTACTACCACACATTGGGCCCTGAAATATGACCCCGCTCGACTTATCGACTGCCATGTTCTCTGTCCAGGAGTTGCAACTAGTTTCTGGTGTTTGTAGTTTACTGGTGGTCGTGCACAGCGCTGACCCTCGGGGTGGGCTGTGATGCGACAGGTACATGGCACGGTGTACCGGTTGCCCGTTTGGTGACTCGGGAACCCTGTACACATCGTTTGGGGCCGTGAGCGACACCCCGGCCGGATCTCCCCACGGATGGAACCCAAATAGGCGATAAACCTGGACGAGAGACTTGAGTAGTTGGTTAGGTCGTGGTCTACACCCACGTCGGCTTTCGCTTGAAGTCTGCCGAGCACATGTCGTGTGCAGACGCTAAGTGGTGAAAACATGTGTGAAGAAGGACACCCCTGCAGGGTTAGCAATCTATTCGAATAGCCGTTGTTCGCGGTACGGACTACTTGGTTACTCTTACAGTTCATAGACAAGTTGATGGATACTACTAAAAGCCTCAAGATAAGTGTGAGTGCCGTGGATGGCCCTTCCGTAGGATGACGGAAGAGTATCCTCGGTAGTGTATTGTTGTGGTGAGTAGAGGACTCGTGTTCGTAATAACATCTTGCAATCCGTTGAGAGTTGTAGTATAGGTTAGCCAAGGGTCAAAGCTGGCTTTCTGCTATAAACTCCACTACCCCCTGTTGATAATGTTGCATGTATGATAGGTTCTGTGGTAAGACTTGCTGAGTACCTTTGTACTCATGTTTGCTTAATAACTGTTGCAGAGGAGAACCCTGCCCCTGCTGATGGGTTCTACATAGACGTTGACGTCGACGAGTAGCTTGACACCCAGACGGAGATCTGGAGCTTGTGAAGGGCCTTGTAGATAGTCAGGCTACACCAAGCATGTTTTATTTTCTAAGTTGTCTGTACTCAGACATGTAGCTTCCGCTTGTGCTTGTATGACTGTATGACTTGAGTGTTGGGTCATGTGACCCCTACCTGTATGGATATGTTATGTATGGCTCTTGGAGCCTCTTAATACAGTACTTTGAGTCATAGAGTTCTGTTGTGATGCAATGTTGTATTTGCACATATTGAGCATATTGTGTGTATGGTTGAAATGCTTGGTATGTGTGGGATCCGACACCTAGTTGTTTTCCTTTGGTAGCCTACCTTACAGGGAAATGCCTCCTAGTGATTCCAATGAGCCTTGGTAGCTTGCTACTGCTCGGAACACGTAGGCTGGCCGGCATGTGTCCTTCTTCGTTCCTGTGTCTGTCCCTTAGGGGAAATGTCACGCATTGTTCTTTTAAGTCCATGTAGCTTGCTACGACTTGGGTTCATACGTTGATGACCGACACGTTCGTTGCTGGGTCATGGATGCCTGTCTCTGTAATTTAGTGCCACTTTTGGTTTATAACTAGCCATGTCGGCCCGGGTTCTCTGTCATATGGATGCTAGAGACACTGTAATATACGTGTGCCAAAATGCGCAAACGGTCCCGGGCCAGGTAAGGTGGCACCCGTGGGGTTACCGTGCGTGAGGCCGCAAAGTGATATGACGTGTTACAGCTAGATCGGTGTGACTTAGGATCAGGGTCCTGACAGCGTTGGCGTCAGAGCTGGACTGCCTGTAGGTTTCTCAAGCCAAACTGGTCGATGTTGAGTCTAGAAAAATTCTTAGTTATATGTAGGGGAATTGATTGTGGAAGGGAACATAAGGCTCTTTTACTCCTTTACCTTATGCCCTTCTGATCTGAGTCGGTCTATTCTTTCTACGGGGATTTAGGACTAGGCCTCTTATCCTTACTAGGTTCACGTGTTACTAATCCATAGACTTAGGATTGTTGGTTTTAAGCCTCAGTTCAATTTCTATCCTTTTAGTATGATGATTGTTGGACCCGGAACCTTGATATGGAATTGTTGAGTGGCTATGCTATCATTTGTATGATGTCTCAAATCTTTGTTGAGCATTTACAGTTGTTATGCTGCCCGATTTCTTCCAGAAACACTAATGCCTTTGCATTACTTCGTGTTTCAGATGTCTGGCCGCACCCCTCACCAAGTGGTTCGTCTGACTCGGTGCATTAATGTGCCCGGTCACACGGCCATGCTAGTCCGTGTGCTGACTGAGACCGGTTATCGCTGGTATCCTGAGTACACCGTGGAGGAACAGTACCGGGATTTCAATCAGAGTCAGTATTTCTGCACAGTCCGGATATACCCCTCATATCCCAGAGCTAACGACCCCATCCATTGGTCTTATGGACTCGGGGTTACCATCGAGATGGCAGTGCAGGATGCCGCCTATTCGATGATGACCATTCTCCGGGCTAGGCATGCCTTGTTGCTGAACACTGAGTTCTGTTACATGCCAGCCTCACTTCCCGGAGAGGAAGGCTACTACACTGGTCTGTATACTGATGCTGCTCATGAAGAGCCACTGCTTCAGACTACTATTCAGATGCTGGAGGATAGGGACCGTGAGGTCCGTGCCCTCCGAATGGAGCTGTATAACACTCGAGCCGCCCACTGGACTACTTTGACACGGCTTGCACCTGTTGTGCACGCCGGATATCTGGACATGCGGGATTTGTACCCCGTGCGGACTCGTCTGCCTGATCGCATGGATTGGCGTGACGTTGGGGGTATTACACCTCCACATGGGCGTCGGTTACCACCAGCATCGGGACCGAGGCCACATCCATGTCCCTATGGTCCACAGCCTTCGAGTGCTTGCGATTTTCAAGATCCGTCTGTTCCACTTCCAGGCTACGGTGGTAATCTTTACGAAGATTACTACGGGAATGTCTGAGCTAGACCGTGGTAGTAGTAGTATTGTAGTAGTTGTATTCCCACAGTCCTGCGCGTCTTGTGGAATATGACTTAGTGTGTACTGAGTTCCGGAGGTGTAGTTAAATAATGTATAGGAGCTTGGAATGCCTCTGATGGGATGTATCGTCTTTCACCGCAGTTGTACTTTAGCCTTGGCTTGTACTAAACTATGTATGGTGTGTATGACCACTGGTGTATATATAGCAGTTTCTATATTACCATGTCGTACGGATGAAGATCTCTGCATTCCGTGTCATCCATTACATTCTGCACTTCTATGTCAAATTTTTGCCATCCTTGTCTAAACCGTTGTTTTGTTTTCTTAGGATGGTCAACACACGCAACACTCCTGCTGCCCAGGAGCAGGGTGAGGCTAGTGGGGCTAGAGATGGGAATCTGCCCCAGCCACCCTCCTTGGCGGAAGTTATGCTCGAGGCAGAACGGAACAAGAGAGAGACCAACCGTCTGCTGGAATGCATAGAGCAGAACACTGGGTTCCGCCAGAGGAATGACGTGGTGTCAATCAATGACTTTATCAAGATGTGTCCATCGAAGTTCCATCACTCCACTGAACCTCTGGATGCGGATGACTGGCTACGTAGTATCAACCATAAGCTACACTCTGCCCGTGTGGCCGAAGTTGACAAGGTTACCTACGCCGCCTACCATCTTGAGGGCCCTGCCAGTCTTTGGTGGGATAACTTTGAAGCTATGCGTCCTGCTGGCCAAATCACTACTTGAGTTGAGTTCAGTGAGGCATTCCATGAACATCACATTCCGGAAGGTCTCATGGATCGCAAGCGGGAGGAATTCTGCAACTTCACCCAGGGCCAGTTAACTGTAGATGGCTATAGTCGCGAGTTTGGCAACTTGGCACGCTATGCACCTGAGGAAGTATCCACCGATGCCAAGAAGCAGGCAAGGTTCCGCAAGGGACTCAGCCCTGAACTCCGCCGAGATCTACGTCTGCACGAGTGCACTTCCTTCCAGAAGTTGGTAAACAAGGCTATCAGTGCTGAAACGGGCCAGACCGACTTCGAGGCCACACGCAAGCATCCTCGAGACTTTGGTTCCTCATCCGGTTCTGGCTCTCACAAGCGCCGTGTGTGGGTTCCTAACACTGCTCTGCCACCCAAGTACACACCGAGGCCATCCTATGAGGCGCCTCGCCCAACTCAATAGTATGCACCTGGTAAGACCTATGGAGGACCACCTTCCAACTTTGCTCCACGCACTAGCACTGTGACATGCTTCAAGTGTGGAGAACCGGGGCACTACATGCGTGAGTGTCCTCAGAACCAACCAGGAAAACCCGTTGGCCGTGGTAAGCCAACCGGCAAGGTGAATTATGTCAAGCCAATCCCCACTGCACGTGGTCGTGTCAACTATGTCTCTGCTGAGGAAGCTTATGAGGATCCTAACATCGTCCTTGGTACGCTTCTCGTTAACTGCCATCCGGCATCTGTTATTTTCGATACTGGAGCATCCCATTCGTTCATATCTGAGAGCTATGCTCGAATGCACAACATGACTTTTTGTGACATGCCTACTTCCATGGTTATTCAAACTCCTGGTTCAAAGTGGCAAACCTCTAGGGTAAGCCATGGAAATGAAATCCTTGTCGATAGACTTGTTTTCCTTGCATCTCTAATCGCTCTCAAGTCCTCGGACATAAACATCATTTTGGGTATGGATTGGATGACAACTCATTACGCCAAGATTGATTGCTATACTAGGACTGTTCAACTTACACACCCATCCGGAAAGAGAGTCAATGTCTTGACCCGAATGGCTGAGCGTCAGCTCTACTCTCTTAATGCCAGCCCTCTACCAGAACTCGAAGATATCCCGGTAGTCTGTGACTTTCCGGATGTTTTTCCAGAAGAACTGCCAGGAATTCCACCTGATAGAGATGTCAAGTTCGTGATAGATCTTATCCCTGGAACTGTCCCAATCTCTAGGAGACCTTATAAGATGGCACCACTAGAATTAGCTGAGCTAAAGAAACAACTCGATGAGTCCTTGCAAATAGGTTTCATCCGTCCTAGTTCTTCCCCTTGGGCTTGCCCGTCCTCTTCGTCAAGAAGAAGGATGGAACAGAGCGGATGGTTGTAGATTACCGACTTGTTAATCTGGTCACCATAAAGAACAAGTATCCGCTTCCTAGGATCAACGACCTGTATGATCAGCTCGCTGGATCCTCAGTCTTCTCTAAGATGGATTTGAGGTTCGGTTACCATCAAATCAAAATCAAGAACGGGGAAATTCCTAAAACGGCTTTTGTTACTCGTTATGGCCAATATGAGTACACCGTCATGTCCTTCGGATTAACCAATGCCCCAGCTACCTTTTCTTGGTTAATGAATTCTATATTCATGGAGTACTTGGATAAATTCGTCGTGTTATACCTCGATGATATACTCATCTATTCCAAGAACAAGGAAGATCATACCGAGCATTTAAGGCTGGTATTGACGAAACTTCGAGAGCACCGCCTTTATGCCAAATTCTCCAAATGTGATTTTTTTTTGCCGGAAGTAACCTATCTAGGTCATGTGATCTCTGGCAAGGGTATTGCTGTCAATCCCGAGCGAGTTCAAGCCGTCCTTGATTAGACTCCCCCTGAATCGGTCAAGCAAGTTAGGAATTTTCTTGGCTTAGCGAGCTATTGCCGACGCTTCGTTGAGAATTTCTCCAAAGTTGCTAAACCTCTAACTGAACTCTTCAAGAAAGATAAAAAGTTTGAGTGGACCCCACAGTGCGAGTCCAGTTTTCAGGAACTGAAAAGACGCCTGACATCTGCACCTGTACTGGTACCACCAGACTTTTCCAAGGATTTTATAATCTATTGTGACGCCTTGCGACAAGGACTAGGTTTCATACTCATGCAAGATCGTCAAGTGATTGCATACGCATCTCGATAGTTGCGTCCACATGAGGATAACTATCCTACTCATGATCTAGAGCTTGCAGCTGTAGTCCATGCACTCAAAATATGGCGACATTACCTCCTTGGTAATCGCTGTGAAATCTTCACTGATCATCAAAGTTTGAAGTATATCTTCACCCAACCGGATCTGAATCTTAGGGAAAGACGTTGGGTTGAGTTGCTCACAGATTACGACTTAGGAATCACTTACACCCCTGGGAAGGCCAAGGTCATGGCTGATGCACTAAGTCGTAAGTCTTATTGTAACAACTTAATGTTACAACAAGGGCAACCACTTCTCCACGAGGAATTTCATAAGCTTAACCTTCACATTGTTCCTCGAGGATTCCTTTCCACCTTGGTGGCGAAACCTACCCTTATGGATCAAGTTATAGCTGCCCAGAAGCGTGATAAAGGTATATCCCGACTCCAAGAGAGCATTGCTAGCGGACTCGCTAAAAGCTTCTCTATGGATGATCGAGGTGTTGTTTTCTTTGAGAACCGTGTAGTGGTTCCCAAGAACCACCAAATACGGCAGTTAATCCTTAAGGAGGCTCATGAATCTCCTCTCACAATTCATCCCGGTAGTACCAAAATGTATCAGGACCTACGTCAGAGATTCTGGTGGACTAGGATGAAGAGAGAAATCGCTCAATTCATTTCTAACTGCGACGTTTGTCATCGAGTCAAAGCAGAGCATCAACGGCCTGCTGGCACCCTTCAACCTTTAGCTATTCCTGAATGGAAATGGGACAAAGTCGGTATGGACTTCATTACCGGGTTTCCCAGGACCAGGAAAGGGAATAATGCTATCTTCGTCGTTATCGACCGCCTCTCTAAAGTAGCTCATTTCCTGCCTGTTCGAGAGAGTATTACCGCTAGCCAGCTAGCAGACTTGTATGTCTCTCGGATAGTATCACTTCATGGTGTGCCGTTGGAGATTAACTCAGACCATGGAAGTCTTTTCACTTCACGATTTTGGGAAAGTTTTCAGAATGTTATGGGAACTCATCTCTCCTTCAGTACCGCCTTCCATCCCCAGTCAAGTGGTCAAGTGGAACGAGTCAATCAAATTCTGGAAGACATGCTTTGAGCCTCTGTCATCTCTTTCGGTATGGATTGGGAGAAGTGTCTTCCATTTGCCGAATTCGCTTATAACAATAGTTATCAAGCCAGCTTGGGCAAAGCTCCCTTCGAAGTTCTATATGGACGAAGGTGTCGAAAACCTCTTAACTAGTCAGAAACCGGGGAAAGACAATTCTTTGGCCCGGATATGATCCAGGAATCAGAAGAACAAGTTCGCATCGTTCGTGAGAAATTGAAAACAGCCCAGTCTCGCCAGAAGAGCCAATATGATAGTCATCATAAGGCTGTGACTTTTGAAGTCGGCGATAAGGCTTACCTTCGGGTTACTCCTCTTAAGGGAACCCATCGCTTCGGTATCAAAGGCAAATTGGCCCCTCGTTACATCGGTCCTTTTCGCATTCTTGCCAAACGAGGAGAAGTTGCCTACCAATTGGAACTACCTCCGCACCTATCCAGAGTTCATGACGTCTTCCACGTTTCTCAACTCAGGCGTTGCTTCTCGGATCCTATCCGCGGAGTGGACCACGAAACGCTTGATCTCCAGGACAATCTCGCATATCGAGAATACCCCGTTCGTATTCTTGATCAAACCGAGCGCACCACTCGACGCCACAATGTCAAGTTTCTCAAGGTTCAATGGTCACATCATTCCGAGAGTGAAGCTACTTGGGAAAGGGAGGATCGTCTTCGACTTGAGTACCCCACCCTCTTTCCGGAGGAACCCGAATCTCGGGACGCGATTCTTTTAAGTGGGGGTGAGTTGTCACATCCCTAGTTAGCACTTGCATTAGGACTAGCTAGAGTGTGCATCATGTTTACTTATCAAAGAAACTTGAATGGGAATGACAGAAACCCCAACACCCCTCTTCTAACAACTAGGGTTTGATAAAATCTTTTCCAATGTACCCAAAATGCCCTTCAAAAATGTTCATCATTTCTGCCTTGGTCTTAAACCTCTGCCAAAAATGGTGCACAATTTTCTAGGACATCTAAGGGCTCTGGATTAAATCATATGGTATTTGTATTTGGGCATTTAAATGCTAGAAAATATTTTAAATGCTCAAATAATCATAAACTATAATGTTCTATGCTGTTCATAATATATACAGTGGGCATGACAAGTTTTATGTGTTATAAAAATGTTCTGGCATTTTTATTAATTAAACAAAGTTGCAAAACAAATGAAACAGAAAAGAAATAGGAAAAAGAAAGAGAGAGAAAGAACTTACCTGAGCCCAGCACTGTTGCAGGCCGGCCCAGCCCACCAGCCCCGCTTCTGTCGCCTTCCTCCTCGTGCCAGTCGGCAGCGCGCGTGGCCACCGCGCGCCGGCACGCGCCCGGCCACCTCCAGCCTGCTTTCCTGCATCCCCGACGGCCTGGACATCTCCCTGCGTCGCCACGCAGCTGCCCCGACCCATCTCTCATTACCCCTCGTCCCCATCTCCTTCCCCTGGCTCTCTCCCCTCTCACCACCGAGCCGCCCGTCGCCGCCGTTCGCCGTTGCCGCACCTAGAGCCTCCCCCTGGTCCCGTGACCGTGTCGAGAAGGTTTGCCGCGACGCCCTCTTCCTCCTCGCTGAGCCACGGATCGCCGGGAGCTCTGCAACACCTTCACGCCGTCATCCCCCTCCTCGGATCGCCGGAGCTCCTCGCCGTCGATTAAGAAGCTGCAGAGCGTCCCCGACCTCTCCGTCGAGCTCGCTAGCACCGCTGTGAGCCCCTACGCCGAATCCCTCCTTCCTCCGCTTCGTTTGCGCCGTGTAGCTGCTGCTCCGTTGATCACCGAAACCCACCGCCGCCGTGCTTGCCGCCGGCGATGCTCCGGTGACCATTTGGTCACGGACGCATGTCCATCTCGCCCGCCGCAACACGTAGATGAGCTAGGTGCCACGCATGCATCGCCTGGGCCACCGTAGCCGTGTCTCCACACATGCCCGAACGCCGGCCGCCGCCGTCGAGCTCGTTGCCGTCGTCTCCGGCCACCACAGGCCCGACGACCACCACCATTCGACGCGCGCCAGCAAGGGCTCTCCAACGCGCCCAACTGCAGCTCGAACCGTGCCCTGTGGGCGTTTTCCGAAGCTCGCCGCCGTGTTTGGCCTCGCCGGCGTCACTTCGCCGACGAGTTTGACTGGTTTGACCGAGGGGTTGACCACCCCTGGGTCGCTGACGTGTGGGCCACCCCTCCCCTAATTAGCTAGTTTAATTAAGTAAATGTTAATTAAATTAGTTAGTTAGTTTATTCACTGACCCGTGGGCCCAGACCCCACTGACAGCTAATTAGTTCCTAGATTAACACTAATTAACTTTGTTAATTAGCTATGAACTGACATGCCGGGCCCACATGTCATGTTTGACCTGGACTACCTCCTGTTGACCTGCTGACGTCAGCATGAGGTCATGCTGACGCAGTAAAGAGTTTCTGGAATTTAATTTAAATCTTAAATGATTTATGAATTTCAGAAAAAATACCCAAAACTTCTAAAAATCATATAAAATCAACTGTAGCTCAGATGGAAATAATTCATATATGAAAAATGATCAGAAAAATTCAATCTTTCCAATGGCACTGGTTTCATGCATGTTTGAGCAAGTTAACCTTGCTGTATACATTAAAACATGATAAAGCACTTATTTAAATAATAGCTAAAGTGCCAATTTGAATCTTTGATTCAAATAGGCTCAAACCCTTCTGGTTTTAGTTGCATTAGCCAAATCACATGCATCTTTCCATGTCATGAGCATGCATCATATTGTTGCATTTGTTTGTTTAATGATTGTATCGCCGGTATTCTCCGTGTTAGGTCCTGCTCACGAGGATACTGCCGCGTATCCAGCTGAAGAGCAGTACCCGACAACCACTTTGTCAGGCAAGCAATCATTGATCATTCCGATACAAACCCAATCTCCTCGTTTTTGCTCTCTTTTACTGCATTAAGGCAACAGCGTGTGAACTGCTACTTGATGCGGTAGTTGAACCCTATTCCCTTGCATGACCTGTCATTGCCACAGTAAATAGTTGAAACCCACTAGCATGTGTAGGAGTTGATTGAGCCATGTGATGTGTGATCCACCATGCTATTTGTTTATGTTGCCTGCTATGCTTAGAGTTGTGTCTGGTCTGGTTCATCTGGGTGATGGATCAGAGTGAAATGATCATACCGATAAAGAGAAGGAAGTGTGGAATACGCTTGGTAAAGGTATCGATGAAAGGCCATGTAGGAGTACGTGGTGGGTTGTTTCATTGGAATCGTCCCTAGGACCCGAGATCTGTGTGTGTGATTCAAGTTACAGTTACTACCACACATTGGGCCCTGAAATATGACCCCGCTCGACTTATCGACTGCCATGTTCTCTGTCCAGGAGTTGCAACTAGTTTCTGGTGTTTGTAGTTTACTGGTGGTCGTGCACAGCGCTGACCCTCGGGGTGGGCTGTGATGCGACAGGTATGTGGCATGGTGTACCGGTTGCCCGTTTGGTGACTCGGGAACCCTGTACACATCGTTTGGGGCCGTGAGCGACACCCTGGCCGGATCTCCCCACGGATGGAACCCAAATAGGTGATAAACCTCGACGAGAGACTTGAGTGGTTGGTTAGGTCGTGGTCTACACCCACGTCGGCTTTCCCTTGAAGTTTGCCGAGCACATGTCGTGTGCAGACGCTAAGTGGTGAAAACATGTGTGAAGAAGTACACCCCTGCAAGGTTATCAATCTATTCGAATAGCCGTTGTTCGCGGTACGGACTACTTGGTTACTCTTACAGTTCATAGACAAGTTGATGGATACCACTAAAAGCCTCAAGATAAGTGTGAGTGTCGTGGATGGCCCTTCCGTAGGATGACGGAAGAGGATCCTCTGTAGTGTATTGTTGTGGTGAGTAGAGGACTCCTGTTCGTAATAACATCTTGCAATCCGTTGAGAGTTGTAGTATAGGTTAGCCAAGGGTCAAAGCTGGCTTTCTACTATAAACTCCACTGCCCCCTGTTGATAATGTTGCATGTATGATAGGTTCTGTGGTAAGACTTGCTGAGTACCTTTGTACTCATGTTTGCTTAATAACTGTTGCAGAGGAGAACCCTGCCCCTGCTGATGGGTTCTACATAGACGTTGACGTCGACGAGTAGCTTGACACCCAGACGGAGATCTGGAGCTTGTGAAGGGCCTTGTAGATAGTCAGGCTACACCAAGCCTGTTTTATTTTCTAAGTTGTCTGTACTCAGACATGTAGCTTCCACTTGTGCTTGTATGACTGTATGACTTGAGTGTTGGGTCATGTGACCCCTACCTGTATGGGTATGTTATGTATGGCTCTTGGAGGCTCTTAAATAAAGTACTTTGAGTCATAGAGTTCTGTTGTGATGCAATGTTGTATTTGCACATATTGAGCATATTGTGTGTATGGTTGAAATGCTTGGTATGTGTGGGATCCGACACATAGTTGTTTTCCTTTGGTAGCCTACCTTACAGGGAAATGCCTCCTAGTGATTCCAATGAGCCTTGGTAGCTTGCTACTGCTCGGAACACGTAGGCTGGCCGGCATGTGTCCTTCTTCGTTCCTGTGTCTGTCCCTTAGGGGAAATGTCACGCGTTGTTCCTTTAAGTCCATGTAGCTTGCTACGACTTGGGTTCATACGTTGATGACCGACACGTTCGTTGCTGGGTCATGGATGCCTGTCTCTGTAATTTAGTGCCACTTTTGGTTTATAACTAGCTATGTCGGCCCGGGTTCTCTGTCATATGGATGCTAGCGACACTGTCATATACGTGTGCCAAAATGCGCAAACGGTCCCAGGCCAGGTAAGGTGGCACCCGTGGGGTTACCGTGCGTGAGGCCGCAAAGTGATATGACGTGTTACAGCTAGATCGGTGTGACTTAGGATCGGGGTCCTGACAGTTTCGAGCATGCTCAACGGCTTAAGCGTGCTGCGACAAGTGTCGCGCCCTTACTTCGTTTTCGAGTTCGCTCAACAACCTAAGTTTGCTGCGACTAGCTGCGACGAGGTTTCTTGTCGGCAACGGCACTGCCGGCAGGCTGCTGAAGTTCCACACTCAGCGCTCGCGGCAAGGGTCCCTTCGCCGACAAGTTCCCTAAAAGCGTAGGGTAAAAGCATACAAAGCAAGGAAGTCAAGTAAAGGAAATAACATTGCATTAACTACCCAAAATAAAGTATGTTACAAAATGACTTGTCGCTGTTCTAATGGACTATTGTTCGTGACATGGTTGGCAGCGACAAAGGAAGCAGAAAGGAAAACGGCCTAATCCGCGCGGTCGCCCTCGACTCTCTTGATCTTGCCCACCTTGGCCACGATAGGTGCGACAAGGGCCTTGAGCGTCTCCTGGTCGGCGTCGGGCGGCAAGGTCCTGAGGACGTTATTGAGATTGAGTCCTGGGTTGCGGAAGACTATCTTCATCAGCACCTTCTCCAAGATGCCCGTGCAGAGCCTACGCGCTTGGTTCGCCAGCTGCGTGGGAATATTTTCCCGGAGCTGCTGGAGGGCTGTCCCTACGCCCTGGAGGAACAAGGTAAGCTTGGCGCTGGGGTGGAGATTCTCGTCGGTGGAGTACCCGAGATACTCCGCCCCCAGCAGTTCCAACTCCTTGTCAATGTTGGTGGCGGCAAGGGCAAGACCCTCCGTCCAGAGGTCGACGGTTTGCCTAAAGTTGTTTTGGGAGATAGCGGCACTCTCCAACAGTGCCCTCTCGCCCCTAAGATCCTCCTTCAGTTTCGTCTCCTGCTCTCTGGCGCCATCAAGTGATGCGGTGAGGGTGTAAAGCGTCAACTCCAGATCGGCGATGGAGTCCTTGGCGACGGCAAGCTCCTTGCCCTTGTCGGAGAGGCGGACCTACAGCTCGGAGTGACTGTGGGCGTCCTTCTCCCTCTCCGACACAAGTGCGGCAACCTTCTCTTCGCTCGTCTTCAACTGGACCTCCAGTTGCGCCACCCTCGCCTCCAAGTCTCTCTTGGCGGTCTCAGCAGCTGCAACGGCGTCCTTCGCTTCCTGCAGAGCTCCGCCAAGAGACTGTTCGCGCACGGCAAGGTCGTCCTCGTGGCTGTCGAAGTCGACCTTCCGCTGCGTTAGTTCACCTTCCCACCGGGACAACTCCTCGGCGGCGAGCCGTTGCTGCTCCTCTGCTTCGGCCTTCTCAAGAATAAACGCCTGATGCGCCTCGGCGAGCTCCTCCCGCTCCTCCGCCAAGGCTCGGAGGGCTGCTTGGTTGGCGGCCCGGAGCTCTTCAGCGTGCTTCTCCAAGTCTGTACCCGCCTTGGCGGCCAGAGCCTCTCGGGACTCCAACTTGGCCTGCCTGGCGCGGTACAGGGCCAGAAGCCTCCGGAGAAGACGCTCCTCCTCGGGCTCGCTACTGCTGCCGGGCGCGTCGACGAACTTCAGCCCGGCGGAGGCGAGGACCTCCCCGTCGAAGAGCTCTCCTTCCGCGGGCGCCCTTGACGTGGACGCCCATGGGAGCTGGATGAAGACTCCGTTACCGGCCTCCAGGTAAGCGCCTGTTTCGGCCGCGGCAGCGGCGAGGTCGGCAGTCGGCGCAGCGTCTCACGCTCCTGCAGCCTCAGGGCCGTCAGTGCGACTGCCGGTACCCTCCTCGGCTGCCGCGCCGGCGGCCTTGGCTGCCTCTTCGACGGCGGGCTCGTCAGCACCGACCGCCCCTTCAGTGGTTGCGGCGTCGCCGGTGTCGCCGCGCGCGTCCTCCTCGATGGCGACTTCCGTCTCCATGGGCTCGGCTACGGACGGATCTGAAGCCAAGAAAAGAAGAAGAAAGAAGAAAATAATGGTCAAGCAAATATCCAAAAAGAGGAAATCAGAAAAAGAAAAGTTCAGGAGTTTACCTGCGCGGGCCTCCTCTTCGATGGGGTTCCTTGTCGGGGAGTTCTCCCTCGGCGGCGTGGTGGTAGCTCCCGCCGGCGGAGGGCCGCTGGCGCCTTCCCTTGGCGGGGTGCTTTCCCTTGGCGGGGTGCCTTCCCTTCGTGGAGTACTCACCCTTGGCGGAGTATTCTCCCTCGTCGGGGAGCTCCTCCTTGGCGGAGAGGTCGAGACGTGCGGCTCGTCGGGAGCAATCTCTTGGCGCTCCTAAGGCTGCTGCTCTGCTTCTGCACAAGTCAACAAACAGACAAAACGTTAACAAGGATAAGAAACCCACGCGTGCCCGACAAGTGGAGAGTGGACAGAAGACTTACGCTGGGGGATGCGCTGGGGGCTGCTCTGGGGAGCATCTGCCTGGTCCGGCAAGCTTGTCGCAGGCGCATCCCCTGCTGCTGCGGCGGGCTCGTCCTCAAGATCGACCACCGGGATCTTGGCCCTCTTCGCCGCCCTCTGGGCCAAGGTCCTGGAAGAAAAACAAGATCAGAATCAGGCGAAGAAGATACAAGACAAAGGATCAACAAAAGACCAACAAGAAACAAGAATCACGAAGACTTACTCTTCCTCCTCCTCGTCGTCGGAGCTGAGCGTCGAAAAGTCGAAATCCGGCTCGTGCGTCCCGGCACGAGGAGCTGGAGGAGTCTGCTCCCTTGGCCGCTTGGCGGGGGCCGGGACGGTGGTCTGAGAAGACCCCGCTCCGGTTGCCGCCGAAGCTCGAGGGGCGGTGGGCACGGGGGCGCCAGTCCGGGAAGATCCCCCTCCTGTTGTCGCTGAGGCACGGGGCGCTCCCTTAGCGGCCTTGCTCGTCGTGGTGGCGCGTGTCGGGCGGCGCTGCGGCTGCTGGCTCGTCTGCCGCCCCGTCACGTCTGCGGCCTTGCGGATGCGCCTTTTCGGCGCAACTGGAGGACTTGGTGGTGGTGGTGAGCTCCCCGAGGACGAAGAAGAGGAGTTGAGATTCAGCGACCCGCCTGAGTCTTCGGCAGGATCGCTTGATCCGACGCCCTACTCGGCAGGCCCGCTCGACTCTGTGCCTTGCTCGGCGGCCTCGCTTGTCCCGGCAGGTCGCCCGACAAGCTTCCCACTTTGAGGAACTCTTCCTCCTCGGCCAAACTTACCGCCTCCGCTGCATCTGCCTCCTCCAAGGTATATCCGAACTCACCCGCAGCCCTGGCTGCAGCTGCCTCCTCCAACCTGGTGGCAATATACGCCATCTCCTCATCGGTGGTGTCACGGGTGAGGCCCCTCTTCTCGTCGGGCTTGACTGGCAGCTCCACCAGGTTGTCGAAGAATGTTTGCACAGCCTCGTCGGAAGGTTCCCTCCAAGTGGGGTCGATTCCGTGGGAGTCACACCACGGCATCACCGCGCAAATGGCGCTGAGCGACGCATTGTTGCACAACGGAACTACGCCCCGCGGCAACGCAAACCACTCCGGATGTCGGGACCCCGATCCTAAGCCACACAGGTCTAGCCTGTAACACATCATATCACTTTGCGGCCTCACGCACGGTATCCCCACGGGTGCCACCTTACCTGGCCCGGGACCGTTTGCGCAGTTTGGCACACGTATATGATAGTGTTGCTAGCATCCATATGACAGAGAACCCGGGCCGACATGACTAGTTATAAACCAAAAGTGGCACTAAATTACAGAGACAGGCATACATGACCCAGCAACGAACGTGTCGGTCATCAACGTATGAACCCAGGTCGTAGCAAGCTACAAGGACTTAAAGGAATAACGCGTGACATTTCCCCTAAGGGACAGACACAGGAACGAAGGACACATGCCGGCCAGCCTAAGTGTTCCGGAGCAGTAGCAAGCTACCAAGGCTCAGTGGAAACACTAGGAGACATTTCCCTGTAAGATAGGCTACCAAAGGTAAACAACTAGGTGTCGGATCCCACACATAGCAATACACATTACACGTACGCATAACATGCAAGTATGTGCTGTACAACATGGCATCACAACATAACTCAACAACTCATATAGATAAAGACCCAGAAGAGCCATCATAGCATTTATTACAATCAGAGGTCACATGACCCAACATACAGAGCATACAGGCAACGGAAGCATAACATGTCTGAGTACAGACAACTACAAATGAAAAAGGCTGAGAAGCCTGACTATCTACAAGACCCTCCTAAGGGCACAAGATCGTAGCTGAGGTAACAAGCTAAACGTCGAAGTCCACGCGGAACCACTAGCGAGACTGAAGTCTCTCTGCAAAACATAAATTAAGCAAACGTGAGTACAAAGGTACTCAGCAAGACTTACATCAGAACTAACTACATATGCAACAGTATCAACAAGGGGGTAGTAGAGTTTGACTGCAGCAAGCCAGCTTTGACTCGGTGGCTATCCTAAACTATGACTGCAGGTAACCTTTTGAGGTGGCGCACACAAGTCCACATATTCACCAATCAATACGCCACTATGGATCCGCTCCCGTCTCCCTACGAGAAGGCCATCTATAGCACTCACGCTTATCTTGCGCATTTTAGAGTATCCACTTCCGATTGTCTATGTACCACATAAGCATCCAAGAAGTCCATATCCGCAGACCCGGCTATTCGAATAGATCATGTTAACCCTGCAGGGGTGTACTTCTTCACACACGCTCTCGCCACTTACCTCCATGTACACGTCATGTATCTCGGCAACCTTCAAGCGGAGGCCTGGCGAGGGTGTCGGCTACGACCTGACTAACCACACAAGTCTCTCGTCCAGGTTTATCGCCTATTCGGGTTCCATCCGTGGGGAGATCCGGCCGGGGTGTCGCTCACGGCCCCAAACGATGTGTACAGGGTTCCCGCATCACCAAACGGGCGATCGGTACACCGTGCCACGGTGCCTAGTCTGACCCAAGCCCACCTGTACCGGGTGCCACTTGGTAGACTACTAGCACTACCTACAAGCGCCAGAAACTAGTTGCAACTCCTGGACAGAGATCGAGTTGATTAATAAGTCGAGAGGGGCACTTACACAGAACTCAGTTCTTAGGGACGGTTCCAGTGAGACAACCCACCATGTACTTCTACATGGCCTCTCACCGCTACCTTTACCAAATCGTGTTCACACACTTAGCTCTCAATGATAGGACATGTTCACTGTATTCCAATTCATCCCCGATGAATCAGACCTAACACAACTCTAAGCAATAGCAGGCATAACCAGAAAAGCATGAATGAGTAGGCACAACATGGCTCAAACAACTCCTACTCATGCTAGTGGGTTTCAACTATTTACTGTGGCAATGACAGGTCATGCAGAGGAAAGGGTTCAGCTACCGCAGCAAAAGCAGTTCAATCGTTGTTGTCCTAATGCAGTAAAAGAGAGCAAGAGCGAGAGAGTGGGATTGTATCGGAATGAACAAGGGGGTTCTGCTTGCCTGGCACTTCTGAAGATATTAATAGCTCTTCATCGGTGTCATCGAACTCATCGTCAGAACGTCGTCTACTGAGAGGGGACAAAACCGACAAATAGAGAGAGATCACAATCAATGCAATGCACAATATGATGCATGAATGTGACATGGTAATATGATGTGGTTTGGCCTAATGCAACTAGCAACCAAGTTAAATGAAGTTGGTTTGAACCAAAGGTTCAAATTCAAACTCCATATGTGATTATTCAAATGTCATTTATTCAAATTGTCCTAAACAGCAACCATAAGTTGTTCTAACATGCATGAGAATGCCATAAACAGATTCCTTGGATTTTTCTGATCAATTTTCATATATAAATTATTTTCATCTGAGCTACGGTTGATTTTATATGATTTTTAGAAGTTTTGGCTATTTTCTGAAATAAATAAATTATTTCTGATTTATTTTAAATTACAGAAAATAGTTACTGCGTCAGCACTGCGTCATCATGATGTCAGCAAGTCAACAGGGCTGGTCCAGGTCAAACCTGACCAGTGGGGCCCACTGGTCAGTGACACAACTAACTAAACTAACTTATTTAAATCTAACCTAGTTTAATTAGCCGGGCGGGGCCCACATGTCAGTGAGTCACAGGGTTAACTAATTTACAAATTAGCACTAACCTAAATTAACAGGGCACTGGGCCCACATGGCAGTGGCACTAGGGCGTGATTACTGGGGTGGTTAGGCTCTAATTTAAAAGGCCACGTCGGCGACAGGCGCCGGCGACCAGAGAACACGGCGGTGGCTCGCCGGAGTTGATCGGGGTGGCGCTGCAGGCCATGGCTTGAGCCACGGGTGGTCTCTACGCGTAGCTGGCACTCTTCCGCATCTGATGGGACCGGAGTCAGCGGCTGGGGTGGCCGGAGGCGGGAGCAATGAGCTCGGCCACGGCGGCCGGAGTTCGGGCACCGTCGGGTTTGGGGTTGGGGTGCGCTAGGGGAGGAAGTGGTGCGTGCGCTCGGCTCCTGGGAGCACGGTGAGTGCGATGACATGCTCAAAAACGGACAGAGGCGGCTGGGGCCACGGCGGTGACAGGGTCAGCGGCGGCCGGCGACGGTGAGGAAGGGGGCGGCGGCTATGGGGCGCGCGCGAAGGAAAGGAAGGAGGGAAAAGGTTCAGTGGCTCACGGCGGTTCGGCTGGTGCAGACGGAGGGCCGGGGAGGCGTTGGTTGCCGCGAATCGCTGGCGAGGTCGACGGCGGACGAAGGTTGAAGAATACGGTGGCGAGGGCGTTCGGGGCTTCCTGGCGTCGGGCGGCTTGGCGAGGAGGAAGAGTGGGACGAGGCGAAGCTCGTGGGCACCTTGCGGGGGCGTGGGGAGGGCTGTGGCCACGGTGGTGGCGAGCGGCGGCGACGGTGGCGCTCGGCGGTTAGGGGGAGAGAGCCATGAGAAGGGAGAGAGGTCGAGGGAGAGTGAGAGAGTGAAGCAGAGAGGTGCGTGGCGTCGTCTAGGGTCGTCCAGGTGCGTCGGCAGCGGCGGGAAGCAGGAGGTGGCGCGGCACGTGGCCGGCGCGCGGCGGGCACGCTCCCCTGTCCTCCTGGCGCGAGGACATGGATGACTGGCAGGGGAGCCCAGGTGGGCTGGGCTGCCAGTTGGGCCGGCCAGGTAAGGCCAGGTAGGTGCTCTCTCTCTCATTTTCTTTCTGTTTTCTAATTCTGTTATTTTGTTTTGATTTAGTTTATAGCCCAAATCATTTTAATAAATCCTAAAAATAATTGTGGGCATTAAATAAATTATTTCAGAGACCCTCAACTATTTTCAGAATTGTTGGAGCATTTAAAGATATTAAAAATATTTATATGCCCCAATTTAAATACTTATTGATTTAATTCAAGGTCCAAAAATTCCCCAAAAATGTTCAATATTTTTGGTTTGGACCAAAACCCTTGCCAAAATTATCAAACATTACTGAAGGCATTTCTGGGTTTATTGAAAAGGATTATAGGTTAACCTAGTTGCCTTGATTTGGCTAGGGTTTAATCATCCCCATTTCAAGTTTCCTTTGAAAATAAACATGATGACATGATGATCAGGCAAGGACCACAGGGGTTGATCTAGGGCTGTGACACCGGATGCTTGGGGTCGTACTTGAATAGCGCTTGGAGCATTGCGTTGTGCTCCAAGACCGTGAAATTATAGTTGAGGCCCGGGCGCAGCCTCATGATGTCTGCCGCGTTATCAAGCCCAAGCAGGCCTTTTTCTCTCCTGCAAGGGAGCGATGCGGCGGCGAAGAAAGTCTGCCCCAACGGCACCTACAGTGAGCTCGGCTTGCCGGAGGCGAAGAATCCTAGTGGTGGCTATCTTCAGCTTGTCGTCCTCAGGGGCCAGGTCACTCCAGTCATTGCCGCGCACTACTGCAACTTGGCGTCGGGAAGTGAACTGCTGTGGGTCGTCCTCCATGATCCAGCACCAGTTGGCCCTCCATTCTTCCCACTTGCCGCGGAGCTCCCCAGTCAAGTAAGCCTCTTTCTTATGGAGCCTGAAGATCCAAGAAATTCCGCCGGACAGAGGAGACCCAGACTCGACTCGGGGCGTGAAGTAGTGGCGGAAGAGAGCTACATTGGGGTAGACTCCAACAAAGTTTTCGCACAGATGTGCGAAAATGGCCATGGTCAAGACAGCGTTTGGGGTGAAATCATGGAGATGAAACCCGTAGGTATTCATGATATCGCAGAAGAACTCCGAGTAGGGCGGGCAGAGCCCGCAGTAGAAGAACAGAGCAAAAAAGGCGTAGCCTCCCGGAAACATATCGCAGGCCACGGTGGGGAGTACCTTGGTGCGCGGATGCGCCTTTGTCTCCCTCGACCAGAAGAGGTAGAAGGAGTCCTTCAGCTCCTCCGCGCTGAGCCTCGGCGGGAAGACCGCCATCTTCTTCCGCATTGCTGCTAGCTTCAGCGCCTTGGCGGTCTTCGCGGCCTTCGCCTTGTCACCCTTCGGGGCCATGGCGGGGACGGCGAGGGAAGTCAACGGCGCTAGGGATGCTGGCGGCGGCGGAGGAAGGGCGGAGCGCGGCTCTCTTTAAACCTTCGGGGAGGAGGGGAGCAGCGGGGGTTTCTGGAGGATGAAGAAGCAGCGGACGAATGGAAGGAACTGCCCCTGTTTTCCCCCTGCTTTTAAGGGGGGAGAGGGGGGTGTTCCGCATTTCTCTATTAAAGAAACAGGCCACGATCTCTCCCACGACGCCGCAATCGACGCGTGCCGTTAGGGAGAGGCGCGGTGGATACGTAGTGGGATACGGCGCACCGTGGGCCTCGTGTGCCCGTGCACTGTTTTGGGCCTGGCCCAACAGCGCTCGGCACCGTGTGTGGCGCAGGCCCGGGGGCTCCTATCGGTGTACTAAAGTAGGGTACCTTAGTATCCCGAACTTGTGCACGGGCAGTAGCAGCGTCCCGTGGCAGGGCTTGCCGCGCGCCCGCCAAGGCCCACTATGGTTCCTTTGGAGCCATTCAAGAACAAAGTATTCAAGATAAAGAAACAAGGCCCCGGCAAGAGGAGCTTGCCGGGAAGACCACTCAAGGCTCAAGACCACTTCTTTAGCACAAGACCCTAGCAAGGGGAGCTTGCTGGGAAGGCCAAACACGGCATTTCAAGAGACTTGCCGCGACGCACCCCCGCGTCCCGGCAAGGCCCGGAGAGCGACAAGCTTCCGGGCGCGACAAGATAACAGCCGCGGCAAGGCGCTTGCCGCGGCGAACTCCCACTAAGTGCCCGCGCTTCAGCTCATCCGCCCACGCGTCGCCCTGGGACCCTTCCAGGCGCACGTGGCGGAAGGCTATGCAGCCTGGGGTACACGATGGCGAGCTGCGATGACAAGGCCACCATCGTGGCGGACGGAGACGCCCTCACGGACGCTTTTTGCACTGTTGGGGCGACGGCGACGGGCATTTAATGCCCTTGTCCCCTGCCGTCAGGGTTAGGTAGAGAGCACTATGCAAACACTGTTCCAACTACCACTATTTTTACTTTTTTACCCCCATCTGTGTTGCCACCTGTCGGTGACCCCTTTGACCTATAAAAGGAGGCCCATGCGCAATGTAGAAAGGGTTCCGATCTTCGATCACTCTCGCGCTCGGTGTTGCTAGCGATAAGTACTTTAGCTCTTCTTGCTCCCGAGCAGGAGTAGGGTTTTACGCATCCGTGCGGCCCGAACCTGGGTAAACTGCTCGCGTGTTCGTCTCGATCCGCTCTTCGTGCATCCTCCGCTCCCTTGCCATACCGAAAAGGGGCTCCGGTCCCATATATATATATGACTCAAAACATTTTGTGTGTGTGCCTAGACTCAACCGTCAGCGGTTCGATCAATCAGGGGGCTCCTAGGTCGGAGAAGGCTCTGAATACCAACTTGTAATGCCCAGGATGGGACTATATCTCATATCTCCTACATGTCGAGGAATGACTTAGAGACATAAGCGCATTCTGGAATGATCGCAAGCATGGTATCTTTGTACAACTCATGTAAAAGTTCAGGGATGAAAGAGTAAAATAGTTGGATTACACTCGCCACGTCACACAATGAATACAATAACATACATTCATCCAAATAACACAGGGTCTGACTATGGACGAAATCCAAACAAGAAAAGATACCACAAACACAAGTCATGATCGCCCCTAGTAGGAACCACTACTGATCATCGGGATACGTAACATAGAAACAACCACGCTCCTCATCAAACTCCCAGTGAAGTTCTGATCCATCTCCTGCAACGTTCTCGGCTATACCTACATCTGGTGTGTGTTGTAATCTGTGAGCCACAAGGACTCAGCAATCCTATTCCCGGGTATCAAAACTAACAAAGCCTTTAGGTGTTTTTTTTTGAAGGGAGACCAGCAAGGCTGGGATTTTTCATTATGATAGGTAGGGAGCAATATGTACATAGACCAAGACGGTCATAAGGATGAAAAAGAAGAGGAAATTAAAAGGAGAAGAAGAAAAAGAGGACAGCACAGGCGAAAATCTCTCAGCCTGGGTCCCCGAAAGGCGACAGCAGGCAGGATGCACCCCCAGTCTCCACAATTCCAAGTCTCCTCGAATCTCCCTTATTGTGGTTTCCACTGTTGAGATTTTGTTGTTGAAGATTCTGTTATTTCGCTCAAGCCATATCCTCCAGGACACCAGGATCATCATCGATTTGATGCCCTTCTTTTGTTCAACCGCCGTCTTGGAGACGATAGAAATCAACATCTCTTTTGAGCTTTCAGGGTTTTGCCAGCCAATTGGATCGAGTTATCTGCATCCAGACCAGTCAGCAGCCTTTTGCCAAATCATCCTGGCATGCGGGCATTCCCATAGAATGTGCAGCGAGGTCTCCAAGTTTCGCAGACATAGAGGGCAAAAATAGTTGTTTGGCCAGCCTCGACGCTGTAGACGATCAGCGCACCATAGCCTATCCAACATGAGCAGCCAAATGAAAAACTTGCA
>LR738709.1:482172303-482203420 GCA_902687465.1 Secale cereale | reverse complement strand
ACTCAATGAGAGAACATAAGAGAAAACAAAAAAAAAACTCTAGAAGCATATGTACTTCATCTAGATAAAGGTCGGCGACAAAGTCACCTATGTTTGAGTATATTGACTTAGGAGTCAAATGAAGACATTTGATCATAGGTCATACTCATCGTTTAAGCTCAAAATGGGGTTGCCATTTTTCGATTAAGCATTTGATGTGATCACATCTTATGAAGCTGCTTGTACTCATGGCTTTGAGTAAAGCTCCTTAAAGATGTGAAGAACATACCTTGGGCTTGTTGTTGCTTTACTCATGTAGGTAAGCTTGATGTAGGTGCTCATTGAATGTGAAGTTGGAGCGCCATTTCTACTTGTGTAGTTCATCTTCCTACATGGGTTAGGCATGCAAGGAAATACTCAAGAATATCCAAGATGACAAGAGTGAAATACTAGATGTATAGGATGTCAAAAAGGATATGTAGAATTTTGTTCCTTGAACTCAACATCCCAAAGGGCTAGATACTTGGTCAATGACAAGATTACTCATGATTTGAGTGTGTGGTAATCTTGTGGAATGTAGATCATCCAAGTACCTGCAAGGAGTTAGATGCAATACAAGGAGGCAAATGTGTCCAAGACATATGATCATCATCATAAGAGAAATATCAAGGATTAGTCAAGAGGCTCATGCCTTGTATGCATTAAAGGAGTTATCACTCCAAGTTTGAAGCATCAATGATGTTCAACTCACTCCTTAAGCGACAAAACACTTTCTCATCAAGAGGTTTTGTAAAGATATCAGCAAGTTGTTTGTCAGTACGAACATGCTTAAGATTAATATCACCCTTGGCAATATGATCTCGAATAAAATGGTGACGAACTTCAATATGCTTTGTTCGAGAGTGTTGCACGGGATTGTGTCCAATCTTGATTGCACTCTCATTGTCACAAAGCAAGGGAACACGTCTCACATGTATCCCATAATCTTTAAGCGTTTGTGTCATCCATAGTAATTGAGCACAACACGAACCAGCAGCAATGTATTCTGCTTCGGCAGTGGATAATGATACCGAATTTTGTTTCTTGGAGGACCAAGATACAAGGGATCGACCAAGGAATTGACATGTACCCGAAGTTGACTTTCTATCAACCTTGTCACCGGCATAGTCCGAGTCGGAATAGCCAACAAGATCGAAAGAGGCTCTCTTAGGATACCAAATGCCAAAGTTTGGTGTGTGTATCAAGTATCTCACTATCCTTTTAACAGCTTTAAGATGACATTCTTTAGGGGCTGCTTGATATCGCGCACACATGCATACACTTAACATTATGTCAGGACGAGAAGCACAAAGATATAGTAGAGAACCAATCATAGAACGGTAAACCTTTTGATCAACGGGTTCTCCATCTTTTGTCAAGTCATTGTGTCCACTAGTAGGCATGGGGGTACTCATACCTTTGCTTTCTTGCATGTTGAACTTCTTGAAGAGATCCTTGGTGTACTTTGTTTGTGAGACAAAAGTACCCTCCTTAGATTGCTTGATTTGCAACCCAAGGAAAAATTTGAGTTCACACATCATGGACATTTCATACTTCTCCGACATGAGCTGTCCAAACTTCTTGCTAAAATGGGGGTTAGTTGAACCAAAGATAATATCATCAACATATATTTGGCACACAAATAGTTCACCATTAACCCTTTTTGTGAACAGCGTTGAGTCTATCTTTCCAATTTCAAAACCTTTTTCAAGAAGAAAGCTAGTTAAGCATTTGTACCAAGCTCTAGGGGCTTGTTTAAGACCATAAAGAGCTTTGTGCAACTTGTAAACATGATTAGGCTTTTTGGGATTCACAAAACCGGGAGGTTGTTTAACAAATACTTCCTCCTCAATTTCACCATTTAGGAAAGCACTTTTGATGTCCATTTGATAGAGAGTAATATCATGGTGATTGGCATAAGCAAGAAGAATGCGAATGGACTCAAGTCTAGCAACGGGGGCATAGGTCTCACCATAGTCCATACCTTCGACTTGTGTGTAACCTTGAGCTACGAGACGAGCCTTGTTGCGGATGACTTGTCCATCTTCATCTTGCTTGTTGCGAAACACCCATTTGGTTCCAATGATGTTTTGATCATCGTTGGGCTTCTCTACCAAAGTCCACACCTTGTTCCTCTCGAAGTTGTGTAGTTCTTCGTGCATAGCGTTCACCCAATCCGGGTCTTTAAGTGCTTCTTCTACCTTCATAGGTTCAATACTAGAAATAAATGAGTAATGCTCACAAAAGTTAGCTAAGCGAGTTTTAGAGCGAGTAATTCTCCCGGAGTTGATGTCGTTCATCATTTGTTCCACGGGATGATTTTTCTTGACTCTTGCTCGAACTCGGGATAGCTTTTGTTGATGTTGTGGCTCAGCTTCCTCGTCATCTTCATCTTCCTCTTCTTCTTCTTCTTCATTGTTGTTGGTGTTGTCTTGAGGTGGTGGAGAAGGAGGTTGTGGTGGATCTTCTTGTTGCATCTCCTCATCTTGATGAGTTCCACTTGTGGAGGCCTCCATGTTGCCTTGAGGTTCATCTCTCTGTGAGGTAGGTGGCTCCACATATGTAGATGAGGTACTCTCCTTTACTTCCATGGGACGAATCTTTCCAATAGATAAATCTTGGATAGCTTCCGATGGGTCCTTGTCTCCTACATCAATAGGCATTTGCTCTACTTGCGAGCCATTAGATTCATCAAACTTCACATCTACCGTCTCTTCAACCTTTCGGGTGAAATTATTGTAGACACGGTAGGTGTGGGAGTTTGATCCATAACCAAGAAGAAAGCCTTCATGAGATTTAGGAGCAAATTTAGACCGACGATGCTTATCAAGGATATAGCATTTTGAACCAAAGACACGAAAGTATCCCACTTGGGGTTTGTTACCGGTGAGAAGCTCGTATGATGTCTTGCCAAGGAGCTTATGAAGATAAAGCCTGTTGATGGCATGACAAGCTGTCTCGACGGCTTCTCCCCAAAAGTGCTTCGGTGTCTTGTATTCATCAAGCATCGTTCTTGCCATCTCTATGAGCGTTCGGTTCTTCCTCTCAAGAACTCCATTTTGTTGAGGCGTGTACGTAGCCGAGAACTCATGTAGAATTCCTTCCTCATCGAGAAAAGACTCTACATTGGCGTTCTTGAACTCCGTTCCGTTGTCACTCCGAACTTTCTTGATCTTCACCTCAAATTGATTTTGGGCCTTTTTGGCAAAGGTCTTGAAGATCCTCTGAACCTGCGATTTATCATCAAGGAAAAATACCCACGTAAATCTGGAATAATCATCAACTATAACTAGACCAAAGGAGTTACCACCAAGGCTTTTGTAAGCATTGGGACCGAAGAGATCCATATGAAGAAGCTCAAGCGGTCTCCTTGTGGTCATGATGTTTTTCACAGGATGACTTCCACCAACTTGTTTTCCTGCTTGACAAGCACTACAAAGTCTGTCTTTGTCAAAGAAAACATCTTTAACACCAAGAATATGATCACCTTTGATCAGCTTGTCTAGATTACGCATACCAACATGTCCTAGCCTTCTATGCCATAACCAACCTTTAGAGGATTTAGCAATGAAACAAGCTCTAGGTTGGGCTTTCTTAGTGAAATCAACAATATATAGATCACCTCTACGAATACCAGTAAAAGCCATGTTTTGATTATCACGACGAAAGACTTGGCAATCTACTTTGGTGAATAGCACGTTGAATCCAAAGTCAGCTAATCTAGACACGGAAAGTAAATTGTATCCAAGAGATTCTACAAGCATGACATTTTGAATAGAGCTATCATGAGATATGGCCACCTTACCAAGGCCAAGTACCTTACCCTTGGAGTTGTCTCCAAAAGTCACATACTTGCGTGGACCATCATTCTTTGCAAGCTCTCGAAACATGTCTTTGTCTCCGGTCATGTGATCGGTACATCCACTATCAAGAATCCACTCTTTTCCACCGGACCAGTAGTCTCTCATATTTGCCATAAGATTGAGACTCTTCATGACTTTGTCTAGCTCGGTGTCCGAATCGGAATAATCATCATCATACTCATGCTCATCATCATATTGACCCATAGATTGTTCATCATCAACACCTAGGTCAATTTGATAAGTATTTGCATTAGTTTGGTCAATGGAATAATAATCTTCGGAATGTAATGCAAGAGCATTTCTAACTCTAATATTGATAAGACCGGGATCACCCTTCTTTTTCATAAGATCACGAAGCTCAAAGAAGCATTTATCAAAGTTAGGATCATTGGGGTGCAACCTATCAAATTCAATAGTCTTGTGCAGAATTTCATCAAGACCTCTCATAGAGTAGTCCGGATAAAGTTCTTCCAAGAATTTCCACATAGCATAGGCACATTCAAAATTTGTAACAAGATTAAGCAAGTCATCAGGTAACCCTCTAATGATAAGATTCACAGTTCTAAGGTTACGAAGCAAATCAAGCTCTTCATCCATGGTAGGGTGCAAGGGATCAAATGGAGGCACATATGGGGTCTTAACATATTTGCACAAATTGTACACCTTAAAGATACTAAGCATTTCAGACCTCCAAGAGTTATAAAACCTTCCATCAAGAACAGGCACTCTATGGCTAACACTCCCATCCGTAGACACGTCCATCTTCCTCCAATGGTGTGTAAACCAAAGCAATGGAGACCAAAGCTCTGATACCAATTGTAGGATCGAAGAAGTAGGTCTAGAGGGGGGGGGTGATTAGACTACTTGACAAGATAAAAAATCTGCCTTTTGGGTGTGCAAAGTTTTAGGCAGTTTTGCAATTAAGATCAAGTCAAGTAACACACTACACATGCAATTCTAGAGTATGGGCAGCGGAAAGTAAATTGCATATATAGTAAAGAGAGGTGGAGAAGATCAAACGCAGTTTGGTGACACGGAGATTTTTGTCGTGGTTCCGATAGGTGGTGCTATCGTACATCCACGTTGATGGAGACTTCAACCCACGGAGGGTAACGGCTGCGCGAGTCCACGGAGGGCTCCACCCACGAAGGGTCCACGAAGAAGCAACCTTGTCTATTCCATCACGGCCTACGCCCACGGAGGACTAGCCTTACTCGGGGTAGATCTTCACGAAGTAGGCAATCTCCTTGCCCTTACAAACTTCTTGGTTCAACTCCACATCACGACGGAGGCTCCCAAGCGACACCTAACCAATCTAGGAGGCACCACCCCCCAAAAGGTAATAGACGGTGTTGATGGTGATGAACTCCTTGCTCTTGTGCTTCAAGTGATAAACTCCCCAACACTCAACTCTCCTCACTGATATGGCTGTGGTGGAAGAAAGATTTGAGTGGAAAGCAACTTGGGAAGGCTAGAGATCAAGTTTCATATGGTAGGAATGGAATGGCTTGATCTCAACACAAGGGTAGGTGGTTCACTTCTCAGAAAGTGTGTGGTAGAAGTGGTGGTACTTTCTGATGGCTCTCCTCACGAATGAGGAAGGGGTGGAGGGGTATATATAGCCTCCACACAAAATCCAACCGTTACACACACATTTGACCAATCTCGGTCAGACCGAAGTGAAAACTCGGTCAGACCGAAAGTTCAAATATAGTGAACGTTGGGATTTTCGGTGGGACCGAAAATACCATCTCGGTGAGACCGAAAGTGCTTCTGATATGAACGTTGGAGATTTCGGTGAGACCGAGAAAGAAAACTCGGTTGGACCGATTTGAGAAAGAGTAGGAACATGCCAGAATCGGTTTGACCGAAAATGAATTATCGGTGCGACCGATTTGAGTCAAGGCAGAACCTTGCCCATTTCGGTGAGACCGATAATGCAAACTCGGATATTCCGAAATGATGTGAAATGGTTACAGAAGGTTGGCAGTTCAGTTTCGGTGTGACCGATCTCAAACTCGGTAAGACCGATTTTTCTAGGGTTTTGGAATGTGGCTGAAGTGGTTCATCTCGGTGGGACTGATTTGAAAGAATCGGTGTGACCGAGATGTTAGGGTTTGTAGAAATAACTTCATCTCGGTGAGACATAGTTGGTTTGACCGAGATTACTTATGGGTGTGTGATAAGTAGTGAATAGTGCTGATAGTTGAGGGAGTTAGATCACCAAGCACTTGAGCAACCAGATCATCAACACAACCTCATCCCCTTTTAATAGTATTGGCTTTCCTATGGACTCAATGTGATCTTTGATCACTAAACCAAAAATGGAGTCTTGAGCTTTTGCCAATGCTTGTCTTAGCATTTTGAGGGGTCCACTTCTTCAATCATCTTGCCATACCAAAGTGATTGGGTTTCCTGAAACATACTTGATAAAAGCATTAGTCCAACCACAAAGTATGTTGTCATTAATTACCAAAACCACCCGGAGAGCAAATGTGCTTTCAGCGGGGGCCTCGGTCGACGAGGGGAAGACGAGCCGGTCGCGGACGGGCGCCCTGCCCGGCGGCGGGGCCGGGCCGGAGCGAGCAGCCGCACTAGGCGTTGCCGGCTTCAGATGGCCTTGGGGGCACTGACGGGATTGGTGGCCGGGGAGTCTGCAGGTGAGGCAATGTGTTTTCCCATGGCAATCTTTGCGGCGGTGTAGAGGGCTGAGGCAACGAAGACACAGGCCCTTGAAACGCCTTAAGAAGGCCTTCTGGGCGGCAGCTTGAGCAATGGAGCGGCGACGGGCAGCACTATTGCCCACCGGATCGAGGGCGGCTTTCCGCAGCCGCTGCTTTTGCTTCCGGGATCTCGCCTCCGTCCATCCCTCATCAATGACAGGCGGGATTTCCGGTTGGGCTGCGGTTGGGGAGACGATGATGGAGTGCAGCCCAGGGACCGACGAGGGAGGGGGGCATCGCGGGGTAGTCCGCCATCAATGACAGCCCCGGGGGAGGACGCCGCAACCACAATGGATTTGAGGCGAGCAGCTTGGGGCGCAGCGGGCGGACCGGCGGGCACAGAGGAGGGTGGATCTGCGAGGAGGCAGGCCTCGCCTTGAAGTCGCGCCGGGGAACCTGGCGAGCGCACGGAGCCAGATCCAGATCCGACCCCGTCTCCCTCGGAGGAGGAGGCGTCCTAGTCGAGGAGCTCGGTCGGCGCTGGGGAATCAGGGGCTGGGGGAGAAGCCATAAAGGCTAGCGGGGAACCCCACAGCCCGGCGGGCAGAAGGGCCGCCGCGGCCAGAGTGGCCAGCGGCGCGGGTGCGGGGGAGGGGCTCGCGCTGGGCTTAGCCTTCACGGGAGCAAAATAGGAGTCGGGATTGGGTGTGATGATAAGCCATTAGGTGTGGAGAGGTAATAAAGTGTTTGCAACAAGCACTAAGCATCTAGCTTACAAATTCAGAGCGAGATGAGAATATGTGCCAACGGTCGTCAAGTTGATCAAGAAGTGATCCTAGCTACTCACGTTCATGCATAACCCCACCGTGTTCACTTTCCGAAACCCCTTCGAAAAGAGACCATCACGGTACTCACACAGGTAGTGTATTCTTAGGGATATGGTGTCAAGTTATCTACAACCGGATATTAACAAATTCCCATCTGCCACATAACTGCGGGCACGACTTTCGAAAGTTCTAAACCCTGCAGGGGTGTCCCAACTTAGCCCATCACAAGCTCATGATCTACGGAGTCGCAACTCCAAATTGGGAAGACCCGGGTATTCTCGGAATCCCTTGCTCAAGATATTTCGACAAAGGTAAAACTAATCCAGCAAGACCTCCCGGCGTGCCGACACCCTGATAGTAGCCGCGCGTATCTCGTCTCAGGCCACGACCGGATGGGACATCCTACAGGTATATACCAGCCCTCGGGTTTCCCCAAGGTGGCCCCGCAGAACCCCCAGTTTGGACCAACACTCATGAGGAGCACTGGCCTGGGTTGTTGATTAAGAACTCAGGTTTATAACTCCTTATGCAAGTTTTAGTTGTTAGGCAAATGTAGTACCAAAGTTGGGCCTTGCTGGAAAAGCTTTAAGCAGAGCGAATTATCAAGGGGGGGCCATAAACCCCAACCATGTTAGGAACGCAAAATCAAGGAACATAACACCGGATTATCGGGTCCTAAGGTGGCATGAGTGGAACAAAACACCAAGCAGAAGGCCAAGCCTTCCACCCATTACCAATATATATGTGCATTAGTTTAATTAAGATATATATTGTGTTATCCCAATAAACAAGTCCGAACATGGAGCAATCTTTGAAAACTTCACCTGCAACTAACAATGCTATTCGAGGGGCTGAGCAAAAGGGTACTTAGCCAATCAACGGTTTGCTAGGAAGGCGGTTAGAGTGTTTCATGGCAACATAGGAGGCTGACAAAGCTGGAATAGGCATCGAGGCATAGCTAAAGAGCGAGACAACTAGCATAGGCAAAGAAAGAGGTGATATCGAGGAATGGTCATCTTACCTGTTAAGTCCACGGAGGGATTGTAACCTTGCTCCTCAAACTCAGTCTCGATAGGAACCTCGAACTCCGAATCGTCACCGGGCTCTACCAAACACAACAATACAAACACCAGAACAACAAGCAATCACCATGCAATGCTCAAACACATGATGCAAGACATGATGCATATGTGCATGGACAGGATATGATGCATATCAAAGGAACATGACGAGTGCACATGTGGCATGGCATTGTGTAAGAGCACAATTCATGCAAAGGGACACATCATGCAAAAGAATGCAATAACAACCAAAGACACATGTGTGGAAATCTAGGTGATCTATCCAAGCACCCAACAAGTTTTAAAGTTGCTTAGCATAGCAAGGGGTGCAATTAAGAACAACAACATCATGCAAGCATTTTAAATGGGCCGGAAGGAACAAACAACAATTCCGGGAACTCCCATGTGCATATAAAACAATGTAGAACAGATCTGTGGTTACCATATTTTAGAGCTGTTAACACATGTAAAGTAACAGCACCATGTTAATCTACACATTTTTCTACCCCAAATACATATAAAGTTTGTCAAAATTGGAGCTACGGTTATTTAGTTATGAATTAAACAAGTTTGAACATGTTATTAACAAAAATATATTCAAACAGCATTTTGAATGTTTTAAACATGGCAACAAAATGCATAGAAATAATCTACACTAAAAACTGAACAGTTTTCATATATAAAACATTTTGAACAGATGCATAGTTTAAAATATATGACAATTCAAAAATGCAAACATAATTTAAATGAAACAAAACAAAACAGAAAATGATTAAAGGCATCGTCGACCCAGCCTGGACTAGACTCAGTCACAGACGGGTGGGTCCAAGAGGTGATGAGGTGGCAGACTGGGTGTGGGAGATGGGTGTGAGTGCGCAGTGGATGACAAGTGGGCCCAGGGTGTCAGTGGGCGACGCGATGCAAAAATTGGGCATAATCCACTGACCCTACGGGGATTCGAACCCGCGGCTGCGTGTTAACTGAACGGGGTGTGAACCACCTGGGCTGGCTGCGTGCGTCTGCCAGAGGAGGAGCACTACGCCTGAAATACTAAGTACAGCAAGCAGACAGAGCCACTCGACGCCGGCGAACAGAGGCGACGGCGAGGGTGTTGGGGCAGCTCCGGCGACCAAATAGGATGGCGGAGGCTCGCGATGGGTCCGCGGAGGGATCCCGCGCCCCTGGGTGCCATTGGATGCACCAGACGACGCTGGAGTTGATGCCGGCGACAACTTACAGAGGCGACACGGCCGAGAAGAATGTGGCGAGGCCAGAGGCTCATCTAGCAACTACGTGTGGGGATTCGCCTAAGAAGAACACGGTGAAGCTACTGGACACCTAAACGGGGCGAGAGGAGGTCGGATCACTTGTCGGAGATGAGGTTCGACGGCGGCAAGCTCGGGCGCACGGTGATATAGCATCCAGAGCGCGCAAACGAAGGGGGAAAAGGCATGGGGAGGCTCGGGAGCTCACCACGAACGTGCTGACACGCTCGGCTTGCCGTGAAGGGGACGGGGTCGACGGCGAGGGTGGACGAACGCCCGCGGTGGCTGGAGTTGAAGACGAGGAAGGAGAGGAAGCAGGCGGGGCCTTCAGCTCCGCGTAGTGGACGTCGGGGATGTAGTCGACGACGGGCACGGTCGGCGAGGCACAGGAGGACGGGGAGCACACCAGCGACGAGGCCGTGCTCTCAGATTTGTTCGGGGCGGTGGTGGCGCGGCGGATCTAGTGGCCTAGAGCTCACCTGGCGGCGGGGAGAGGAAGATGGGAATCCTAAGGAGCGGATGGACATGGAGAGAGGGGTTATAAGGGGCTAGGGCAACAGAGACGCACGACGGCGTGCTCGGCTCGCGGTCCCCATGGCGCGATCGCGAGGAGGACGAAAAGGCGGGTGTGTGTGTGGCCGCGATCGCTGACGCGCGGGCCCGGCCTAGCCACGTGTAGGCGACGCAGAGGGGGCGCGTGGGTGTGTGGGTGAAAGAGGGAGAGAGGGACGCAACGGGCTGGCTGGTGTGGGCTAATGCGCTGGCTAGCTGGGCCGGCCTAGTGACCAAGGCCCAGTTGGACTGCAGGCTGCGGCTCGTGCTGCAATGCTGCTGCTACTTTTCCTTTTCTTTTTCTTTAGGCAGAAAAACAAAAAGAAAAGCCCAGGTTGATAGAAGAGGATTTAGGTAGAAATAAGAATATTCCCTAGCTCCTGGAATTAAGCCCTATTTTATAAAAATGGGTTGGACATTTTTTGAGGTAGAAAAATAAAACAAGTTTGAATATGATTCAAACTTCTGTCATTTTTGAACCTGACCAAAACATTTCAAAATAAGGTGAGATTTTGCAAAGTAGCTTAGGAAAAGGTGCCATAGAAGTTGGGAGAAGATGAACATTTAAGGAAGAGGCTAGATACCACTTGCAAAATTTAAAAAAGGGAAAAGAGAGAAGGGGAAGGTGGTGCAACTTGAAGGGCTTATGAAATGAACATGTCCTTGCATGAAACCACCATAGCATGAGTAAGAAAAACTCACTTAACATAAAAGGATGAGAAATGCACAATGACAATATGAAATGCCATATGATGACCATGATGCAATGATGGTGATGAAGCAAATGCATGAATGCATAAGGAAAGAAAACATGACAATGCAATGAGATGACAAGGCATAAATTGAAAAGAACCCCCAAGGAAAGGATAATGACCAAATGGTAAATGTTTAAATTGCCATATAAGGAGTTTTACATCTGGGGTGTTACAAGACGCTGAAGAAAGATACGTCCATGAGCGCTAAACAAAAACCTATCCCAACCACAAACGGCTACCCCAATTCGACGATGAGGCTATTGCGCCCATACCGCCAAAGTACGACAAGGCCGATCAACCAGACCGACCACCTCGTGGACGAGATAAAGCGGCCACCAATGTCGTACACCAGCCCGCACCTCCTCACCATAAAGGAAAGCATATAGCGGCTCAAGGCCATAAGTATGATCTACCTCAAGACCTGAATAAAAAGCTGGTCATGCCATATCAATTTACGGATCAAGGGAAAATACACCGGTCACAATCAAGTTTGGAACCAACACCGAACACAAACACCGTCCGAACAACGCCACAACATCGCAAAATATAGGGGTACCACACACCCTCTGTGCTTCACCGATGAGGTGATGGATCATGAATTTCCAGAAAGGCTTAAACCCGTAAACATCGAGGCGTATGATGGAACTGTAAGTGCATCTAGTGCCACCCCTAGTTGGTTTTGGAGTATTGACGACAAACCTGGTTGAGGGACTAATGAGTTTGTGAGAATTGCAGGATAACACAGGTAGTAGTCCCTCATTGATTCGGTTTACCTACCAGAGATGACCCCTAAAAATGTATGAAGACATTGACGACAATGGTGGTATATGAAGATAATCATATTAAAGACAATGACAAGAGAAGACATTGTGTGAAGACTATGGAGCGCGAAGACTTAGATGTTTCGTTGTTTCGTTTTCTTCTTTGTTGAGTCATAGGAACCACCATACTGTTAAGTGGGGTCTAAGTGAACTAAGTCAGAGTGACTGAAGTGATGCTCAACCAAATCCTATGTCTTCGAGCGAAGACAATGAGAGCAAATCTTATCCAGAGCTGGATGAGTCAGCTTTACTTGTAGCCCAAGTAAAGTTGCCGTGTGTATTTGAAATTTGACCGTTGGAACACGTGTCAGTTCCTTAGTGACCTAGGGTCACTTCGGACAAATCAGGTCGGGTTGCCTAGTGGCTATAAATAGCCCACCCCCTACACCATAAATTGGTGGCTACTCAGAGTTATTGCACGGCTTTTGTCGTTTGAGAGCAACCCACCTCCGAAGCATTTGAGAGAGAGATCCTTGCAAGGACAAAGCCCAAACACCCAGAGCCAAAGAATGTTAGGCATCACTGAAGTCTTTCTGTCTGTGTGACCTGAAGACTTGTTACACTTGAGGATTGTGTTTCCTCCAGCCGGTTAGGCGTCCCGTTTTGAGCATCCAAGAGTCATTGTGGATTGCCGGTGAACGAAGTCTATGAAGGTTTGGAAGTCTACCTTGAAGACTTACCAGAGTGATTGGGCGAGGACTAGGTGTCCTTAGCTCAAGGAGAACAAGGTGAAGACGCGATCTTTTGAGTTAAAATCTCAGCCTCCCTAACCAGACGTACAGTTGTCACAGCAACTGGAACTGGTCTAACAAATCACTGTCTTCCCCAAGCTACTGGTTAGATCATTTCCTTCTCTTTACTTACTGTCTTTCATTGTGAAGTCTTTGCTTGATTGCCTATCTGGTTGACTTCACTCTGTGACTACCTGTTCTGATTGGCTTCATTCAATCTTCCATCCTGATCCTTACTGCCTAGGTGCTTTTAGTCTTCATGTTTTCACTTCATTGAATACTTGACTATGGCTTGTCTAGTGTAGTCCACCTCCGCTGCATATAAATAGGATCGGTACTATTGTTTGTCTTCGAAACTTCCATGTTTTGAAGCATTCCATGAAAATCGCCTATTCACCCCCCCCCCTCTAGTCGATATACTGCACTTTCAATTGGTATAACAGCAAGGTACTCCCTTGTTCTGTGTGATTCGGTTTAACCACCTGGAGTTTTAGCTATGTCCACTGCAGGGATAATCAAAGTCTCCGCTGCGTGCCCCGTCTTCGATGGCACCGAATATCCCTACTGGAAGAACAAGATGCGCATGCACCTTGAAGCCATTGATGTGGACCTCTGGTTTGTCATCAAGAACGGCGTTCCCAAGACTGGTGAAGGTATCACCCCTGCTGATGTCAAGAGGCTCGTTCAACTGTATTCAACGGCCAAGAACATCATATGTGGTCATCTGACCAAAGGACAGTATGGTCATGTGAGTGCTCTGGAAACGTCAAAGGAAGTCTGGGACTGGCTCTGCAAGGTCAACGAAGGCGTCTCAACCCAGAGAGATCAAAGGATGAGTGTCCTTCGCAATCTTTTCAATCGCTTCAAGAGACACGACAATGAGAATGTCCAGCACACATTCAACCGCCTCACTGACATCACAAATGAGCTTCGGGCACTTGGCGCCACTGAGCTCACCAAGCATGAAATCGTCAAGACCCTCCAGAGATCACTCGACAGCTCATTGGACATCCTTGCCCTGATGATTCAAGAACGCCCTGACTACAAGACTCTCGATCCGTCTGACATACTTGAGAGGCTCAACACACATTAGTTCCAGCTGTCTGAGAAACGTGACATCTATGGTCCCAACTATGGCCGAAATCGCGCCTTGAAGGCAAAGGCTGTTTCTTCATCTGAAGAAGAATCTGACTGTAGTTCTGATGATCATCAATACATTGGAAAGGACCTCACCATGCTTGTGAAGAAGTTCCAGAAATTCACTAGGAATAAAGGCTTCAGAAAGTCTTCACAATCCAGATCAAGAAATGATGAAGCTTCTACCCATGACTACAAGAAGAGAACATGTCATAAGTGCAAGAAACCCGGTCACTACATCTCTGAGTGTCCTCAATAGGACAATGAGAAGAAGAAGAAGAAGAAGAAGAGCAAGGAATATGATTCTGATGACAAGAAAAAGAAGAAATACTCAAAGTCTTCTTCCAAGTCTTCATCAAAGTATTCATCACACAAGAAGAATTCATCTGGCAAGGCTCGTGCGTTTGTTGGCAAGGAGATGGATTCAGAGGAGGAGTCTGCTTCAGAAGAAGTGGAGCTGGTGTCTGAGGAGGAGTCTGATTCGGGTGCTGCAAGTCTGGCTCTAGCCACAGCCTACGTGGCCAAGTCCATCTTCAACACTGAAGACAATGGCCCCGTCACCAACATTGATGATGAGGACGACGACTTTGCTCCCACCTACTACTTCATGACACGCGGTGCCAAGGTAAAATCACGTTATGCTTACTTTCAACCATCCAGTGAAGATGACTCTGATTGTGAATCAAAACCTAGCAACAAAACACTTGCTAAAATTGCCACTGAACAGCAGAAAGCTATGGAACATATTCAAAAACTATTAGACAAAAGCGATGACCTGTTGGACGCGGAAATGACCCGTTCTCAGCCCTTAATTGAAGACATAAAAATCTTCATGTTAAGTACAAGGAACTTGAAGGTCTTTATGAATCGCTCTCAAAAACTCATGAAAAGCTTTCCCACGATTACCTTCAAAGGAAGCGAGAACTTGAAAAATTGAAAGCGGCTCATGAAGATCTTCAAAAAGAAAATGAGTCACTCCGCGCACAACTGATCAGCTCCACTCAGGAAGGATTTGAACCACCATGTCTAAAATGCATTGAGCATGATAACGCTACATCTGTTGTTGAATGTTCTATTGTTGCCACTGTTGCAATATCTTCAACTGCTAATGTGGTAACTAACCCCTCTGCTGAGGATACCACTACTATTGCCGATGAAAATGCTAGGTTGAAGACTTTGCTTGAAACAGGGATGTACAAAAGCCTCAAAGGGCATCAGACTTTATGTGATGTCCTCAAAAAGCATATACTGAACCGAACCCTAGGAAAGAGGGTGTGGGGTTCGAGAGGAAAATGAATGTTGATGGTTCGTACTGGAAGCCTGAGTAGTACCCCAAAACCACATGGGTTGCTGCAAAGGAACCTTAAGTGGATCCATCTACCTTATCTGGCTTCACTTGTGCTAATCCTATTATCCTTGATGAATCCCTTGATGCAAACTATAAACTGTTTAAGAATCAGAATGGTGAAGTGTTTGCCAGGTATATTGGTACTAGCTGCAGGAATGGGCCACCTATGAAGAAGATTTGGGTTCCCAAAGGTTGTCTCTAGAAGCTTCCAGCAAATTTCATCATGACACCACCTGGGAAGAAGACAAACCCCAGACCAAAGGCTTCATATGGTCCTAAGGCTTCATACAGACAAAGGACTCACCTGAGTCACCCTAACGCCAATGTTTTGCAGGGAAATTATACTCAGACCCATGAATACGAGTGTGTTTCCTCAAACCGCTATATTCACAAAACAAAGAATTTTTCTGCTTATTCTTATGAGTATTATTCTCCTCGTGCAAGACTATTTGCTAGGGCTCCAAAGCCAAAATTCTCAGATGCTGCTCTTAGACTCATTGCTTCTAAGCCACCCCTGAAGATGTGGGTGGTTAAGAAGAACTAACTTTCTCTTGCAGGGAAAGGTCTCCAGTCGAAAATCAAAGGCGTCTGATGCTATTACTGGGGACCTAAAACAACTTGTAGGGCGCAAGATCAAATGCCCAAATGGTCTTACTATCCATTTTGTTCATGAATCGCTTGCTAATCTTCTTATCAGTCCTAACTTGGATCTAAGCTTTCATAATCCACTTGTACATCAAATGTTTATGCTTCACATTGACTATTGGTGAAGCCTATCCCCCTAACTGCATTGTAGGGAGTGACACCAAAGTCTTCAGAATGGATTATGGACAACGGACGCACAAATCATATGACTGGAGATCGAAGTCTTCTTATGGACTCAACCTTACGTCCATCTAACAAGAGTCACATCACATTTGCTGATACTGGTAAAAGCAAAGTGTTGGGTCTAGGTAGAGTTGCAATCTCAAGGGATCAGCACATGAATAAAGTCATGCTTGTTGAATCCCTTGGTTTCAACTTAATGTCTGTCTCAATGCTTTGTGACTTAAACATGATTGTGATATTTGGAAAATTTTGTTGCCTTGTACTAATGGAATCTGACAAGTCTCTGGTATTTGAAGGATATAGAAAAGGTGATCTGTATATGGTAGATTTCTCAGCTGGACCGCAGATGGCCGTATGTCTTCTAGCAAAAGCTTCAGAGTGTTGGCTCTGGCATCGGAGGCTAGGACATGCCGGCATGAGGAACTTGCACACTCTCACAAAGAAGAAGCACGTCGTAGACATCGAGGGCGTCAAGTTCAAGAAAGATCATCTGTGCGGTGCCTGCGAAGCTGGGAAGATGACAAGGGCCAAGCATCCCTCGAAGACAATCATGATGACATCCAAACCCTTCAAGATGCTTCACATGGACTTATTTGGCCATACTCACTACTCTACATTCACTACCACAGCTTGTCTCTATGGCTTCGTCATTGTTGATGATTATTCAAGATACACATGGGTGCATATAATTCTCTACAAGACTGAAGTACAAGATGTCTTCAGACGCTTCGCCAACCGTGCCATGAACAACTATGGTGTCAAGATCAAGCATATCAGAAGTGACAATGGCACTGAGTTCAAAAACACCGGCCTTGATCTTTATCTGGATACAATGGGAATCACTCATGAGTTCTCAGCTCCGTACACACCTTAGCAGAATGGCATCATAGAGCGCAAGAACAGAACCCTAATTGATATGGCTCGAATGATGCTCGATGAATACAAGAGACCAAGATAGTTCTGGCCCGAAGCCATTGATACTGCATGCCATATCATCAACCGTGTTTATCTTCACAAGCTTCTGAAGAAAACGTCCTATGAACTCCTTATAGGCAAGAAGCCAAATGTCAGTTACTTCAGAGTATTTGGAGCTAGGTGCTGGATCAAGGATCCACATCACAAATCAAAATTTGCACCAAAAGCACATGAAGGTTTCATGCTCGGCTATGGAAAAGACTCACACTCCTACAGAGTCCTCAACATCTTTCTCTATAAAGTAGTTGAAACTGTGGATGTGCGGTTTGATGAAACGAATGGTTCACAAAGACAGTTCCTACCAAATGTGCTGGATGAAGCTTCACCTAATGAATCTATCAAGCTAATGGGAACCGGTGAAATCATGCCTTCTGAAGCACAGCCTGACGAGGAACTCATCATTTCTGCTCCAAATCAACCTGACGACAATGCTCAGCCTGAAGACAATCCTCCTGATGATGACAATGTACAGCAAGAGCAAAATCTTCGTCCGGCTCATCCTCGTGTTGCAAATGAAGTACAAGTTGAGAAGATAATTGACTGCATAAATGCACCTGGTCCACTTACTCGTTCAAGAGCGACACAGCTAGCAAACTTCTATGGGCACTTTGCATTTGTCTCAATATCTGGACCCAAGAAAGTTGCTGAAGCCTTTATGGAACCCGAATGGATTCAAGCAATGCAAGAAGAGGTTCAATAGTTTGAGCTGAACAACGTATGGGAGCTTGTCAAGCGACCTGACCCTCGCAAGCACAACATAATAGGCACAAAATGGATATATCGCAGCAAGCAAGATGAGCATGGTCAAGTTGTCAGAAACAAAGCTCGTCTTGTTGCTCAAGGATACACTCAAGTTGAAGGGATTGACTTCGATGAAACATTTGCTCCTATGGCTAGGCTTGAAGCTATTCGCATACTGCTAGCCTATGCAAATCATCACAACATACTTCTGTATCAAATGGATGTGAAGAGTGCCTTTCTTAATGGAAGGATTGAAGAAGAAGTGTATGTTGCACAACCACCTAGCTTTGAAGATCCAAAACGTCCTGATATGGTATACAAGCTCAACAAGGCACTGTATGGCCTCAAACAAGCCCCTCGTGCTTGGTATGACACACTCAAAGACTTCCTGAAGATCAAAGGCTTCAAACCTGGATCCCTAGATCCCACACTCTTCACGAAGACATATGATGATGAACTGTTTGTCTGCCAAATCTATGTGGACGACATTATCTTTGGCTGCACTGACAAAAGATACAGTGATGAGTTTGGTCACATGATGCAAGAACAATATCATATGTCCATGATGGGTGAGCTGAAGTTCTTCCTTGGTCTTCAAATTCGTCAGCAAAGCAACGGCATCTTCATATCTCAAGAGAAATACCTCAAAGATTGTCTGAAGAAGTTTGGAATGCAAGATTGCAAAGGTTACTCGACGCCTATGCCAGCTAAACACCATCTGGGTCCCGACGCCAATGGTAAAGATTTCGATCAAAAGGTATACTGCTCCATGATTGGTTCTTTACTTTATCTATGTGCATCTAGGCCAGATATTATGCTTAGTGTTTGCATGTGTGCTCGATATCAAGCGGCACCAAAGGAGTCGCATCACTTAGCTGTGAAGCGAATACTTCGATATTTGGCTTACACCCCAACACTAGGATTATGGTATCCAAAGGGCTCAGAGTTTGATCTAGTTGGATTCTCAGATGCTGATTATGCTGGTGACAAAGTTGATCGCAAGTCTACATCAGGCACATGTCACTTTCTGGAACGATCACTTGTCTATTGGTCTTCAAAGAAGCAGAACTGTGTATCACTCTCCACTGCTGAGTCTGAATACATTGCTGCTGGATCTTGCTGCGCTCAGCTTCTCTGGATGAAGCAAATACTCAAGGACTATGGTGTCCATCTGAAGCATGTGCCACTCTACTGCGACAATGAAAGCGCCATCAAGATTGCCAACAACCCAGTTCAGCACTCGAAGACAAAGCACATTGAAATTCGTCATCACTTTCTCAGAGATCATGTCATGAAGGAAGATATTGATATCATAAACGTCAACACTGAAGAGCCACTGGCACATATCTTCACAAAGCCCTTGGATGAGAAAAGGTTTTGGAAGTTGCGGTGTGAGCTAAATATCTTAGAATCCTCAAATGTCCTGTAATCAGGCACACATCCTAACACTTATGCATATTGATGACTTGGATGTGCAACACACGAAGTAAAGTATATCTTCAATCAATGAAGACTTACATTCTAAGTGTGAATACATTAACGCGGAATTTGACTTCGGAGCGCCACGATAATTGTGCACCGTATCTGGGTCTAATACTTCCTATACGGTGGGTAACGTCACCACCAAATCTTTGTTTGAAGTGTTTCTCGTGGCGTCACATTTACAAAGTCTTCACACTTGGTTTATCTTCACATAGGACAAATATAGACTTGTGTTCTGTCCTCTACAGCATTCACTTATAGCTATGTCTTCTTATTCGAATCTTTTGAACTAAGTGAATGTGATCGGACCCTAACCTCTCTATGCTTCCTCACCTCAAACCTCTTCTCTGCGTCCTTGTCAACAGAAGATACAGAGACAAACTTTAAATCTGATTTTAATGCTCAATCCTTTATGCCTGAAACCCGGAGAAGCCGGAACGACCATCCCGACAGTCCAGGCGTACGTGGGATCGTGGGACAACTCCCAATGTGTTACATGTCCGCCATGTGTCCCTCAGATGTGAACCACCAGGGGCACCTACGTAATTGCGCTATGCCGTCTCCCATGCTTATAAATGCACATCCCATCACGGTCAAAAATTCTTCTACCACCTCTCCACCTCGACCAACCCTAGCGCCTCCGCTAGCTCTCGACGACGCCGACGACGAAGCGCTTCGCTGCCGCGACCTCGTCGACGCCGTCTTCACGCCGGCCGCGAACATCGTCTTCTCCGCCGCCACCGTAGGTGTCTTCTGTCGCCAAGTTAGGGCATGGAAGATCGAACTGCTCGGCATCCACTTCTTCTCCGTCTAAGAAGTTCATCGTGTGGTAAATTAAAACTCTCTTTTTACCATCTTCTTGATCCAATAGATTCATCACTTTTACCATAAGAAGTTTTTGCCTCCACATGTTTGGATTTATCCTGTCTGCATCTCATATCTTGCCTAGTACATTCACATATGCTTCAAACATAGTTAGATTCCTCACTTGTACCTATTCATGGATTTGTACAAATCTTGAACCAACTCTCAACATATAAGTGAATGTCTTCGCGCTATGAGGTCAAAGTCTTCTAAACTGATTTATCTTCAAAATCTTCGGAGAATGCATATGACCTCTTCCCCTTCCCTCGCATCTCTAATGCTGTCATAGGTACATCTCCGTGGGAGAATCCCTTGGTTCTCATAGACTGCACTCATTTGAAGAATTCTTGCAGCGTCATATTCACTCTCCCGAAGCCAGCTCCTGTCTGACCAGTAGACCAAAGCATTTGCCAGTGTTGAAGCCTTTCAGATTGAACCCAATGGCAACCGACAAATCAGTTAGGAAGGGTGGCAGACAGCACCGTGGAAACACCTCCAGGGATTTGCCTCCTAACCTCAGCGAAATGTACAAGACTGATCTAGAGGACTACAATCAGAGGAAGACTCGAATCCAATGGATTCGAAGATATTGGGCTGAACAGTGGTTCAAGTACAGATTCGTGACCCAAGAGTATGCTAAAAAGAATGCTATCAAGCATCCATGGGGAGACATTACGTACAAGAATCTTCCATCTAGGACTCAAGCTGAAGCCATTGCTCAAGGCTTCTATCCTTGTATGGTCAGAGGGACACAACCAGCAGATGCCGATCCATCATCATTGCTATGGTGTCACGACGATAATCTGTTCAAGCGAAATCTTCAGTATGCCAAGAACTCGGCCAAAGAGAACAAGAAGACTTGGGGATTGGACTTCAATCCTGGCCCCTCTGCTCCCCATGCTGATGGCACGCGCGAAGCTGAACCTAACCTGGTTGGGCCCTTCTACAACTTAGAAGGTCTCATCAGTCACATAAGGGTTCAAGGGGCGGATGTGGATCAACCAACAGTCGACGTTGATTCTGATGAAGCGCCTGCATCTCCGAAGCCCAAGAAGAAGAAGAAATCCAAGGCTTCGAAGACCACTCCACCAATTGCTTCGAGAGTGAAGCCGTTGGCCACTGCTCCACCAGCACCAAGTGTGCAATCTGAGGAGCACTCTCGCATTTCCAAGAGCAAACAGCTAAGGAAGAAGCCCATGCACAACCACAGTCCAGCTCTAACTCCTGATGTTGTTCTGAAGAACGCTAATGAAGCCATTGATCTCTCAAGTGATGAAGATCTAGCTGATGATGCTTTGGAGCAATTGATCAAGAGCAAGCAAGACGCAGAAATCTTCAATGATTTGCCGCTCTTTGACGTGGAAGTGTTGAACAACTTCATTGATGAATGGTTTGACACCCCCAACCTCAGCTTTGACAATCTGCAGCTTCCAATTGGCCTCAGCGTCTCCTTCAATGGCGCCATTGCTTCTGTGCTAGCTCTTGCTCAGAGAATTGTTGAGCTGAAGCAAAAGATTGACTATGAAAAGGCTCAGTTCAAGAAGCATGTGGCCAAGCTCAGCGTCCAAGAAATCCATAACTTCAAGGTCATGATGCATGAGCTCAAGGAAGCCTTTCGCAAGAGGCGTGAAGAAGCCAAATGTTCTCGTGAGCAAATCAAGGCCTTGGCGGCCAAATGCGTCCAAGCTTACAATGAAGCTGAAAAGCGCAAGGCCCTTGGGCATCCTGGCATTGACCCCAGGATGGCTGCCAAGAAGAAGAAGAAGCAAACTATGGCCCAAGCTAAAGGATCAAGGAAGGAAGAGCCTAGCATTGTCTTCCCTGCCAGCATGATAGGCACGAAGCCTAAGGTCACCCCAGCTGCTTCAGAGCTTAAGAAGACAAAGGTGGCTGAAGCTGAAGCCCGCAAGCACAAGCACGCAACTAATGATGCTCCACCCACAAAGAAGCGCAAGACCAAGAAGGACAGGGCTGCTCCCACAGAGCCCCTCGTCCTCGAGCCCATCTCTGTTGCTCGTCCTGCGTCTACACACCGAGAACATCGCATGACTGTTCATGAGCCTGCTCCCACAGAGGTTGAAGACTTTCCAGCTGTTGACCCCACCGCAGCTGAAGACATTGGTCCTCATGACAATGTTGAAGATGATGAAGTCCTTCCTCAGATCGAATACAATGTGGAATCTTCGCCTGTTCTTACGAACAGCGAACGCATCAGCATTGGTCGTCCATTGACGCCAATTGCACAGGATGACTCATGGGCTGATCACCCACAAGATACACCTGTAACTCCCCCAACTCAAGTCACCAGTTTGGTGCTTGAAGATGAAGACTTTCAGGCCCAACCAACTCCATCACCACAGGTGTCGCCAGCATTTCGCAGGCTTCGCAAAGGACTAAGGCCTCAAATCGTTACCCCAACTGTTCCAGAAGGAGAAGAGCAACAATCAGTTCCTGAAGCTACTCCTACTATGAACCTACCAGAGTCTGAAGCTAAAGCGGCTGAAGATATTCTGGTTGCATCAGCCGATGAAGAACAACCCGAAGAAGAAGAAGCACGTGCTGCCACACCCTCTGTTCTCAAGGAGAACGTGTCCGACCCTCCAGCTCCGGAAGTGGAGGTTACAAATTCTGAGGCTGCCACCACCACCACTGAAGCCAATGACGTTGTCATGGCTGAAGCTAATGTGGCACCTGAAGTCAATGTGGTGCCTGAAGTGATGGCGCCTGAAGCAAGTGTTGCACCTGAAGCCACTCGGCAGCCTGAAGCCACTGCCACTGCTCATGTTCCGCCTCCACGGCCCCATACAAATGAGCAAGCATACGACAAAGATGATCAGCTCGTCTTTGTTAGATGGCCCATTCTGATTACTTCGCCTGCTGATGGACCGCCTGCAGTTGGTCCTCAATTTGACCACCATGTTGAGCACAGACCTCAGGTTCAGAAGCCTAAGCCAAGACTGCCAAGGTTCCCAGGTATTGCCACCTCTCAAGGGTCCTTCAATGCAAATGGCTTCACTGCGCACAATACATTCTTTGACAGCGCCAAGAACCCCTATTCCAAACCAAGAATATCATTAGATAGGTTCTGGAACCATCAGCAGCACAGTTATTATTCTTGAGTACTCTATGATCAAGGGCGCATTTTCCCTCATATGCGTCTTGATACTGAAGCCATTACTAGACTGCCCTGTCTTGAGGAAGCTCTTGATTTCTTCTGTGATGCTGGTTTGCTGAATTTTGTGACTGACAAAGAGCACTGGAATGAAGAGCTGCTTCTGCAATTCTATGCAACCCTCCACATTCGAGGCTACAGCGGGGATCCGAAGACATGGGTCCTTGAGTGGATGACAGGCAATGTCCATCATGAAGCCAAAGCCTTTGATCTCATTGAGCTTACTGGCCTGCCCACTCTAGGAGAACTGTATGAACCTGGTTGTCAACTACACAACGAAGCTTTGGAGAGTATCTTTCAGAAACGCAAGCCCAACATGAGCCAGATGTTGAGCATGATGAAGCCTTTGCCAATGGATGCTGAATATCTAAAGGAGTTCCTTATTGAAGACCTAGAGTATCTGCCACGCACCATCTATCATATCATCAGGCGAACTCTATGGCCTGTCAAAGGACATTCTTCATCAGCCAAGCTTGAAGGCACAATGAAGACATTGGTCTTCTATATCTTCAATGGCATCAGCTTCAATGCTCAAGATTTCTTTATCAGGCAGTTGGCTGTGTCAGGCTCTGATCTATTTGGTCTCAAGTTCTACGCTCCATGGATTATGCGCCTCATCAAGCTTCATTCTGCTATCACCTATCGGCCTTCTTCTCGCAACCATCATATATTCTTGCCAGAGGTTGATATGTCAGCTGAAGCCATATACCAAGATCCTGTCAAAGAGCCTGTCAATATTCACAACGCTGATCACCAGAGCTTCACTCAGCCAATTGAAGGAGTTCTAGTAGTCTCTCGCGTTTATCCTCTGGTTGGCCGTACTCGCCTACCTCGTCATGCAGAGACTGAAGCTACTGAGAGCACCATTGCCCAAAGGCCTCGGAAGCGTTCTCGTGTTCTCAATGACCGAGAGCTTCTCGTTGCCTTACATCAGAAACAGGATAAGCATCACTACTGGCTGAAGCGTTAGATGCAAAGCCTCTTGGTGGTCGTCAATCGCATTCGCAACCTTGCCACCAAGAATACCTTTGTTGCTCATGAAACCTGTCGGAGGTCATGGAAGAGTTTGACTTTGCTGAGTGCTGAAGCAGATCTTCAAGACGATGGCTTCACTGAAAGATTCAAGTTTGACCACACTCCTCCAAGGAATGATGTTCTGCGTCGAACTCCGTCTCTTGAAGATTCTGACTACTACTCCTCCGCTGCTACAGTTGACGCCAGGGTGATAGATGATCAAGATGATTTTACCTCACCACCTCCTCCTTCAGCGCGTGTCGACACTGCACCAACTACTTCTGCACCGCGAAACACCAACACCGACCCTGCATCCTCTCCTGCTCAAACTGGGAACGAGTAGAGGCTCTATGTCTTCAAACCTTTTTGGTCCTTACTGACAAAAGGGGGAGAAGCATACGAGTTGATAGTCTTCAAGCGGGTCCATATGGGTGGGTGCTTTATATTTTGCTTAGTGTTTACAACTCTCGTTTTTGCTACATTTGGTTCTTTGAGTTGTAACACTTAAACTTGATGGTCGTCTGTTGCATTTTCTGGTAATCTGTAATGCGATGATAAATTCCGCATGTGCTACGTTATATTCCGCACTCAGTCATTTTTGCAGACGTCCATTTCTCATTATGCATATCATTATATTCGACATATCAATTGTGCATGATGAATTGTCTTCATAAGTTGAAGAGGATCTCCACAAGTACAACCTGCCATGTGCATTTGCATTCAAAAGCAAATCAACTATATGCACATCTTCAGGGGGAGCCTTTTGCCACTTACGAAGACAATACTTTTATCCTTTACAATTTCACATACTTTTATCCCCGTTGAAAACTTCAACCAGTTTGTCATCAATCACCAAAAAGGGGGGATTGTAAGTGCATCTAATGCTCAACCAAATCCTATGTCTTCGAGCGAAGACAATGAGAGAGAATCTTATCCACAGCTGGATGAGTCAGCTTTACTTGTAGCCCAAGTAAAGTTGTCGTGTGTGTTTGAAATCTGACCGTTGGAACACGTGTCGGTTCCTTAGTGACCCAGGGTCACTTCGGACAAATCAGGTCGGGTTGCCTAGTGGCTATAAATAGCCCACCCCCTACACCATAAATTGGTGGCTGCTCAGAGTTATTGCATGGCTTTTGTCGTTTGAGAGCAACCCACCTCCGAAGCATTTGAGAGAAAGAGATCCTTGCGAGGACAAAGCCCAAACACCCAGAGCCAAAGAGTGTTAGGCATCACTGAAGTCTTTGTGTCTGTGTGACCTGAAAACTTGTTACACTTGAGGACTGTGTTTCCTCCAGCCGGTTAGGCGTCGCGTTCTGAGCATCCAAGAGTCATTGTGGATTTCCGGTGAACGAAGTTTGTGAAGGTTTGGAAGTCTACCTTGAAGACTTACCAGAGTGATTGGGCGAGGACTAGGTGTCCTTAGCTCAAGGGGAACAAGGTGAAGACACAGTCTTCTGAGTTAAATCTCAGCCTCCCTAACCAGACGTACAATTGTCACAGCAACTGGAACTGGTCTAACAAATCACTGTCTTCCCCAAGCTACTGGTTCTATCCTTTCCTTCTCTTTACTTATTGTCTTTCATTGTGAAGTCTTTGCTTGATTGCCTATCTGGTTGACTTCACTGTGTGACTACCTGTTCTGATTGGCTTCATTCAATCTTCCATCCCGATCCTTACTGCCTAGCTGCTTTTAGTCTTCATGCTTTCACTTCATTGAATACTTGACTATGGCTTGTCTAGTGTAGTCCACCTCCGCTGCATATAAATAGGATCGGTACTATTTTTTGTCTTTGAAACTTCCATGTTTTGAAGCATTCCATAAAAATCGCCTATTCACCCCCCCTCTAGTCTATATACTGCATTTTCAGGAACGATGGACCCCACTGTATGGATAGAAGACTTTATTCTGCACATCCACATGGCTCGCGGATATGACCTCCACGCCATCAAATACTTACCTCTCAAGCTGAAAGGGCCAGCTTGGCACTAGTTAAACAGCCTCCGAGAGAACTCCATTGGAAGCTAGGAAGAGCTTGAGGATGCTTTTCGGGCTAACTTTCAGGGGACTTATGTCCGCCCCCCGGATGTTGATGATCTAAGTCACATAATCCAGTAACCCGGGAAGTGAGCCCGCAAGCTTTGAAATCGGTTCTTAACTAAAAAGAACCAAATTGTTGACTGTCCGGACGCCGAGGCCTTAGCGGCATTCAAACACAGTGTCCGAGATGAGTGGCTGGATAGATACCTCGGTCAAGAGAAGTCGAGGACAATGTCAGCCCTAACTACACTCATGACCCGCTTTTGCGCGGGTGAAGATAGCTGGCTAGCTCGTAGCTGCAATGGCACCAGCGACCCTGGCACCTCCGAAGTCGGGGATGGCAATGGCAAGCCAGAATGTAATAAGAAAAAGCGTCGAAACAATGCTGGAAGCACAGATGACACTGCAGTAAACGCCGGATTCAGTGGCTCCAGGCCCGGAAACGGAAGAAGCCATTTAAAGGCAACAGAGACAGTCCATATAGCTTGGACAAAATACTACAAAGGCCTTGTCAGATTCATGGCACCCCTGATAAACCTGCAAATCATACCAACCGAAACTATTGGGTCTTCAAGCAGGCCGGCAAGTTAAATGCCAAACACAAGGGGAAAGGACCTTAAAGTGAGGATGAGGATGAACCTCGCGAGCCGAACACTGGGGGACAGAAGGAATTTCTACCGGAGGTAAAAACCGTGAATATGATGTACGCTACACATATCCCCAAGAGGGAACGCAAGCGCACACTCAGGGACATTTACGCCGTACAGCCTGTCGCCCCCAAGTTCAAGCCATGGTCGACTTGTTCGATCACCTTTGATCGCAGGGATCACCCAACCAGTATCTATCACGCAGGTTCGGTGGCCCTAGTGCTCGATCCTATAATTGACGGTTATCATGTTACTCGAGTCCTTATGAACAGCGACAGCAGTCTCAATCTGATATACCGAGACACTATCTGCAAGATGGGGATAGACCCGACAAGAATTAAGCCCAGCAGCCCTACCTTTAAAGGAGTGATACTAGGCGTAGAAGCCCGCTGCACGGGCTCATTAACATTAGAAGTCGTATTCGGCTCTCCTGATAACTTCAGAAGCGAAGAGTTACTCTTCGACATCGCTCCTTTCCGAAGTGGCTATCATGCACTACTCGAAAGAACGGCCTTCGCCCGCTTTAATGGGGTCTCGCATTACGCCTACTTAAAGCTCAAAATGCCTGGACCGCGCAGCGTCATCACATTCAACGGAAACATGGAGCGCTCCCTCCGTATGGAGGAAGACACTGTGGCCCTAGCAACCGAGGCCCAAAGCGGCTTATTCAAGACGAATAGTTCATCGGTTGTCAAGACTACATACACGGCTAAACGTGTCCGGTCCGCACTACAATGCGGCGGCTTAGAGGAACCTGAGCTTGATTAGCAGTTACGCCCCTGTCGACTGCCACATAAGGTGGTAGCACACGTACTCGCGTACACAATTATGCCCTTAAAATACCTTGAGCGACGCTGGGGGCACATTGCATACGAATTATCCATAGTTCGGCTTGACCCTATTCGGACTCTAAAATAAATTTTCTTTGTAAGGTTCATTAAAAGAACCAACATTACTTACGGCTGTGTAGGACATTTTTCCAAAATTATCTTTCCTTTTTACAGGCGACCATCATAATTACCCTCTTCAAGGACACATTACAAAGGAGGAAACAATGCAGACGTGCAGCAGGGCCCGGTATTGAGATTTCTTTTTAGATTTAAGCTCTGTGTAAACCTTTTCTCTCTCTTTTATTTCTAGCTTTTGGCATGTAAAATGCCCAAAGATGTTATCGGCATTATTTGTAACCACAAGGCTTGCCATATCAAGCGGGATATGAAAGAAGCAGATTGGTTACAATTCGCTTGGAGGTTATTTTATTACCACATGTGTTCTCTCCCCATGTCAGATTACCACATGTGCCTTAATACCTGGACCTAATACCAGGAGCTGTATTCGGCCTGGCACACCTCCAAAAGTCCAAATACCTATAGGGAACTGTTCGGCGTCTTGGATATTCCATTATATGCATCGGCTCCGAATCATGTATTGGGTCTATAGTTGGGTTGCCCGGCTCCCGTGCTTACCACCTTACGTTCCGCATTGTTCGACTAAGGTAGTAAAGGGAGAACTACTATGATTGTACTTCTGGCTTTTCTGGTCAAGTACCTCAGTAGAGAAAGCCGAAAACTGGCTGTCATGATGAAGGGAGAGCCGGTCAGGCGATTCGGTGGCCTAGTGTTATACTACGATCGATAGCGATCCACTCCGTGTTATACGAGGGGCTGGTCTTTGCCCAGCCGCGTAAAACGGGTACCATAGTTCGGAAAGCCCTACACGCACCAGGGGCTAGTACTTAGCCCTACAAGTCAACCTCCTATGGCTAAGTGAAAGAAATAAAGCCGCATAGTCTGATTGCCTGGTTCGCTCCAATGACACCTCCTCTATGGACCAAGACATTGGATAAAGAGTGTTCACGCGCATTACCGAACACCCCTGTAATATTTACATGGGGGCTGAAGCCGACGACTAGAAACTTTCAAATTTAAATAAACAGCCTCGGATGGACGTCGTGTCGGGCATCTACGATGCCCTGGAGATGAATAAAAGCACCCCCCCCCCGACGACCCAGGGAAAACCCTAGCCCCATTTCCCCTCTCCCTCGCTTGTGTTCGTCGATCCAAACGGACCCGAGCTCAAGCTCGCCATGGACGTCGCCGTCATCGTGGCCACGGTGCTCCCCGCACCCCAAAAACTTGTCCATGAGCTTCTTCATCTTCCTCACCATCGGACCGAAGCCGAGCAGCCCCGCATCGCCTGGATCGAGCCCATCTTCAACCTCTGGTCACCGCCGTTCGACGCGTCGATCCGCGCATCTCTGATAGCCCCGGCTCCGAAGACCCCTCCGCGACCTCCCCTATAAGCAACTCCTCCGGATCCCGCCTTCCTCCGCCTCGTTTTGTTCGCCGTCCCTGAGCACACCCGAGCTTCCGGGTACGCGTACTCGTACGTGTGTGCCCGCTGCTGTTGTTACGTTGATGTGTGTTGCTGCTGCTTAGAGCTACGGCTGCTAGCTGTGCTGCTGCTCTTTGCTATTGCTGCCACTACTCCTTGCCGCTATGAACCACTACCGCCTCCAGCTACTGCCGCACTGCGCCGTCCCTGTCCGTGCTCGCCTCACCCTTCTCGCGCGCCCGGCCACCAAATCCCTCGCCGGTCTCGTCGCTGGTGCCTGCCCGCACCTGCCACACCGTGGCCCGGCGCTGCCGTAGTCGAACCGCCGGCGCGCCCGTAGCCCACTTCGTCTGCTCGCCTGCCACTGCCACCGTTCTCGTCGTGCTCCCCTGCCTCTACGCCTCCACTGCCTCGCCGGCTCCATCCGCCGGTCCTCGCCCCGCCGTCGGCCGCCCGCAGTGCCCCCGCCCCGGCGTCGGCGCCCCGACATGGCCTCGCCGCCGCCGAGCACAGCCCCGGGCAGCTGGCCTCATTCTCCCGCCCCGACGGGCGCCGTCGCCCGCACCCACGGGGTTCTGCCCCTTTTGAGCCACCCCGCTAAGGCATGCGGGCCGCTGAACGGAGGGGCCCACGCCCTTGGGTTAATAATAAAAAAAGAAGATATTAAAAAAATAACCAATTAATTAACTTAATTAAAGTTTGCTTAATTAACTTGATTTGTTAACCAAACTATCTAATTTGTAATTAGCTAGGTGTGTCAATGACAGATGGGGCCCACTGCCCCTTGGACCAGTCAACTGTCACGACTGGTCCATCCGTAAAATAATTACCGGAAGACCGACCGTTTTATTAAACCGGCGGGAATATAATTCCTTGCCGGCAGACAATTCCTTGATACAGAATTCCAATACACTGAATATTATACAAGGTTGAGCTAGGGGTTGCTCAACAAATTTTATTACAAGCGCGCCAATATATTACATAGAGGCGGATATGACACAAGGCAGGGTGGCATACTACTAACTCGTAATAAAAGGTGGTGGAATATGTCACAGTGAAGTGGGTGATGTGACTCCAATATAATACAGTTCATCAAGTGTCGGAGTGAGAGCCGATGAATTTATTTGGTGGTAGGCAGAAGCGGTTATAAAACAGGGATCAACTCCAGGATCGCAAGGGGCTGACTGGGACTCCTCTAAGCGTCGGACTCGCTATCGAACTCTTCATCCATGAGATCGCCTTCGTCCACATCTGGCCAAATCAACAAGCCAGGTGAGTACTTTGAATGTACTCGCAAGACAGTTCGGCCTTAAGATATAACAAATGCCAACATGAATGCATATGATTATTCCAGCAAAAATGCGACCGGAATGAAATATGAATGCGCTGAAGGTAAAGAACGGAAGTCGGGCGATAATCCTCCCGAAAACCAAAAGATAAAAAAATAACGAGACCAAACGAGGGTCTGGGTGACGCCTCGTAGGAAAACAATAAATGATAACAGGCCACAGTCGGGCGTCTGAGCGACACCACATAAAGGGCTTATAGCAAATACAAATAACAAGAATGCCACAGTCGGACGTCTAAGCGACATCACATAAAGGGCTTATGACAAAAATAAATGACAAGAATGCCACAGTCGGATGTCTAAGCGACATCACATAAAGGGCTTATAACAAAAATGAATAACAAGATTGCCACAGTCGCACGTCTAAGCGACATCACATAAAGGGCTTATAACAAAAATAAATGACAAGAATGCCACAGTCGGATGTCTAAGCGACATCACATAAAGGGCTTATAACAAAAATAAATAACAAGATTGCCACAGTCGGACGTCTAAGCGACATCACATAAAGGGCTTATAATTAACAGGATATAATGATAAAATACTTCGGAAAGTAAAATCAATACAGAGATAGTGTTGAGTTCATCAACCAACTGAACTTGATAAAAACATTATTTTGGTTACCCACAAGAA
>LR738709.1:482145547-482170866 GCA_902687465.1 Secale cereale | reverse complement strand
CTCCCGAAAACCAAAAGATAAAAAAATAACGAGACCAAACGAGGGTCTGGGTGACGCCTCGTAGGAAAACAATAAATGATAACAGGCCACAGTCGGGCGTCTGAGCGACACCACATAAAGGGCTTATAGCAAATACAAATAACAAGAATGCCACAGTCGGACGTCTAAGCGACATCACATAAAGGGCTTATAACAAAAATAAATGACAAGAATGCCACAGTCGGATGTCTAAGCGACATCACATAAAGGGCTTATAACAAAAATAAATAACAAGATTGCCACAGTCGGACGTCTAAGCTACATCACATAAAGGGCTTATAACAAAAATAAATAACAAGATTGCCACAGTCGGACGTCTAAGCGACATCACTTAAAGGGCTTATAACAAAAATAAATAACAAGATTGCCACAGTCGGACGTCTAAGCGACATCACATAAAGGGCTTATAATTAACAGGATATAATGATAAAATACTTCGGAAAGTAAAATCAATACAGAGATAGTGTTGAGTTCATCAACCAACTGAACTTGATAAAAACATTATTTTGGTTACCCACAAGAATATACTAGAGACGGTCACCGGGTTGATATGAAGATTGACCCTAGGCCATAAACATGGCTACTTAAGGAATTTAACTCTGCAGAGCTTGTACTAATAACTCCTAGCCAACGAGTTCTACTAGCCACGTGGGCTAGTCCCGTCTACGGTGTTTTAGTAGAAACCCAACTAGCCAGTACACACCCGTTTAACATCCTGTCGTTCGGAATCACCCGCGACGACATTCACGGAAAACTCTAAGGTGGGGAGGCTACAACCTCGAATAGCATGGGATCAAATTTATATATGCGCGCTCTAAGGGGTGCCCCCCTCTCGGTCCCAACCGGAAACACCCATGCCCCCTGACCGGATGACGGGCTCTAATCCAGGGCCATGGAACCCTCATCCCGGCCCCTCTACTTGGTGTGTACTCGGAAAGTGGTTTACAACCGACTAGACCGTAATCCCAACGGACGACCTATGATAGTACTGAAAAGGGGACGAACGGAATCATGACATGATCTCCGTTGATACTGAGTTGACCAACTACTGGCATGCTCCAACAATACCAGCATTCCACCCATCATATCACTATATGATCTAGGTGGTTCAACATTCTCCTTCGGGACTCACCCGAAGCTTACTTGCATGAAATATGCCATACACATATGCCCATATGATCATGCTTATGAAACGAGCTACTCGAGCAAACATGCAACACACTCATCATATCAAGAGTTCAAACATGCTTGCCTGGTTCTGAAAAGTCGGAGCCTAATTCGGCGTGATTCGCGTCTCCGTCATGGCCTCCGGTATCTATGTATTCAAACAAAATATGTACTAACATAAATACCTGCGTGCAAAATAAAGTTGCTCCAAATATTTCCACATAAATATGACAAAAAACTAGACAGAAAATCAAGGTGGACAGAAAAAGAATCAACACAAAATCACTTTTAGTTTAAAAGATATTAAGGTTTCTGTCCAGTGACCCATCTGTAATGAAACAGAAAAGATCCAGGGGCTAGAACAGAAAATAATGAAGCGAACCGGTACGCAGTACGTCACCCGCAGAGGGAAAACGCACTTTGCTTAAATATGCCAACAGAAAACGGTTCGAGGGGGAGATATGAGAGACTGACAGAGGGACCCCACCTGTCAGGTTTGAAAAAAAGAAACAGAGCCACGCCGGCGCCGGTGCTGCGGTGATCGCCGGCGTCGATCCACGGCGAGATAGGGGAGGGGAGTGTTACCTATGGCTTCACGGTGGTCTTCCATGTCGAAAGGTGGTGGTGTTGGGTGCCGGCGAGTCCCACGTCGACGGCGAGCTTATCTCCGGCGGATGGCGGCTCAGGTGGTCGTGGACCTCGTCGGAGAAGGTTTCTGGAGTGAAATTGAGTTGGGGGTTAGGACTAGGGGGATGCCAGGGTGCTACGTTCAAGTTCACGGCGGCGGAGAAGCCCGAGGCGGAGGTAGCTGGCCGGAGTCGGGGAAGAAAAGCCTCTTGGGGCTCTTCCAGAGGTTGGGCGTGGTCTAGGGAAGTAGTGGAGGCGTGTATGCTCGAGCGCGAGCTCGGGGGTGCCTTTTATAGGCGGCTCGAGGTGGCTGCCACGAACGGATAAGTCCGGTGAGCCAATTACGGCGCTGCAGTGGTCGGACGGCGGGGCTAGGGGCTTGAACATCATCTATGATCTGTATGAGCTCCATTACTATGCTTAACTCAGCAATAGAGGTGGAGTTACGGCCCGTCCTCGACGGAACGGCCGCGCGGCTTGTCGGCGGCAGAAACGGCGCTCTGCGCGTGCCAGGCCACGACGACGGCGTGCCAGGCGTGTGTTGGCTGTAGAGAGGGACACGCGGAGCACTGGGTGGTCTGGGCGGCGCAAAACGGCGTGGAGCTGCGGTGTTGCTTCTGTCAGCCGCCACGGGCGGCGCTGTGGCCGTGGCAGTCGCCGGCACGGTGGGGCCAGGACGCCACCAACGCCCAGAAGCTGCCAAGCAACCGTGCGGCGCGTAGATAAGAAGAAGCTGCAGTGCAGCGTCGAGCCAAGGATGATACAGACGAGGTTTTGTCGCCGGGCCCGACGATTGTCGAAACTGACAAAACTGACGAAATGTTGAACTGTCGACAGTTTCAGTTAACAGTTAACAGTTCAGTGTAGGCTAGGTGTTTGATGAAATGATTCTGGTATGTGTGCAATGTTTCTGGAGCTGATTTTTGGTGGAGCGGCCTCTCTATGTATCTAGAGGCTGCATGATTTTTCACAGGATTTTTGGATGAAGATAAATATGAATTTCACCAAATTTTGCAAATCTGGTCCAAACTTGCAGCAGGTGAAATTTGAAAATTTTGAACTATGGACCTGTGAAACAAGATGGATCTAGGTTGTGGGTACTAAGGACTATCTAGGAGAGTTGGTTTGGGATCAAATAACTAGATGGAAATGGTGGCTACTTTGTAAAACACCAAGGTCCACTATAAAAGACAGAATTTGTTTTGGAGTGAAATAAATAGGAGAAAATTCCAATACGATTAAAACTTGCTGGAATTGATGAAATACTTGTCCCAAAGTGTGGAGAGGGTCTTGAAGTGAAATATTTCTGTTGGGGTCATAACAAGATGAAGGATGGAGAGGAAGATGAGTCCAAGGTTAAACTTGGGAGGTTTAAAACGAGGGAAAATTCAAACCACTTCTTTTGAAATTCAACTTGTGTTTTGTACCAAACACAAGAGAAAAAATTCAAGGCCAAAAACCAAGCTTGAGAAGACACACAAACTTTGGCGAAAAGGGATTTTTGAAGGGCAAAAGAAAAGATCAAAACAATCCCCTTCCAAAAAGGCCAAAAGTTTGAAAGAAAAACCAACTCAAAAATTTTGGGTGTTACAACACCTACCCCCTTAGGAAAAATCTCGTCCCCGAGATTTCAGCTGATCCCCAAATAGGTGCGGATGTTCTGTCCGAAGGAAATCTTCCCTTTCCCATGTTGCCTCATCCTCTGTGTGATTAGACCATTGAACTTTGAGAAATTTAATAGTTTTCTGACAGGTCCTCCTTTGAGACTCCTCCAAAATCTTCACTGGGTGTTATCGGTATGTGAGATCTGGTTGCGCATCGAGGTTTTCATGTGTCACATGTTTCTCTGGGTTGCTTACACACTTCTGTAGTTGCGAGACGTGGAACACGTCGTGGACGTCGGACAGTTCCTTGGGAAGGTCCAGTTGGTAGGCTATTGTGCCTCTTCGTGCCACTATACGAAAAGGTCCGATGAATCGTGGTGCTAGTTTTCCTTTGACTTTGAATCGTTGTAGTCCTCTCATCGGTGACACACGCAAGTATACGTCATCACCGGGCTCAAAACTTATTTCCCGATGCTTTTGGTCGTAATAGCTCTTTTGTCGGCTTTGGGCGGTCTTGAGTCGATCCCGAATTATTTTTACTCTCTCCTTGGCTTCCTTCAACATATCCGGGCCAAATATGCGACTGTCCCCTGTTTCCGACCAATTCAATGGAGTACGGCATCTTCGCCCGTACAAGGCTTCGAAAGGTGCCATCTGTAGGCTAGCTTGGTAACTATTGTTATATGCGAACTCGGCATATGGTAAGCTTTCCTCCCAACTGGTCCCATAGGTGAGGACACATGCCCTTAGCATGTCTTCGAGTATTTGATTCACTCGTTACGTTTGTCCTCCAGTCTGGGGGTGGTAAGCCGTGCTGAACGTTAGTTGTGTCCCGAGGGCCTGCTGCAGCTGGTCCCAAAATTTTGAGACGAACTGAGTGCCCCTGTCGGATGTTATAGTCTTGGGAACACCATGTAGGCATACTATCCGGGCGAGGTAAAGCTTGGCGAGCTTTTGAGTGGTGTGCGTTGTCTTGACGGGTATGAAATGTGCGACCTTGGTCAGTCTATCTGTGATGACCCATATGGCATCGTTACCGTGTTGTGACCATGGTAGTCCAACAATAAAATCCATTCCAATATCGTCCCATTTCCATTCTGGTATCTTGTTTGGCTGTAATAGCCCTGCGGGTTTTTGGTGCTCGGCTTTAATGCGTTGACATGAATCGCAGCATGCAATAAATGTGGCTATATCCCTCTTCATGTCGTGCCACCAAAATCTTCCTTGAATATCTTTGTACATTTTTGTACCTCCAGGGTGGATCGAGTATGGAGCGGTATGGCTCTCTGCTAGAATTCGTTGCTTAAGGTCGTTGCTATCTGGTACACAAAGTCTGTCTCCGAACCATAATATTCCTTCACTGTCTATGGTGAATTCTGAGGCCTTGCCCTGACTTACTTTTCTTTTTATCCCTTGATGCTGGGGTGTCCACGCTGAGCCTTCTTTATTTGCTCTGTTAGCGTAGGCTGTATTTCTAGCCTGGATACTTCGCCTTCCGTGACCATCATTAGGTTGAGTCTGGCGAATTCTCGCTGAAATTCGGGCCTCAGATTCTGCATGCTGCCACTGTTCGGGCTGGGGTAACGGCTGAGAGCATCTGCTACCATGTTTGCTTTCCTGGGGTGATAGTGGATACCAACGTCGTAATCTTTTACCAGTTCCAGCCAGCGTCGTTGTCGTAAATTGAGATCTGGCTGAGTGAAAATATAGCTGAGGCTCTTATGGTCCGTATATATTTCACAGCAATTCCCAAGCAAAAAGTGCCTCCATTCCTTGAGTGCATGAATGAATGTTGCCAACTCCAAATCGTGAGTAGGATAATTTTCTTCATGTTTTCGCAGTTGCCGGGATGCATAGGCGACTACTTTGCCTTCTTGCATCAGTACACATCTGAGGCCTTTCCAGGATGCGTCGCAATATACTTCAAAGCTCTTGTGTATGTCTGGTACAATTAATACTGGGGCTGTTGTTAACCTCTTTTTGAGTTCTTGGAAGCTTTTCTCACATGCTTCGGTCCACTCGAATTTCTTATCCTTCTTGAGTAGCTGTGTCATTGGTTTGACTATGGTGGAAAATCCTTCAATAAACCTTCTGTAATATCCGGCCATACCGAGGAAACTGGGTATATCCGTTACACTGGCTGGCGACTTCCAGCCAAGTACAGCCTTGACTTTATCTGGGTCCACAACAATTCCTTCTTGTGTTAATACGTGTCCTAGGAAACCCACTTGTCTCAACCAAAATTCACATTTGCTGAATTTGGCGTAAAGCTGGTGTTTCCTTAATTCTCCCAGTACAATGCGGAGGTGTTCAGCATGTTCTTCCGGTGTCTTGGAATATACCAAAATATCATCAATAAATACCACCACAAATTTGTCCATGAATTTCATAAATACTTTGTTCATGAGGTGGACAAAATATGCGGGGGCGTTAGTCAGTCCAAACGGCATCACTGTAAACTCATAAAGTCTGTATCTTGAGGTGAACGCTGTCTTTGGGATATCTTCCGTTCGTACTTTCAGTTGATGATATCCTGACCTTAAGTCAACCTTTGGGAAAACCTTGGCTTGCGCGAGCTTGTCAAATAAATCATTTATCCGTGGCATCGGATATTTGTTCTTGATTGTGACCATGTTGAGTGCTCGGTAGTCTATATACACAGTCTCATGGTCCCATCCTTATTTTTGGCAAATAATACCGGCGAGCCCCAAGGCGAGGAGCTGGCCCGTATAAATCCCTTGTCCAGCAGTTCCTTTATTTGTTTCTTTAATTCAACCAACTCGGATGGTGCCATTCGGTATGGTTTCTTATATATGGGTGTGGTTCCCGGTGCTAGCTCAATAATGAATTCTATTTCTCTGTCTGACGGCATGCCTGGTAATTCCTCGGGGAATACGTACGGAAATTCACATACAACTGGAACCTTGTTTAATTCAGATGTATCAACTTTGTTTAATTTTGGTTGCCGAGATACTGGTCTCTCCTGAGCTGCGACTCTTATAGTTTTCCCATATTGATGAGTAAGAATCACCGTTCTGTTGAAGCAGTTGATAAATCCTTTATTGGTGGTTAGCCAGTCCATACCCAGGATAACATCCAGTCCTTTGTTTTCCAACACGATGAGGTTTGCATGGAATTTTAATCCCTCAATTTCAATGGTCAACCCTTGGCAGTAATTCTGAGTGATCTGCTCACTCCCGGGGGACTTGATGGTCATTGATTTTCCCAAGGGAAGCATTGAAAAACCATGTTGCAAAGCAAAACTCTTCGAAATGAACGAATGAGAAGCTCCAGAATCGAACAAAACCGTGGCAGGTATTGTGTTGACAAGGAACGTACCGAGTACGATATCCGGTGCATCCTGTGCCTGCTCCTTGGTCACATGGTTCAGGTGGCCTTTCCTGTGATTGTTATTGGGGTTGAAATTGTTACGCTTGGGCGTGGAATTGTTCCCATTGCTGTTAGGCTTCGACGCTGAGTTTCTTGGCTTAGGGGACTGTTTAGCATAGTGTCCCTCTTCTCCACATGCGTAGCAGGTAACACCCGGGCGATAGGTGAAATCCTTGTCTCTTGCATGAAAATTCTTATTTGGACGTGTGTCGTTGGTCGTGGGTCTGTTCACAACGTTCCTCTGGAAATTTATTTTATTCTTGTTGTTGCGGGGGTGGTTGGCCTGATCCCTTTTTCTCTTGCAAATATCCTCTAGACTACGACGTTCATTTTCCAGTGTAATGGCTTTGTCTACCAGTGTCTTGAAATCTGGAAAAGCGTGTACGACTAACTGGCATTTTAGTGCTGGTGCCAATCCGTCCAGGAATTTCTCCATCTTTTTATTTTCCGTCATTCGCTCTTCGTTGGCATAACGTGATAACTGCGCAAACTGACTGTTGTACTCCTGTACTGTCATGCCTCTTTGCTTGAGATCATCAAATTCCCTTTTCTTGATTTTCATAATACTCTTAGGGATGTGTGCCCCACGAAAGCCTTCTTTGAAATCTTCCCAGGTGATATTATTTATGTCGGGATGCATAAGCAGAAAATTTTCCCACCATGACGCGGCTGCTCCCGTAAGATAATGCGGTGCGTACAACACTTTTTCACGGTCTGAGCATTGTGCCACAATTAATTTCCTTTCAATATCTCGAAGCCAGTCATCGGCCTCAAGAGGCTTGTCTGTGTGTGAAAATGTTGTTGGACGTGTCTTCTGAAATTCAGACAATTTTGAGTGCTACTGGTATGGTTCACGGTGATTTCCCATGTTAATGACATGGTTCATCATTTCTTGGTGATGTTGCTGACTTTGCTCGTAAAGGCGGCATACTTGAGAAAATGATGTCTCACTGCCCTGCTGACTTGACTGCCCGTGTGAGAAATTGTTGTTTGTCTGTGTGCCATAATTTTCCTCCGGCTGACTTGGGATGGAACGTGTCCAGGGACGAGTCATTTCTATCTCTGGGGTAACAAAGCAAAAAACCTGAGAAGAACCGAGCAGCAAAATAAACCAAGATTTTGCAAAAGCGATCAAACACGAGCTCGAAAAAGATTTTTGAAATAAACTGGTTGATTGCGCACGCAGAAGGCTGCTAGTACATATATTACACGCCGGTTCTAATTATACATACGCCACTCAGGGTGTGCGTACACATCCTGACATGTTATTTAAAACTAGTGCACTCCTCCAAGATCCTACATGATGCGCAAACAGACTACTCCCATCAACCTATTTTACATATCACACAAATATTACAAGCGAGCGCGGTGCGTCACGAAATGACGCGCTAGTCGGAGATGTTGAAGATTTCCCTCGGCCTGTCGAGGGTAAGGCCCAATGGTGCTGGAGACTCAACTTCCTCCTCACTAATGGGCTCCAGGCGCGGAGCATGGGTACGAGGTGTCGAAGCAGGTGCAGCAGGCGGTGCAGCTCTGACCGGAGTAGGAGCAATGACTTGGTCAAACTCCTCAGTGGTAGGCAGACGGCGAGTGGTGGCTACGATGGAAGGTGCATAGGATGCGGCGGACGAGACAAAAGTCATTGGTGGTGCAGTATGGAGCAGCTCCCTCCTGTTGGCGGAGCCACTCTGGACCATCTCCATACGGGTGGCCACCAGGTCGTCCACCAGATTATCAAAGGCCACCTCAAGTGCCTTGAGGTATTCAACCATTGATTCAATGGCTTCGTCATGCTCCCCATTTGCACATGCAAATGCATAGTGACACGTATAAGGCACGTGGCAAGGGAGGTAACGGAAGCGACGAGTCTTCATCGAAGGCAGAATGTCTCGGAGACGAGCTATCGCCTCACGGGCAGCCATCTGTATAGCATGCCTCTTCGTAGGCATGGCTCTGCCCACAAATCAAAGGCGGCGCGCTTCAGAGCGCCCACCTTTGAAGTGTACCACAGCCTGATGCATAGACACGCTGTCGTTGAGCTTGTGACGGTAGAGTGTAAATTCGGGACGTGTGGATGGCCCGATTGCGACTTTGGTGATGGCGATGAGGAGCTTGACAAACCCCTCAGGGATGTTGGCGAACACCTGTGCATCACAGTCGTTGCTGGCCATCTACAAAAGTAGACAAAATTCCAAATAGTCAGGCCATAAATTTATGCTGACCAACAGAAAATTGCTACATATGTAAAAATGTTGAAAGGCAAATTTTTCGCTAATAACCGATTAGCGAGCGCACCTAGTGGCTTCCTACAGTCAGCCTGGCTCTGGTACCAAGGTTGTCACGACCGGTCCATCCGTAAAATAATTACCGGAAGACCGACCGTTTTATTAAACCGGCGGGAATATAATTCCTTGCCGGCAGACAATTCCTTGATACAGAATTCCAGTACACTGAATATTATACAAGGTTGAGCTAGGGGTGTTGGAGATATGCCCTAGAGGCAATAATAAAAGCATTATTATTATATCTCCTTATTCATGATAATTGTCTGTCATTCATGCTTGAATTGTATTGTACGGAAACAGCGATACATGTGTGAATGCACAGATCACAATGAGTCCCTGGTAGGCCTCTAGTAGCCAGCTCGTTGATCAACAGATGGTCATGGTTTCCTGACCATGGACATGAGATGTCGGTGATAACGGGGTCACATCATTAGGAGAATGATGTGATGGACAAGACCCAAACTTGAGCATAACACGAGATCGTATAGTTCGTAATGCATAAGCTTTTCGGTGTCAAGTATTTATTCCTTAGACCATGAGGTTGTACAACTCCCGGATACCGTAGGAGTGCTTTGGGTGTGCCAACCGTCACAACGTAACTGGGTGGCTATAAAGGTACGCATCGGGTATCTCCGAAAGTATCTGTTGAGTTGGTACGAACCGAGACTGGGATATTGTCACTCCGTGTGACGGAGAGGTACCTCTGGGCCCACTCGGTAATACATCATCATAATGAGCTCAACGTGACTAAGTCGTTAGTCACGGGATGATGGATTACGGATCGAGTAAAGAGACTTGCCATAACGAGATTGAACAAGGTATTGGGAATACCGACGATCGAATCTCGGGCAAGTACCGTATCGATGGACAAAGGGAATAACATACGGGATTGAGTGAATCCTTGACATGGTGGTTCATCCGATGAAGATCATCGAGGAACACGTGGGAAACAACATGGGTATCCAGATCCCGTTGTTGGTTATTGACCGGAGAGTGGTCTCGATCATGACTACGTGTCTCCCGAACCCGTAGGGTCTACACACTTCAGGTTCGGTAACGCTAGGGTCATAGAGATTAATGCACGTGGAAACCCGAAAGTTGTTCGGAGTCCCGGATGTGATCCCGGACGTCACGAGGAGTTCCGGAATGGTCCGGAGGTAAAGATTGATATATGGGAAGTCCAGTTTCGGCCAACGGGTGATCTCCGGGGGTCACCGGGAGCGTCCCGGGACCACCGGAGGGGCCCCGGGGGTCCACCGGGTGGGGCCACCCATCCCGGTGGGGTCCCTAGGTCACGAGGGGATGTGACCAGCCCTTTGGGCTGGCGCACCACCATAAGGGGCCCACCTCCCCTGCGCCTAGGGTTCCAACCCTAAAGGGGAGGGGGGCTCCACTTGCCTTGGGGGGCAAGGAACCCCCCCTTGGCCGCCGCCCCCTTGCAGATTGGATCTGCAGGGGGTCCAGGCACCCCCCCTGGACCCTATATATATGTGGGGGGGGGAGAGGGCAGCCGCACCTGATCCCTGGCGCCTCTCCCCCTCCCGTCACACCCCATACTCCCAACGCAGGGCAGCCCGGCGAAGCCCTGCTGCGACATCCACTGCATCCGTCATCACGCCGTCGTGCTGCCGGATCTCTGACGACTTCTCCTCCCCCCTTGCTGGATCAAGAAGGAGGAGACGTTGCTGCACCGTACGTGTGTTGAACGCGGAGGTGCCGTCTGTTCGGCGCTAGATCATCGGTGACGAAGAACGTGAAGAGTACGACTACTTCATCCTTGCTTCGTTGAAAGCTTCTGCACGCAATCTTCATAACGGTATGTAGATGCACTCTAAGTTACTCGTTGCTAGATGTCTCCATACTTGGATCTTGGTGAAGACGTAGAAATTTTTTGATTTATGCTACGTTCCCCAACAGTGGCATCTGAGCCTAGGTTTTATGCGTAGCATCTTGGCACGAGTAGAACACAAAGCAGTTGTGGGCGTATGATCTTGTTCAACTTTCTTACCGTTACTAGTCAATCTTGATTCGGCGGTATTGTGGGATGAAGCGGCCCGGACCGACCTTACACGTACGCTTACGTGAGACTGGTTCCACCGACAGACATGCACTAGATGCATAAGGTGGCTGGCGGGTGTCTGTCTCTCCTACTTTAGTCGGATCGGATTCGATGAAAAGGGTCCTTATGAAGGGTAAATAGAAGTTGACAAATCACGTTGTGGTTTTGGCGTAGGTAAGAAACGTTCTTGCTAGAAATCCTATAGAAGCCACGTAAAAACTTGCAACAACAATTAGAGGACGTCTAACTTGTTTTTGCAGCATGTGTTTTGTGACGTGGTATGGCCAAGAACGAAGATGTGATGAATGATATATGTGATGTATGAGATTGATCATGTTTTTGTAATAGGGAATCATGACTTGCATGTCGATGAACTTGACAACCGGCAGGAGCCATAGGAGTTGTCTTAATTATTGTATGACCTGCGTGTCACTGAATAACGCCATGTAATTACTTTACTTCATTGCTAAACGTTAGCTATAGTAGTAGAAGTAATAGTTGGCGTGACGACTTCTTCAAGACACGATGATGGAGATCATGATGATGAAGATCATGGTGTCGAGCCGGTGATAAGATGATCATGGTGCCCCGAAGATGGAGATCCAAGGAGCAAGATGATATTGGCCATATCATGTCACTATAATTGATTGCATGTGATGTTTATCATGTTTTTGCATCTTGTTTACTTAGAACGACGGTAGTAAATAAGATGATCTCTCACTAAAATTTCAAGTAATGTGTTTCCCCTAACTGTGCACCGTTGCTAAAGTTCGTTGCTCCGAAGCACCACGTGATGATCGGGTGTGATAGGTTCTAACGTTCACATACAACGGGTGTAAGACAGATTTACACACGCGATACACTTAGGGTTCACTTGACGAGCCTAGCATGTACAGACATGGCCTTGGAACACAGAAGACCGAAAGGTCGAACACGAGTCGTATAGAAGATACGATCAACATGAAGATGTTCACCGTTTTTTGACTAGTCCGTCTCACGTGATGATCGGACACGGACTACTCGATTCGATCGTGTATCACTTAGATGACTTGAGAGATGTCATTCTGAGTGGGAGTTCACTAAAATTTGATTAAGATGAACTTAATTATCATGAACTTAGTCTAAATTCTTTACAATATCTCTTGTAGATCAAATGGCCCACGCTCCAGTTTCCCTCAACTTCAACGCGTTCCTAGAGAAAACCAAGCTGAAAGACGATGGTAGCAACTATACGGATTGGGTCCGTAACCTGAGGATTATCCTCATAGCTGCCAAGAGAACTTATGTCCTAGAAGCACCGCTAGGTGATGCACCCGCTCTCCCGGCGACCCAAGACGTTTTGAATGCCTGGCAGTCGCGTAGTGATGATTACTCCCTGGTTCAGTGCGGCATGCTTTACAGTTTAGAATCGGGGCTCCAAAAGCATTTTGAGCACCATGGAGCGTATGAGATGTTCGAAGAGCTGAAAATGGTTTTCCAAGCTCATGCCCGAGTCGAGAGATATGATGTCTCCGACGCATTCTACAGCTGTAAGATGGAGGAGAACAGTTCTGTCAGTGAGCACATCCTCAAGATTTCAGGATTGCACAACCGCTTGTCTCAGCTGGGAATGAATCTCCCAGATGAAGCGGTCGTTGACAGAATCCTCCAGTCGCTCCCACCAAGCTTCAAGAGCTTCGTGTTGAACTTCAATATGCAGGGGATGGAGAAGTCCATTCCCGAGGTGTATTCGATGCTGAAATCAGCGGAGGTTGACATCAAGAAAGAACATCAAGTGTTGATGGTCAATAAAACCACTAAGTTCAAGAAAGGCAAGGGTAAGAAGAACTTCAAGAAGGACGGCAAGCAAGTTGCCGCGCCTGGCAAGCCTGTTGCTGGGAAGAAGCCAAAGTATGGACCCAAGCCAGAGACTGAGTGCTTTTATTGCAAGGGAACGGGTCACTGGAAGCGGAACTGCCCCAAATACTTAGCAGACAAGAAGGCCGGCAACGTCAAAGGTATATATGATATACATGTTATTGATGTGTACCTTACCAGCACTCGTAGTAGCTCCTGGGTATTCGATACCGGTGCAGTTGCTCATATTTGTAACTCAAAACAGGAGCTGCGGAATAAACGGAGACTGACGAAGGATGAGGTGACGATGCGCGTCGGGAATGGTTCCAAGGTCGATGTGATCGCCGTCGGCACGCTGCCTCTACATCTACCCTCGGGATTAGTTTTAAACCTCAATAATTGTTATTTAGTACCAGCTTTGAGCATGAACATTGTTTCTGGATCTCGTCTTATGCGAGATGGATATTCTTTCAAATCGGAGAATAATGGTTGTTCTATTTATTTGAGAGATATGTTTTATGGTCATGCCCCGCTGGTCAATGGTTTATTTTTGATGAATCTCGAACGTAGTGATACACATATTCATAGTGTAGATGCCAAAAGATGTAAAGTTGATAATGATAGTCCCACATACTTGTGGCATTGCCGCCTTGGTCATATTGGTGTCAAACGTATGAAGAAGCTCCATTCGGATGGACTTCTAGAGTCTCTTGATTATGAATCATTTGACACGTGCGAACCATGCCTTTTGGGCAAGATGACCAAGACTCCGTTCTCCGGAACAATGGAGCGAGCAACCAACTTGTTGGAAATCATACATACTGATGTGTGCGGTCCAATGAGTGTTGAGGCTCGCGGAGGCTACCGTTATGTCCTCACCCTCACGGATGACTTGAGTAGATATGGGTATATCTATTTGATGAAACACAAGTCTGACACCTTTGAAAAGTTCAAGGAATTTCAGAATGAGGTTGAGAATCAACGTGACAGAAAAATAAAGTTCTTACGATCGAATCGTGGGGGTGAATATTTAAGTCATGAATTTGGCTCACACCTTAGAAGCTGTGGAATTGTTTCACAATTGAAACCGCCCGGAACACCTCAACGTAACGGTGTGTCCGAACGTCGAAATCGTACTCTGTTGGACATGGTGCGATCTATGATGTCCCTCACCGATTTACCGCTATCCTTTTGGGGTTATGCTTTAGAGACTGCCGCATTCACTTTAAATAGGGCTCCGTCAAAATCCGTTGAGACGACTCCATATGAACTTTGGTTTGGCAAGAAACCGAAGCTGTCGTTTCTGAAAGTTTGGGGTTGCGATGCTTATGTCAAGAAACTTCAACCTGAAAAGCTCGAACCCAAATCGGAAAAATGCGTCTTCATAGGATACCCAAAGGAAACAATTGGGTACACCTTCTACCACAGATCCGAAGGCAAAGTCTTTGTTGCCAAGAATGGATACTTTCTGGAGAAAGAGTTTCTCTCGAAAGAAGTGAGTGGGAGGAAAGTAGAACTTGATGAGGTGACAGTCACCCCTCCTGTACCGGAAAGTAGCGCAGCGCAGGAAACTGTTCCTGAGGTGCCTGCACCGACAAGGGAGGAAGTTGATGATAATGATCATGAAGAAACAGATCAAGTTACTACTGAACTTCGAAGGTCCACAAGGGTACGTTCCGCACCAGAGTGGTACGGCAACCCTGTACTTGAAATCATGTTGTTAGACAACGGTGAACCTTCGAACTATGAAGAAGCGATGGCGGGCCCAGATTCCAATAAATGGCTTGGAGCCATGAAATCCGAGATAGAATCCATGTATGAAAACAAAGTATGGACTTTGGTGGACTTGCCTGATGATAGGCACGCCATAGAAAACAAATGGATATTTAAGAAGAAGACAGACACGGATGGTAATGTGACCATCTATAAAGCTCGGCTTGTCGCTAAGGGTTATCGACAAGTTCAAGGGATTGACTACGATGAGACTTTCTCTCCCGTAGCGATGCTAAAGTCAGTCAGAATCATGTTAGCTATTGCCGCATTCTATGATTATGAGATATGGCAAATGGACGTCAAAACAACATTCCTTAATGGCTTCTTCAAGGAAGAGTTGTATATGATGCAACCGGAAGGTTTTGTCGATCCAGAGAACGCTAACAAAGTATGCAAGCTCCAGCGCTCGATTTACGGGCTGGTGCAAGCATCTCGGAGTTGGAATATTCGCTTTGATGAAGTGATCAAAGCGTTTGGCTTTATACAGACTTATGGAGAAGCCTGTATTTACAAGAAAGTGAGTGGGAGCTCTGTAGCATTTCTCATATTATATGTGGATGACATATTGCTGATGGGAAATGATATAGAATTCTTGGAAAATGTAAAGGCCTATTTGAATAAAAGTTTTTCAATGAAGGACCTTGGAGAAGCTGCTTACATATTAGGCATCAAAATCTATAGAGATAGATCAAGACGCCTCATTGGTCTTTCACAAAGTACATACCTTGACAAGATATTGAAGAAGTTCAATATGGATCAGTCAAAGAAAGGATTCTTGCCTGTTTTGCAAGGTATGAGATTGAGTAAGACTCAGTCGCCGACCACGGCAGAAGATAGAGAAAAGATGAGTGTCATTCCCTATGCCTCGGCAATAGGTTCTATCATGTATGCCATGCTGTGTACCAGACCTGATATGAACCTTGCCATAAGTTTGGTAGGAAGGTACCAAAGTAATCCCGGTACGGAACACTGGACAGCGGTCAAGAACATCCTGAAGTACCTGAAAAGGACTAAGGATATGTTTCTCGTTTATGGAGGTGACGAAGAGCTCGTCGTAAAGGGTTACGTCGATGCTAGCTTCGACACAGATCTGGATGACTCTAAGTCACAAACCGGATACGTGTATATTTTGAATAGAGGGGCAGTCAGCTGGTGCAGTTGCAAGCAAAGCGTGGTGGCAGCATCTACATGTGAAGCGGAGTACATAGCTGCTTCTGAAGCAGCGCAGGAAGGAGTCTGGATGAAGGAGTTCATCACCGACCTAGGAGTCATTCCAAGCGCGTCAAGCCCGATGACTCTCTTCTGTGACAACACTGGTGCTATTGCTATTACCAAGGAGCCCAGGTTTCACAAGAAGACCAAGCACATCAAGCGCCGTTTCAACTCCATCCGGAATTATGTTCAGGATGGAGATATAGATATTTGTAAAGTGCATACGGATCTGAATGTTGCAGACCCGTTGACTAAACCTCTTTCACGAGCAAAACATGATCAACACCAGAACTCTATGGGTGTTCGATTCATCACAATGTAACTAGATTATTGACTCTAGTGCAAGTGGGAGACTGTTGGAGATATGCCCTAGAGGCAATAATGAAAGCACTATTATTATATCTCCTTGTTCATGATAATTGTCTGTTATTCATGCTTGAACTTTATTGTACGGAAACAGCGATACATGTGTGAATACACAGACCACAATAAGTCCCTGGTAGGCCTCTAGTTACCAGCTCGTTGATCAACAGATGGTCATGGTTTCCTGACCATGGACATGAGATGTCGGTGATAACGGGATCACATCATTAGGAGAATGATGTGATGGACAAGACCCAAACTTGAGCATGACACGAGATCGTATAGTTCGTAATGCATAAGCTTTTCGGTGTCAAGTATTTATTCCTTAGACCATGAGGTTGTACAACTCCCGGATACCGTAGGAGTACTTTGTGTGTGCCAACCGTCACAACGTAAATGGGTGGCTATAAAGGTACGCATCGGGTATCTCCGAAAGTGTCTGTTGAGTTGGTACGAACCGAGACTGGGATGTTGTCACTCCGTATGACGGAGAGGTACCTCTGGGCCCACTCGGTAAGACATCATCATAATGAGCTCAATGTGACTAAGTAGTTAGTCACGGGATGATGGATTACGGATCGAGTAAAGAGACTTGCCATAACGAGATTGAACAAGGTATCGGGGATACCGACGATCGAATCTCGGGCAAGTACCGTACCGATGGACAAAGGGAATAACATACGGGATTAAGTGAATCCTTGACACGGTGGTTCATCCGATGAAGATCATCGAGGAACACGTGGGAACCAACATGGGTATCCAGATCCCGCTGTTGGTTATTGATCGGAGAGTGGTCTCGGTCATGTCTACGTGTCTCCCGAACCCGTAGGGTCTACACACTTAAGGTTTCGGTAACGCTAGGGTCGTAGAGATTAATGCACGTGGAAACCCGAAAGTTGTTCGGAGTCCCGGATGCGATGGCGGGCCCAGATTCCAATAAATGGCTTGGAGCCATGAAATCCGAGAATGAATCCATGTATGAAAACAAAGTATGGACTTTGGTGGACTTGCCTGATGATAGGCACGCCATAGAAAACAAATGGATATTTAAGAAGAAGACAGACGCGGATGGTAATGTGACCATCTATAAGGCTCGGCTTGTCGCTAAGGGTTATTGACAAGTTCAAGGGATTGACTACGACGATACTTTCTCTCCCGTAGCGATGCTGAAGTCAGTCAGAATCATGTTAGCTATTGCCGCATTCTATGATTATGAGATATGGCAAATGGACGTCAAAACAGCATTCCTTAATGGCTTCCTCAAGGAAGAGTTGTATATGATGCAACCGGAAGGTTTTGTCGATCCAGAGAACGCTAGCAAGGTATGCAAGCTCCAGCGCTCGATTTACGGGCTGGTGCAAGCATCTCGGAGTTGGAATATTCGCTTTGATGAGGTGATCAAAGCGTTTGGCTTTATACAGACTTATGGAGAAGCCTGTAGTTACAAGAAAGTGAGTGGGAGCTCTGTAGCATTTCTCATATTATATGTGGATGACATATTGCTGATGGGAAATGATATAGAATTCTTGGAAAATGTAAAGGCCTACTTGAATAAAAGTTTTTCAATGAAGGACCTTGGAGAAGCTGCTTACATATTAGGCATCAAAATCTATAGAGATAGATCAAGACGCCTCATTGGTCTTTCACAAAGTACATACCTTGACAAAATATTGAAGAAGTTCAATATGGATCAGTCTAAGAAAGGATTCTTGCCTGTTTTGCAAGGTATGAGATTGAGCAAAGCTCAGTCACCGACCACGGCAGAAGATAGAGAAAAGATGAGTGTCATTCCCTATGCCTCGGCAATAGGTTCTATCATGTATGCCATGCTGTGTACCAGACCTGATGTGAACCTTGCCATAAGTTTGGTAGGGAGGTACGAAAGTGATCCCGGTACGGAACACTGGACAGCGGTCAAGAACATCCTGAAGTACCTGAAAAGGACTAAGGATATGTTTCTCGTTTATGGAGGTGACGAAGAGCTCGTCGTAAAGGGTTACGTCGATGCTAGCTTCGACACAGATCTGGATGACTCTAAGTCGCAAACCGGATACGTGTATATTTTGAATGGAGGGGCAGTCAGCTGGTGCAGTTGCAAGCAAAGCATGGTGGCAGCATCTACATGTGAAGCGGAGTACATAGCTGCTTCTGAAGCAGCGCAGGAAGGAGTCTGGATGAAGGAGTTCATCACCGACTTAGGAGTCATTCCAAGCGCGTCAAGCCCGATGACTCTCTTCTGTGACAACACTGGTGCTATTGCTATTACCAAGGAGCCCAGGTTTCACAAGAAGACCAAGCACATCAAGCGCCGTTTCAACTCCATCCGGAATTATGTTCAGGATGGAGACATAGATATTTGTAAAGTGCATACGGATCTGAATGTAGCAGACCCGTTGACTAAACCTCTTTCACGAGCAAAACATGATCAACACCAGAACTCTATGGGTGTTCGATTCATCACAATGTAACTAGATTATTGACTCTAGTGCAAGTGGGAGACTGTTGGAGATATGCCCTAGAGGCAATAATAAAAGCATTATTATTATATCTCCTTATTCATGATAATTGTCTGTCATTCATGCTTGAATTGTATTGTACGGAAACAGCGATACATGTGTGAATGCACTGATCACAATGAGTCCCTGGTAGGCCTCTAGTAGCCAGCTCGTTGATCAACAGATGGTCATGGTTTCCTGACCATGGACATGAGATGTCGGTGATAACGGGATCACATCATTAGGAGAATGATGTGATGGACAAGACCCAAACTTGAGCATAACACGAGATCGTATAGTTCGTAATGCATAAGCTTTTCGGTGTCAAGTATTTATTCCTTAGACCATGAGGTTGTACAACTCCCGGATACCGTAGGAGTGCTTTGGGTGTGCCAACCGTCACAACGTAACTGGGTGGCTATAAAGGTACGCATCGGGTATCTCCGAAAGTATCTGTTGAGTTGGTACGAACCGAGACTGGGATATTGTCACTCCGTGTGACGGAGAGGTACCTCTGGGCCCACTCGGTAATACATCATCATAATGAGCTCAATGTGACTAAGTCGTTAGTCATGGGATGATGGATTACGGATCGAGTAAAGAGACTTGCCATAACGAGATTGAACAAGGTATTGGGAATACCGACGATCGAATCTCGGGCAAGTACCGTACCGATGGACAAAGGGAATAACATACGGGATTGAGTGAATCCTTGACACGGTGGTTCATCCGATGAAGATCATCGAGGAACACGTGGGAACCAACATGGGTATCCAGATCCCGCTGTTGGTTATTGACCGGAGAGTGGTCTCGGTCATGACTACGTGTCTCCCGAACCCGTAGGGTCTACACACTTAAGGTTCGGTAACGCTAGGGTCATAGAGATTAATGCACGTGGAAACCCGAAAGTTGTTCGGAGTCCCGGATGTGATCCTGGACGTCACGAGGAGTTCCGGAATGGTCCGGAGGTAAAGATTGATATATGGGAAGTCCAGTTTCGGCCAACGGGTGATCTCCGGGGGTCACCGGGAGCGTCCCGGGACCACCGGAGGGGCCCCGGGGGTCCACCGGGTGGGGCCACCCATCCCGGTGGGGCCCCTAGGTCACGAGGGGATGTGACCAGCCCTCTGGGCTGGCGCACCACCATAAGGGGCCCACCTCCCCTGCGCCTAGGGTTCCAACCCTAAAGGGGAGGGGGGGCTCCACTTGCCTTGGGGGGCAAGGAACCCCCCCTTGGCCGCCGCCCCCTTGCAGATTGGATCTGCAGGGGGTCCAGGCGCCCCCCCCCCTGGCCCCTATATATATGTGGGGGGGAGAGGGCAGCCGCACCTTATCCCTGGCGCCTCTCCCCCTCCCATCACACCCCATACTCCCAACGCAGGGCAGCCCGGCGAAGCCCTGCTGCGACATCCACTGCATCCGTCATCACGCCGTCGTGCTGCCGGATCTCTGACGTCTTCTCCTCCCCCCTTGCTAGATCAAGAAGGAGGAGACGTTGCTGCACCGTACGTGTGTTGAACGCGGAGGCGCCGTCCGTTCGGCGCTAGATCATCGGTGAGAAGAACGTGAAGAGTACGACTACTTCATCCTTGCTTCGTTGAAAGCTTCCGCACGCAATCTTCATAACGGTATGTAGATGCACTCTAAGTTACTCGTTGCTAGATGTCTCCATACTTGGATCTTGGTGAAGACGTAGAAAATTTTTGATTTATGCTACGTTCCCCAACAAGGGGTTGCTCAACAAATTTTATTACAAGCGCGCCAATATATTACATAGAGGCGGATATGACACAAGGCAGGGTGGCATACTACTAACTCGTAATAAAAGGTGGTGGAATATGTCACAGTGAAGTGGGTGATGTGACTCCAATATAATACAGTTCATCGAGTGTCGGAGTGAGACCCGATGAATTTATTTGGTGGTAGGCGGAAGCGGTTATAAAACAGTGATCAACTCCAGGATCGCAAGGGACTGACTGGGACTCCTCTAAGCGTCGGACTCGCTATCGAACTCTTCATCCATGAGATCGCCTTCGTCCACATCTGGCCAAATCAACAAGCCAGGTGAGTACTTTGAATGTACTCGCAAGACAGTTCGGACTTAAGATATAACAAATGCCAACATGAATGCATATGAGTATTCCAGCAAAAATGCGACCGGAATGAAATATGAATGCGCTGAAGGTAAAGAATGGAAGTCGGGCGGTAATCCTCCCGAAAACCAAAAGATTAAAAAAATAACGAGACCAAACGAGGGTCTGGGTGACGCCTCGTAGGAAAACAATAAATGATAACAGGCCACAGTTGGGCGTCTGAGCGACACCACATAAAGGGCTTATAGCAAATACAAATAACAAGAATGCCACAGTCGGACGTCTGAGCGACATCACATAAAGGGCTTATAACAAAAATAAATGACAAGAATGCCACAGTCGGATGTCTAAGCGACATCACATAAAGGGCTTATAACAAAAATAAATAACAAGATTGCCACAGTCGGACGTCTAAGCGACATCACATAAAGGGCTTATAACAAAAATAAATGACAAGAATGCCACAGTCGGATGTCTAAGCGACATCACATAAAGGGCTTATAACAAAAATAAATAACAAGATTGCCACAGTCGGACGTCTAAGCGACATCACATAAAGGGCTTATAACAAAAATAAATAACAAGATTGCCATAGTCGGACGTCTAAGCGACATCACATAAAGGGCTTATAACAAAAATAAATAACAAGATTGCCACAGTCGGACGTCTAAGCGACATCACATAAAGGGCTTATAATTAACAGGATATAATGATAAAATACTTCGAAAAGTAAAATCAATACAGAGATAGTGGTGAGTTCATCTACCAAATGAACTTGATAAAAACATTATTTTGGTTACCCACAAGAATATACTAGAGACGGTCACCGGGTTGATATGAAGATTGACCCTAGGCCATAAGCACGGCTACTTAAGGAATTTAACTCTGTAGAGCTTGTACTAATAACTCATAGCCAACGGGTTCTACTAGCCATGTGGGCTAGTCCCGTCTATGGTGTTTTAGTAGAAACCCAACTAGCCAGTACAGACCCGTTTAACACCCTGTCGTCCGGAATCATCCGCGACGACATTCACGGAAAACTCTAAGGCGGGGAGGCTACAACCTCGAATAGCATGGGATCAAATTTATATATGCGCGCTCTAAGGGGTGCCCCCCTCTCGGTCCCAACCGGAAACACCCATGCCCCCTGACCGGATGACGGGCTTTAATCCAGGGCCATGGAACCCTCATCCCGGCACCTCTACTTGGTGTGTACTCGGAAAGTGGTTTACAACCGACTAGACCGTAATCCCAACGGACGACCTATGATAGTACTGAAAAGGGGACGAACGGAATCATGACATGATCTCCGTTGATACTGAGTTGACCAACTACTGGCATGCTCCAACAATACCAGCATTCCACCCATCATATCACTATATGATCTAGGTGGTTCAACATTCTCCTTCGGGACTCACCCGAAGCTTACTTGCATGAAATATGCCATACACATATGCCCATATGATCATGCTTATGAAACGAGCTACTCGAGCAAACTTGCAACACACTCATCATATCAAGAGTTCAAACATGATTGCCTGGTTCTGAAAAGTCGGAGCCTAATTCGGCGTGATTCGCGTCTCCGTCACGGCCTCTGGTATCTATGTATTCAAACAAAATATGTACTAACATAAATACCGTGCGTGCAAAATAAAGTTGCTCCAAATATTTCCACATAAATATGAAAAAAAAAACTAGACAGAAAATCAAGGTGGACAGAAAAAGAATCAACTCAAAATCACTTTTAGTTTAAAAGATATTAAGGTTTCTGTCCAGGGACCCATCTGTAATGAAACAGAAAAGATCCAAGGGCTAGAACAGAAAATAACGAAGCGAACCGGTACGCAGTACGTCACCCGCAGAGGGAAAACGCACTTTGCTTAAATACGCCAACAGAAAACGGTTCGAGGGGGAGATATGAGAGACTGACAGAGGGACCCCACCTGTCAGGTTTAAAAAAAGAAACAGAGCCGCGCCGGCGCCGGTGCTGCGGTGATCGCCGGCGTCGATCCACGGCGAGATAGGGGAGGGGAGTGGTACCTATGGCTTCACAGTGGTCTTCCGCGTCGAACGGTGGTGGAGTTGGGTGCCGACGAGTCCCACGTCGACGGCGAGCTTATCTCCGGCGGACGGCGGCTCGGGTGGTCGTGGACCTCGTCGGAGAAGGTTTCTGGAGTGAAATTAAGTTGGGGGTTTGGACTAGGGGGATGCCAGGGTGCTACGTTCAAGTTCACGGTGGCGGAGAAGCCCTCACAGGAGTGAACGGAGCTGGAGCCCGAGGCGGAGGTAGCTGGCCGGAGCCGGGGAAGAAAAGCCTCTCGGGGCTCTTCCAGAGGTTGGGCGTGGTCTAGGGAAGTAGTGGAGGCGTGTGTGCTCGAGCGCGAGCTCGGGGGTGCCTTTTATAGGCGGCTCGAGGTGGCTATCGCGAACGGATAAGTCCGGCGAGCCAATTACGGCGCTGAAGTGGTCGGACGGCGGGGCTAGGGGCTTGAACATCATCTATGAACTGTATGAGCTCCATTCCTGCGCTTAACTCAGCAGTAGAGGTGGAGTTACGGCCTGTCCTCGACGGAACGGCAGCGCGGCTTGTCGGCGGCAGAAACGGTGCTCTGCGCATGCCAGGCCACGGCGACGGCGTGCCAGGCCACGGCGACGGCGTGCCAGGCGTGCGTTGGCTGTGGAGAGGGACACACGGAGCACTGGGGTGGTCTGGGCAGCGCGAAACGGCGTGGAGCTGCGGCGTTGCTTCTGTCAGCCGCCACGGGCGGCGCTGTGGCCGTGGCAGTCGCCGGCGCGGTCGGGCCAGGGCGCCACCGACGCCCAGAAGCTGCCAAGCGACCGTGCGGCGCGTGGATAAGAAGAAGCTGCAGTGCAGCGTCGAGCCAAGGAAGATACAGACGAGGTTTTGTCGCCGCGCCCGACGACTGTCGAAACTGACGAAACTGACGAAGTGTTGAACTGTCGACAGTTTCAGTTAACAGTTAACAGTTCAGTGTAGGCTAGGTGTTTGATGAAATGATTCTGGTATGTGTGCAATGTTTCTGGAGCTGATTTGTGGTGGAGTGGCCTCTCTATGTATCTAGAGGTTGCATGATTTTTCATAGGATTTTTGGATGAAGATAAATATGAATTTCACCAAATTTTGCAAATTTGGTGCAAACTTGCAGCAAGTGAAATTTGAAAATTTTGAACTATGGACCAGTGAAACAAGATGGATCTAGGTTGTGGGTACTAAGGACTATCTAGGAGAGTTGGTTTGGGATCAAATAACTAGATGGAAATGGTGGCTACTTTGTAAAACACCAAGGTCCACTATAAAAGACAGAATTTGTTTTGGAGTGAAATAAATAGGAGAAAAATTCCAATAAGATTAAAACTTGCTGGAATTGATGAAATACTTGTCCCAAAGTGTGGAGAGGGTCTTGAAGTGAAATATTTCTGTTGGGGTCATAACAAGATGAAGGATGGAGAGGAAGATGAGTCCAAGGTTAAACTTGGGAGGTTTAAAACAAGGAGGGAAAATTCAAACCACTTCTTTTGAAACTCAACTTGTGTTTTGTACCAAACACAAGAGAAAAACATCAAGGCCAAAAACCAAGCTTGAGAAGACGCACAAACTTTGGCCAAAAGGGATTTTTGAAGGGCAAAAGAAAATATCAAAACAATCCCCTTCCAAAAAGGCCAAAAGTTTGAAAGAAAAACCAACTCAAAAATTTGGGGTATTACATCAACCCAGTCAGAGTTGACTGTTGACCCTGCTGACGTCAGCATGACGTCATGCTGGCGTAATAAATCCTTTTTGAATTAAAATAAATTGTAAAATATTAATAAAACTTTGAAAAAAAATCCGTAGCTCGGATGAAAAAAATTTATACATGAAAGTCGCTCAGAACGACGAGACGAATCCGAATATGCGGTCCGTTCATCTGCCACATGCTCCTAGCATAGCGAACATGCAACTTTCCCCTCCGATTCATTTGTCCGAAAAAGGCAAACTTCGGGAATACTTTCCGGAATGTTATCCTCCACCGGTATCGTGTAGCACTGCATGTTGACATGCCGTGCTTCTTTGTTGCATTTGTGTGCTTTGTATTTACTGTTTCTTCCCCCTCTTCTCTTCGGTAGACCTCGAGACCGATGCTACCTCGGTTATCGACTGCATCGGTGACGACCCCTCCTTCTCATCTGAGCAACCAGGCAAGCCAACCCCCTTTGATCATTCAGATATCCCCCACTCTCTTCTCTCTTATGCTTGCATTAGAACTGTTGCTATTTTTGTATGATCCTATTCTGATGCATAGCATGTTGTTGATACCTGCTTTCATACCTTACATGTTTATACTAAACTTCTTAGTATTGGCTGGTTAGAGATCCAT
>LR738709.1:482110348-482145472 GCA_902687465.1 Secale cereale | reverse complement strand
CCCCCCCCACTTTGTCCCGACTGCCGCACTGGATTATCAGAAGACCCGATCAACGGGATCAAAGACCAGGCTCTGGTGCTACTTCTCGAGCTTGCGTTGTATTCCCTCGAAGAGGAAAGGGAAATGCAGCACAGTAGCGTAAGTATTTCCCTCGGTTTTTTAGAACCAAGGTATCAATTCAGTAGGAGACCACGCGCGAGTCCCTCGCACCTGCACAAACAAATAAGAACTTCGCAGCCAACGCGATAAGGGGTTGTCAATCCCTTTACGGTCACTTACGAAAGTGAGATCTGATAGAGATGATAGTTTATATTTTTGGTATTTTTGTTTATAAGAACAGAAAGTAAAAGCGTAAAAAGTAAAGTAGATGTAGATTGATATGTTGAGAATAGACCCGGGGGCCATAGTGTTCTCTAGTGGCTTCTCTCATGATAGCGATATTCTATGACGGGTAAACAAATTACTGTCGAGCAATTGATAGAAAAGCAAATAATTATGAGACTATCTAGGCATGATCACTGTATATAGGCATCACGTCCCAGACAAGTAGACCGAAACGATTCTGCATCTACTACTATTACTCCACACATCGACCGCTATCCAGCATGCATCTAGTGTATTGAGTTCATAAGAACAGAGTAACGCCTTAAGCAAGATGACATGATGTAGAGGGATAAACTCAAGCAATATGATATAAACCCCATCTTTTTATCCTCGATGGCAACAATACAATACGTGCCTTGCTGCCCCAACTGTCACTGGGAAAGGACACCGCAAGATTGAACCCAAAGCCAAGCACTTCTCCCATTGCAAGAACTATAGATCTAGTAGGCCAAACCAAACCAATAATTCGAAGAGACTTGCAAGGATATTATGAGCACACATAAAAAGTTCAGAGAAGAACCAAATATTTCTCATAGATAAGCTTGATCATAAACTCACAATTCATCGGATCTCGACAAACACACCGCAAAAAGAGATTACATCGAATAGATCTCCTCGAAGACCGAGGAGAACTTTGTATTGAGATCCAGAGAGAGAGAAGAAGCCATCTAGATACTAGCTATGGACCCGAAAGTCTGTGGTAAACTACTCACAACTCATGGTGAGGGCGATGATGATGATGAAGAAGAAGAACTCCGTGATGGACCCCCCCTCCGGTGGAGCTCCGAAATAGGCTCCAAGATGGGATCTCACGGGAACAGAAGGTTGCGGCGGTGGAATTAGGTTTTTCTCTCTGTTTCTGATGGTTTCGGTGTACATAGACTTATATAGGTGGAAGGAGGACACCGGGGGGTGCTCGAGGGGCCCACGAGGCAGGGGGCACGCCCTGGGAAGGGGGCACACCCACCACCCTCGTGTGCCCCACGTGGCTCTTCTGACGTGGTTCTCAAGTTCTCTGTGCGTAATTTTATCCAAAAATATCTCTTGCGAAGGTTTCATTCCGTTTGGACTCCGTTTGATATTCTTTTTCTGCAAAACCCTGAAACAAGCAAAAAAACAGCAATCTGGACTAGGCCTTTGGGTTAGTAGGTTAGTCCCAAAAATGATATAGAAGTGTAAGATAAAGCCCATTAAACATCCTAGACTTCATAAATAATAGCATGGAACAATAAAAAATTATAGATACGTTGGAGACGTATCAAGCATCCCCAAGCTTAATTCATGCTCGTCCTCGAGTAGGTAAATGATAAAAAAAGGATTTTTGATGTGGAATGCTAACCAACATAGTTTCTCAATGTAATTCTCTTAATTGTGGCATAAATGTTCAGATCTGAAAGATTCAAGATAAAAGTCTATATTGACATAAGAAATAATAATACTTCAAGCATACTAACAAAGCAATCATGTCTTCTCAAAATACTATGGCCAAAGAAAGTTATCCCTACAAAATCATATAGTCTGGCTATGCTCCCACTTCATCACCCAAAATATTTATATCATGCACAACCCTGATTTCAGCCAAGCACTTGTTTTCATACTCTATTCTTTCAAACCTTTCAACTTTCACGCAATACATGAGCGTGAGCCATGGACATAGCACTATGGGTGGAATAGAGGTGGTTGTGGAGAAGACAAAAAGGAGGAAGATAGTCTCACATCAACTAGGCGTATCAACGGGCTATGGAGATGCCCGTCAATACATATCAATGTGAGTGAGTAGGGATAGCCATGCAACGGAAGCACTAGAGCTAAATATGTATGAAAGCTCAACAAAAGAAACTAGTGGGTGTGCATCCAACTTGCTTGCTCACGAAGACCTAGGGCATTTGAGGAAGCCCATCGTTAGAATATACAAGCCAAGTTCTATAACGAAAATTCCCACTAGCATAAAAAGTGACTAAGCATGAGACTCTCTACAATGAAGAACATGGTGCTACTTTGAAGCACAAGTGTGGAAAAAAAGATAGTAGCAATTGTCCCCTTTTCTTTTCTTTTTTTCTCTTTTTTTGGGCTTTCTCTTTTTCTTTGGCCTTCCCTTTTTTTCTTTTTTTCTGGAGGGGCTTTATTGATTTAGCCTTTCCTCCAATGGTACAATGCTCTAATAATGATTATCATCACACCTTCATTACAACACGATATTACAACTCGATACTACAACAAAGTATGACTCTATATGAATGCCTCCGGCGGTGTACCGGTATGTGCAATGAAACAAGAGTGAAATGTATGAAAAATTATGCATGGTGGCTTTGCCACAAATACGGTGTCAACTACATGATCATGCATGGCAATATGACAATATGATGCGTGTCATATGAATGGAACGGTGGAAAGTTGCATGGCAATATATCTTGGAATGGCTATGGAAATGCCATGATAGGTAGGTATGGTGGCTGTTTTGAGGAATAATATGATGGTTGTTTTGAGGAAGGATATATAGTGGGTTTATGGTACCGGCGAAAGTTGCGCTGTACAAGAGAAGCTAGCAATGGTGGAAGGGTGAGAGTGCGTATAATCCATGGACTCAACATTAGTCATAAAGAACTCATATAATTATTGCAAAAATCTACGAGTCATCAAAACAAAGCAATCAACGCATGCTCCTAGGGGGGAGGTTGGTAGAAGTTAACCATCGCGCGCCCCCGACCTCCACACAAAGGTTGACACTTTACAAATACATCATGCTCTAACTTCGTCACATAGCGGTTCACCATACGTGCATGCTACGGGAATCACTAACCTTAACACAAGCAATTCTCAAATTCATAATAACTCCACTAGCATGACTCTAATATCACTATCCTCGTATCTCAAAACAATTATCAAGCATCCAACATCTCATTCTATTCAATGCACTTAGTGTGAAAAAAAATTACTACATTGACATTGGATGTCTATCATGTGAAGACTAGTTTTTATAGCCTAAACACATTACCATGCTGTTTTAATAGACTCTCGAATAGATATAAGTGAAGCAAGAGAGTACAACAAATTCTACAAAATATTACCACCACCGTGCTCTAAGAGATGTAAGTGAAGCACTAGAGCAAAAACTATTCAACTCAAAAGATATAAGTGAAGCACATAGAGTGTTCTAACAATTCCTAGGCCATATTTAACTCTCTCAAATAGGTGTGTCAAGCAAGGATGATTGTGACAAACTAACAAGCAAATACTCAAATTATACAAGACGCTCCAAGCAAAACACATATCATGTGGTGAATAAAAATATAGCTCCAAGTATAGTTATCGATGGATGAAGACAAAAGAGGGGATGCCTTCCCGGGGCATCCCCAAGCTTAGGCTTTTGATTATCCTTGAATTTTACTTGGGTTGACATGGGAACTTCCAAGCTTATGCCTTTGCTACTCTTTGTTCCATAGTCCATCAAAGCAATACTCAAAACTTGAAAACTTCACAACACAAAACTTAGACAAAAATTCTCGTGAGCTCCGTTAGTATAAGAAAGCAAACCACCACTCAAAGGTACTGCAATGAATTCATTCTTTGTTTATATTGGTGTTAAACCTACTGTATTCCAACTTCTCTATGGTTCATATTTGCCAATACTACTCATAGATGCATTCAAATAAGCAAACAACACACGAAAAACAGAATCTGTCAAAAACAGAACAGTCTGTAGTAATCTGCAAGTTTTGAATACTTCTGTAACTCCAACAAATTCAAACTAAATTGTTAAATGTGAGTAATTTGTCTATTAAACATCTGCAAAAAGAATCAACTAAATAGCATGCTCCAGTAAAATCTGACGACCATTCTAGTGAGCGCTAACATTTCTGTTTTCACAGCAAGATCACATAAACTTCACACACATCTTCCCAAAGGTTCTACTTGGCACAAACACTAAACAAAACATGAAACCACATCTAAACAAAGGCTAGGTGCAATATTTATTCCAGAATAGCAACAAAAACAAAATATATACTCCCTCTGTTCACTTTTATAAGTCCTTTAGGACAGCTGAAATTGAACTATATTATGTGTTGTCTTAAATGTCTAAATGGTCTTATAAAAGTGAACGGAGGGAGTATAATATTGGGTTGCCTCCCAACAAGCGCTATCGTTTTACGCCCCTAGCTAGGCACGATACAAGATAAATCTAGGTATTGCCATTTTTGGAAATCAATCCATAAGTGGCTCTCATGATAGATTCATATGGTAATTTGATTTTATTTCTAGGAAATTGTTCCATGCCCTTCCTTGACGGAAATTGGAATCTAATATTTCCTTCCTTCATATCAATAATTGCACCAATCGTTCTAAGGAAAGGTCTACCAAGAATAATAGGACATGAAGTATTGCAATCTATATCAAGAACAATGAAATCTACGGGCACATAACTCCTATTGGTAACAATAAGAACATCATTAATCCTTCCCACAGGTTTCTTAATAGTGGAATCCGCAAGATGCAAATTTAAAGAACAACATCAAGCTCATGGAACCCTAGCAAATCACACAAAAAATTTTGGATAGTGGAAACACTTGCACCCAAATCACACAAAGCATAGCATTCATGATCTTTTATTTTTATTTTAATAGTAGGTTCCCACTCATCATAAAGCTTTCTACGGATAGAAACTTCTAACTCAAGTTTTTCTTCATAAGATTGCATTAAAGCATCAACTATGTGTTTAGTGAAAGCTTTATTTTGACTATAAGCATGCGGAGAATTTAGTATGGATTCCAACAAGGAAATACAATTAATCAAAGAGAAATTATCATAATTGAATAACTTGAAATCCAAAGTAGTGGGTTCATCACTATGCAAAGTTTTAATCTCTTCACTCCCACTTTTAACGATTTTAGCATCAAGATCTAAAAACTCTGAATCATTGGGACACCTTAAAGCAGAAACATCTCCAATCCTATCTTCATCAAAATTTATACTAGAAAACAAGGATCTAATAGGAGACACATCAATAACTTTCAGATCTTCATCTTTGTTTTCATGATAACTAGAAGAACACGCTTTAATATAATCCTCTCTTTTAGCATGCGTCCTAGCGGTTCTTTCTTTGCATTCATCAATGGAAATTCTCATGGCTTTGAGAGACTCATTGATATCATGCTTAGGTGGGATAGATCTAAGTTTCAAAGAATCAACATCAAGAGTAATTCTATCCACACTTCTAGCCAATTCATCAACCTTAAGCAATTTCTCTTCAAGCATAGCATTGAAATTCTTTTGCGAGATCATAAACTCCTTAACACTAGTTTCAAATTCAGAAGGCATCTTTCCATAAGAGTTGTTGTAGGAATTACCATAATTATTAGAGGAATTACTAGGAAAAGGCCAAGGATTAAAATTACCCCTATAAGCATTGTTACCAAAATTATTCCTACCAACAAAATTCACATCCAAAGATTCATTGTTATTTCAATCAAAGTGGGCAAAGCCATATCATTAGGATCAGAAGAAGCACTCTTAGCAGCAAACAATTTCATAAGTTCATCCATCTTTCCACTCAAAACACTAATTTCTTCGATAGCATGCACTTTTTACTAGTAGATCTTTCGGTGTGCCATTGAGAATAATTAACCATAATATTATCTAGGAGTTTGGTAGCTTCTCCTAAGGTAGTTTCCTTGAAAGCTCCTCCTGCGGCCGAATCTAAAAGATTTCTAGAAGCAAAATTCAAGCCAGCATAAAAGTTCTGAATAATCATCCATAGATTCAAACCATGAGTAGGGCAATTACGTATCATTAATTTCATTCTCTCCCAAGCTTGTGCAACATGCTCATGATCTAGTTGCTTAAAATTCATAATATCGTAGCCAACGCGATAAACAAATAAGAACTTCGCAGCCAATGCGATAAGGGGTTGTCAATCCCTTTACGGTCACTTACGAAAGTGAGATCTGATAGAGATGATAGTTTATATTTTTGGTATTTTTGTTTATAAGAACAGAAAGTAAAAGCGTAAAAAGTAAAGTAGATGTAGATTGATATGTTGAGAATAGACCCGAGGGCCATAGTGTTCTCTAGTGGCTTCTCTCATGATAGCGATATTCTACGGCGGGTAAACAAATTACTGTCGAGCAATTGATAGAAAAGCGAATAATTATGAGACTATCTAGGCATGATCATTGTATATAGGCATCACATCCGAGACAAGTAGACCGAAACGATTCTGCATCTACAACTATTACTCCACACATCGACCACTATCCAGCATGCATCTAGTGTATTGAGTTCATAAGAACAGAGTAACGCCTTAAGCAAGATGACATGATGTAGAGCGATAAACTCAAGCAATATGATATAAACCCCATCTTTTTATCCTCGATGGCAACAATACAATACGTGCCTTGCTGCCCCTACTGTCAGTGGGAAAGGACACCGCAAGATTGAACCCAAAGCCAAGCACTTCTCCCATTGCAAGAACTATAGATCTAGTAGGCCAAACCAAACCAATAATTCGAAGAGACTTGCAAGGATATTATGAGCACACATAAAAAGTTCAGAGAAGAACCGAATATTTCTCATGGATAATCTTGATCATAAACTCACAATTCATCGGATCTCGACAAACACACAGCAAAAAGAGATTACATTGAATAGATCTCCTCGAAGACCTAGGAGAACTTCGTATTGAGATCCAGAGAGAGAGAAGAAGCCATCTAGATACTAGCTATGGACCCGAAGATCTGTGGTAAACTACTCACAACTCATGGTGAGGGCGATGATGATGATGAAGAAGAACTCCATGATGGATTCCCCTCCTGTGGAGCTCCAGAACAGGCTCCGAGATGGGATATCACGGGAGCAGAAGGTTGCGGCGGTGGAATTAGGGTTTTCTCTTTGTTTTTGATGGTTTCGGGGTACGTAGACTTATATAGGAGGAAGGAGGACACCGGGGGAGTCACGGGGGCCCCACGAGGCAGGGGGCGCGCCCTGGGAAGGGGGGCGCGCCCCCCACCCTTGTGGGCCTCTTGTGGCTCTTCTTGCGTGGTTCTCAAGTTCTCCGTGCGTGATTTTCTCCAAAAATATCTCTTGCGAAGGTTTCATTCCATTTGGACTCTGTTTGATATTCTTCTTCTGCAAAACCTTGAAACAGACAAAAAATAGCAATCTGGACTGGGCCTTTGGGTTAGTAGGTTAGTCCCAAAAATGATATGAAAGTGTAATATAAAGCCCATTAAACATCCAAGACTTCATAAATAATAGCATGGAACAATCAAAAATTATAGATATGTTGGAGACGTATCACCCGGCACTGCACATCAACCCCCCCCCCCCTTAGTTGTACGACTCTGCAAAGTTACTATCAAGTGCCGAGGGTGAGACCTCATCAGCACTTCTGGTGTTAACCCTGTAGTGTAACTATTCGGTCATGGTCAGTGAGGGTGATTTGCCTTAACCAGTTCTGATACGACTCTGTCGTGCAACCCCTCAAGTGTGAACCTCAAGGGTGGATCCTCTTACGTTCACCTTGATGATTACATCAAGTGGAATACACTGAGGGTCGTTCCTCGGAGTTTCCCCTTGGTATTTGGACACACGAATACTTGGACTTTACAACTGTTACTTGGAAAGGCGGGTCGTCCCTGAGGGGTACCCGCGAGTGATGTGGACACGGGGTGACCTGGAGGGTACCCGAGAGTTGAATACGAGACGTGGCCGGGCATTCTTAGCCCTTGCCACAAGTCCTCGAGACGGGGCGATGGGGTCACATCTTTTGTGAGTCTCTGCTTGTGACCGCACTACCAACACACTAACAATTTGGATATTTGATCCAAGGGGCATCTGGCCTGATAGCGCTAATCATCACCTGGGCATAGTATGGCCGTTATGTGTCGTATGCATCAGTCGAAGCTTAACTGACATCATGCGACTGAGCGGCGCGCGTCGTGTTGGACTAGTTATGCACCTGACTTTTTAAGGAGGTAGCTAGGTGTGCTCACCGGCCGCGTACGCAACGTGCAGGAGTTCCCGGGGAGATGGCCCATGACTCCTGTGGGCATAGGTTTAGTCCGGCGTGCATGACCTCTCTATTAAACCTAGGTCGGGTTGCGACGTATTATTTGGCCGAGGCCGGGCATGACCTGATGGTGTGTCCGGCCGGAGTTAAGCGAGCGTGGTGGATAAGTTGGTGCACCCCTGCAGGGAACAAAAGATCTATCGATGGCATGTACTATGGTAACGGACACTTGGAGTTGTATCCTGATCGATACAACTATAACTGGATATTGAGACATGAATGGATATGTGGCTCCGGGATTGCTTCCTCGCAGGGAGTCGAGGAAGGATCTCTGGGCATTAATGCTTCAACATGCTTGATAACTATAATATGTTATTTTGTACTATCTTCTATGGCTACAAGATTGGTGGTTTCCTAGAAGATGCTAGTCTTCGATAGGTCTAGCTTCTCCCCCTCTTATTCTGGCATTCTGCAGCTTAGTCCACAGATACTACCCTTTTCTTTGATATTGATGCATATGTAGTGTAGATCCTTGCTTGCGAGTACTTTGGATGAGTACTCACGGTTGCTTTGCTCCCCTTCCCCCCCCCCCTTCTTTCTTCTTTCCGGTTGATGCAACCAGATGGTGGAGTCCAGGAGCTAGATGCCACACTTGACAACTGCTACTACCCCGACAAAGCCTACTACCTCATGGAGACAGCTGACGACCAGGAGCAGTTAGGAGGTCCCAAGCAGGAGGCCTTTCCTTTTCGATCGTTGATGGTTTGTGCTAGCTGATACATCTCTGCCGTATCTATAATTTTTTATTGTTCCATGCCAATATTCTACAACTTTCATATACTTTTGGCAACTTTTTATACTATTTTTTGGGACTAACATATTGATCCAGTGCCCAGTGCAAGTTCCTGTTTGTTGCATGTTTTTTGTTTCGCAGAATATCCGTACAAACGGAGTCCAAATGGAATATTAACAGACGGAGATTTTTTTTTGGAATATATGTGAATTTTGGGAATCGGAACAAACATGAGACGATGCCCGAGTGGGCCACGAGGCAGGGGGCGCGCCCTGGGAAGGGGGCGTGCCCTAGGCCCTCGTGGCCACACCGTAAGGTGGTTGATGCCCTGATGTCGCCGCAAGAAAGCTAATATCCGGATAAAAATCGTGTCAAAAAATCAGCCCAATCGGAGTTACGGATCTCTGGGAATATAAGAAACAGTGAAGGGACATAATCTGGGGACGCAGAAACAGAGAGAGACAGAGAGACATATCCAATCTCGGAGGGGCTCTCGCCCCTCCCATGCCATGGAGATCATGGACCAGAGGGAAACCCTTCTCCCACCTAGGGAGAACGTCAAGGAATAAGAAGAATGAGGGGGCTCTCTCCCCCTCGCTTCCGGTGGCACCGGAGTGCCACCGAGGCCATCATCGTGTGACGGCGATCTACACCAACACCTCCGTCATCTTCACCAACATCTCCATCACCTTCCCACATCTATCTACAGTGGTCCACTCTCCCGCAACCCGCTATACCCTCTACTTGAACATGGTTCTTTATGCTTCATATTATTATCCAATGATGAGTTGCCATCCTATGATGTCTGAGTAGATTATCGTTATCCTATCGGTGATTGGTGAATTGCTATGATTGATTTAAATTGCTTGTGGTTATGTTGCTGTCCTTTGGTGCCCATCATATGAGCGTGCATGTGGATCACACCATAGTGTTAGTTGTATGTTGATAGGACTACGTATTGGAGGGCAAGAGTGACAGAAGCTTCAACCTAGCGTAGAAATTGATGCATACGGGATTGAAGGGGGGACAATATATCGTAATGCTATGGTTGGGTTTTACCTTAATGAACGTTAGTAGTTGCGGATGCTTGCTAATAGTTCCAATCATAAGTGCATATAATTCCAAGTAAGGGATGACATGCTAGCAGTGGCCTCTCCCACATAAAACTTGTTATCGGTCCAGTAACGTAGTCAATTGCTTAGGGGCAATTTTGCAACTCCTACCACCACTTTTCCACACTCGCTATTATTAACTTTAGTTGTGTCTTTATCTTAACAGCCCCTAGTTTATATTTACGCGCTCTTTATATTCTTGCAAACCTATCCCACAAAAACCACAAAGTACTTCTAGTTTCATTCTTGTTCTAGGTAAAGTAAACGTCAAGCATGTGTAGAGTTGTATCGGTGGTCGATATAACTTGAGGGAATATTTGTTCTATATTTAGCTCCTCGTTGGGTTCGACACTCTTACTTATCGAAAGAGGCTACAACTGATCCCCTACACTTGTGGGTTATCAAGATCTTTTTCTGGCGCCGTTGCCGGGGAGCAATAGCGTGGGGTGAATATTATCGTGTGTGCTTGTTTGCTTTATCACTAAGTAGATTTTATTTGTTGTTCTAAGTTGTTCTCTATCTTCAGTTATGGATATGGAACATGAAATACCAAAAACTTAGGTGTACTTGCTACTCATGGAGATGGGGAACCTCCTAAAACCCTCGATGCTCATTATGTGAAAGATATTATGTACTACTTTGATAATCCTGACAAAACCCCCATTCAACTATGTAATGGGAGTAACGTTGGATCAACATGAATACTTTAGGGATTATCGCTTGACACAAAAAGGGAAACTGTTATGGGATCAAATTCATTTGTTGCATTGGTATGCTCGGCAACTATGCTTGAGATATGATTATACTTGTTGCTCAAGGATGAAGGCTCCACACCTTCCCTTTTCATGCAAATTCAATGATAATGAAACCTTAGCTTCTTATGCTAATGGTATATATGATTATTATGATGTGGAACAAATAGAGGAATTTGTTGCTTTTAAGGGTGCTTATGAAATTGAATCTTCGTTTAAAAAGAATGATGCTTTTGATGATGATGTTTCTAGGCCTGAAAATCTTGCTATATTGAAATATTGCTATTTTAATTATGAATATAACTCCAATATTGATGCGTTTATTGAGAAAGTCTCCGCTGTCCAAGAAGAAACTAATATTTTGCAGGAAACTATGGAAGAAGAAACTGATGACATTGTGAGCTCATTAGATGAAAAATATGACGAGGAGAGCGAAGAATAAAAAGAGGAAGAGCAGATTAGCTACCTGTGCCCACCTTCTAATGAGAGTAACTCTTCAACTCATACATTGTTTAATTTCCCTTCGTGCTTACCGAAGGATGATTGCTATGATGATTGCTATGATCCCATTGATTCTTTTGAAATATCCCTTTTTGATGATGCTTCCTATGCTTGTGGCCAAGATGCCAATATGAATTATGCTTATGGAGATGAACTTGCTATAGTTCCTTATGTTAAACATGAGATTGTTGCTATTGCACCCACGCATGATAGACCTATTATCTTTTTGAATTCTCCAAACTACACTATATCGGAGAAGTTTGCACTTATTAAGGATTATATTGATGGGTTGCCTTTTTCCATTACACATGATGATTTTGATGAGTATAATATGCATGTGCTTGCTGCTCCTACTTGCAATTATTATGAGAGAGGAACTACATCTCCGCCTCTCTATGTTTCCAACATGATAAAATTGCAAGAAACTGCTTATACTATGCATTGGCCTTTACTTGATGTGCATGAAATGTTCTTGTATGACATGCCTATGCATAGGAAGAGAGTTAGACTTTGTTGTTGCATGATATATATCACTTTGTGCTCACTACTAAATGCCAAATCATAGTTAATTAAAATTGGCTTTGATATACCTTGGGATCCAGGTGGATCCATTACTTGAGCACCATATGCCTAGCTTAATGGTTTTAAAGAAAGCGCTGCCAAGGAGACAACCCGGAAGTTTTAGAGAGTGATTTATTTCTGTTGTGTGTTTTATAAAGTTTAAAAACAAAAAAATAAAGAGGGGAACCCAAACCTTTTCAAAAAGAAAAGTGAAAGTGATATAGACGAGCATTGTGAAAGTGGGGGACATCCTTGAACTTTGTTCATCCCATGGAAACTTTGTGAATTTTAATTACAGAAACTTTTCAACAAAAATAATTATCCCCTTGTACAATTCCATTGTATTATAAAAATAATGTGCCAAGGTTTGCCTTTAGGATGTTTACAATGCTTGTTGGTTTGTGTGGTGCAGGACAGAAACTTTGGCTGTAGTGCGCGATTTTACATTTTTTGCTGGAACGTCAAATGGTTCTGAAACATTTTGCACTGTCTTTCTAAACAAATTGTTTATTTTTACTAATTTTGGAAGAATTTTTCAAGTATCAGAAGTATGGTGAATGTTCAGATTATTATAGACTATTCTGTTTTAGACAGATTCTATTTTTGATGCATAGTTTTCTTGTTTTGATGAAACTATCAATTTCTATCGGTGGATTAAGCCATGGAAAAGTTATATTATAGTAGCTACAATGAAAAAACAAAATATGAATTGTTTGAAACAGTACTTAGAATAGTGATTTGCTTTATTATACTAACGGATCTTACCGAGTTTTGTGTTGAAGTTTTGTGTGGATGAAGTGTTCGAAGATCGAGGAGGTCTCGATGTGAGGAGAAGAAGGAGAGGCAAGAGCTCAAGCTTGGGGATGCCCAAGGCACCCCAAGTAAATATTCAAGGAGACTCAAGCGTCTAAGCTTGGGGATGCCCCGGAAGGCATTCCCTCTTTCTTTAACAAGTATCGGTATGTTTTCGGATTCGTTTCATTCATGTGATATGTGCAGATCTTGGAGCGTCGTGTGCTTTTTATTTTTATTTTAATAAATGCACCGTGCTGGTATGAGATAGTCCTTGGTTGATTTATAGAATGCTCTTTGCACTTCACTTATATCTTTTGAGTATGGCTTTATAGAATGCTTCATGTGCTTCACTTATATCATTTGAAGTTTGGATTGCCTGTTTCTCTTCACATAGAAAACCAGCATTTGTAGAATGCTCTTTTGCTTCACTTATATTTGTTAGAGCGTGGGCATAACTTTTGTAGAAATAATTAAAACTCTCTTGCTTCACTTATATCTATTTAGAGAGTTGACAGGAATTGGTCATTCACATGGTTAGTCATAAAATCCTACATAAACTTGTAGATCGCTGAATATGATATGTTTGATTCCTTGCAATAGTTTTGCGATATAGAGATGATAATATGTGGGAGGTACTAGTGAATGATTGTGGTTTAGTAATAATATTGATGTTAAGGTTTGTGATTCCTGAAGCATGCACGTATGGTCTCCTAACTATGTAACCAAATTGGCGCGCATTGTATTTTGATTATTTATCTTTGCGTGAAGGTCGGGGGCGCGCAATGGTTAACTCCTACCAACCTCCCCCCTAGGAGCATGCGTCGTAGTATTTTTGCTTCGAGGTCTAATAGATTTTTCGCAATAAGTATGTGAGTTCTTTATGACTATTGTTGAGTCCATGGATTATACGCACTCTCACCCTTCCACCTTGCTAGCCACTCTAGTACCGCGCAATTTTCGTCGCTGCATCAAACCACCTTATATCCTTCCTCAAAACAACCACCATACCTACCTATCATGGCATTTCCATAGCCATTCCGAGATATATTGCCATGTAACTCCACCATTCTGTTTATTATGACATGCACCATCATTGTCATATTGCCTTGCATGATCGTAAGATAGCTAGCATGATGTTTCCATGGCTTGTCCGTTTTTTTATGTCATTGCTACGCTAGATCATTGCACATCCCGGTACACCACCGGAGGCATTCATATAGAGTCATATTTTTGTTCTAGTATCAAGTTGTAAGTAAATAGAAGTGTGATGATCATCATTATTAGAGCATTGTCCCTTGAAAGAAAAGGACAAAAGAAAAAAAAAGGCCAAATAAAAAAAGCAAGGCCCAAAAAAGGAAGAAAAAGAAAAAGAAAAAAGGGCAGAATGCTGCTATCTTTTTTCCACACTTGTGCTTCAAAGTAGCACCATGATCTTCATGATAGAGAGTCTCCTATGTTGTCACTTCCATATACTAGTGGGAATTTTCATTATAGAACTTGGCTTGTATATTCCAACGATGGGCTTCCTCAAATGTCCTAGGTCTTCATGAGCAAGCAAGTTGATGCACACCCACTAGTTTTCTTTTGAGCTTTCATACACGTATAGCTCTAGTGCATCCGTTACATGGCAATCCCTACCCACTCACATCGATATCTATTGATGGGCATCTCCATAGCCCATTGATATGCCTAGTTGATGTTAGACTTTCTCCCTCCTTTTGTCTACTACCACCTTCTATTCCACCCATAGTGCTATGTCCATGGCTCACGCTCATGTATTGCGTGAAGAGTTGAAAAAGTTCGAAAAAGTAAAGTATGAAAACAATTCTTTAGCTGACACCGGGATGGGAATGAGGGGTCCCTTGTGTTAAGAAAAGGGAGCATTAAAGACTATATGATTTTGTAGGGATAACGTTCTTTAGCATTGATATTTTGAAAGACTTAATTGTTTGTTGGGATGCCCGAGTATTAAATTCTTCTATGTCAAATGATAGACTATTGTTTTGAATCACTCGTGTCTTAATATTCATGCCATGATTAGATTACATGATCAAGATTATGCTAGGTAGCATTCCACATCAAAAATTATCTTTTTTATCATTTACCTACTCGAGGATGAGCAGGAATTAAGCTTGGGGATGCTGATACGGCTCCGTCGTATCTATAATTTTTTATTGTTCCATGCCAATATTCTACAACTTTCATATACTTTTGGCAACTTTTTATACTATTTTTTGGGACTAACATATTGATCCAGTGCCCAGTGCCAGTTCCTGTTTGTTGCATATTTTTTGTTTCACAGAATATCCATATCAAACGGAGTACAAACGGAATAAAAACGGGCGGAGATTTATTTTGGAATATATGTGAATTTTGGGAAGCGGAACCAACATGAGACGATGCCCGAGTGGGCCACGAGGCAGGGGGAGCGCCCTGGGCCCTTGTAGCCACACCGTAAGGCGGTTTATGCCCTTCTTTCGCCGCAAGAAAGCTAATATCCGGATAAAAATTGTGTCAAAAAATCAGCCCAATCGGAGTTACGGATCTCTGGGAATAAAAGAAACGGTGAAGGGACATAATCTGGGAATGCAGAAACGGAGAGAGGCTGAGAGATAGATCCAATCTCAGAGGGGCTCTCGCCCCTCCCATGCCATGGAGACCATGGACAAGAGGGGAAACCCTTCTCCCACCTAGGGAGACGGTCAAGGAAGAAGAAGGAGGGGGGCTCTCTCCTCCTCGCTTCTGGTGGCACCGGAGTGCCACCGGGGCATCATAGTGTGATGGCGATCTACACCAACTCCTCCGTCATCTTCGCCAACATCTCCATCACCTTCCCCCATCTATATACAACGGTCCACTCTCCCACAACCTGTTGTACTCTCTACTTGAGCATGGTGCTTTATGCTTCATATTATTATCCAATGATGTGTTGCCATCCTATGATGTCTGAGTGGATCATCATTGTCCTATCGGTGATTGGTGAATTGCTATGATTGATTTAAATTGCTTGTGGTTATGTTGCTGTCCTTTGGTGCCCATCATATGAGCGCGCGCGTGGATCACACCATAGGGTTAGTTGTATGTTGATAGGACTACGTATTGGAGGGCAAGAGTGACAGAAGCTTCAACCTAGCGTAGAAATTGATGCATACGGGATTGAAGGGGGACCAATATATCGTAATGCTATGGTTGGGTTTTACCTTAATGAACGTTAGTAGTTGCGGATGCTTGCTAATAGTTCCAATCATTAGTGCATATAATTCCAAGTAAGGGATGACAAGCTAGCAGTGGCCTCTCCCACATAAAACTTGCTATCGGTCTAGTAACGTAGTCAATTGCTTAGGGGAAATTTTGCAACTCCTTCCACCACTTTTCCACACTCGCTATTTTTAACTTTAGTTGTGTCTTTATCTTAACAGCCTCTAGTTTATATTTATGCGCTCTTTATATTCTTGCAAACCTATCCCACAAAAACCACAAAGTACTTCTAGTTTCATTCTTGTTCTAGGTAAAGTAAACGTCAAGCGTGCGTAGAGTTGTATCGGTGGTCGATATAACTTGAGGGAATATTTGTTCTACCTTTAGCTCCTCGTTGGGTTCGACACTCTTACTTATTGAAAGAGGCTACAACTAATCCCCTACACTTGTGGGTTATCACTAGCCTTCTTAAGGCAAACTTGTTAACTTATGTGTGTACTTAGATATTATTGCTTCCGTTGACTCTCGTGTATTCGAGCTTATGTATTCGAGCCCTCGAGGCCCCTGGCTTGTAATATAAAGCTTGTATTATTTTATTTGTGTCTAGATTTGTGTTGTGATATCTTCCCGTGAGTCCCTGATCTTGGTCGTACACGTTTGCGTGCATGATTAGTGTACGGTCAAATCGGGGGCATCACAAGTTGGTATCAGAGCCGACTGCCTGTAGGATCCCCCTTTCCAACTCCTTGGCCGAAGTTGAGTCTGGTCTTTGAAAAATTGTTTTACTAACATGGCCGTGTGGTTTACGGGCCCACGTCGCCATTGGGTGGTATTAGGATCTTTTACTCCTCGTCTATACTCTGGGACTCTGAACTCTCTTCTATTCGGGTTAAAAGAATTTACTAACAACACTAGGTTCTCGTGATGACTTTCCCTGGAGAGCCCCTTCATTCCGGATGGTTGTCTGCTTCACCAGAAGACTTCAAAGATACTCTCCGATCTACTCCCGAGAACTTGTGTTCATTGCTTTTGCAATCTCTTAATATCGTTGAATCCTTATGGATAACTACGTACCCTCGCCGTTCATACATCCATCCCTAGTTGTTCTTATTATTACAAGATACCCGAAAGTATTCTCCGACTTTCGAGAATCCTTTTTTTTCCTGCCTTGCAGCTCCTTTTCCGCATGAATACATGTATGAATAATTCCTCACACTTACTGGGGATTCGTTCATCCCCAGTTGTTCATCCGTTTCACAAAGGTCTTCGAGACGCTATTCAATCTTCGAAGATCCTCTGCAGCCTATTGCTCCCGAAAGTCTTGCCTGCCTACATTATGGTTAATCCATATGTCTAGAAATATTCATTAAATCCTTTGCGATTGACATCCTTACCCTAATGATTCAACATGTGTGCGAATGCACACAATCATCAGATAATCATTTTAAATTATCTTTCCAGCTCTGACGTCATTTTGAACATGAGTTGGTTCTTGACCAATCTGTTTATCGTCGATTGTACCCCTAAGTGTATTCAACTTATGCATCCTTTATCAGAGCATTTGCTTCTGATCCCTTGATTTGGAAATCATAATTCCTTTGCATCCGAGCTTGAATTAGTCAGTTGTTTCTATAATCTGATCCCTTGCATTCTTTCTTCTTCTGGTTGAGTACCGATGCTCACATCAGATCCCATGTGAACCGCCATATCCTCTGTTGGATTTTATCCGACAACGTCCTTCATATTTACACACCTTGTGAGTTCTGCCATGATATATAATGCCTTGGGTAAATTGTATCCTCTGCTTGTCAACCATGCTCTACTATCGAGCTTGTGATAAGTACTCCTATAAGTTTGTGGTATATATTCCTAAGATGCCCTGATGGGTTGAACCTATACCCCATAAAGCTGTGTGAACCCAAAAGATTTCACGGGTCTTACTCATCTGGTATTTCACCAGGTAAAACTGTCAACACTAATGCCACTTTCGAAACAAGAAGTGAACAAAAGGTTATACATTGACGAAGTGGGAGTCAACCTTGAACTTCTTATTCATGCCCATGGACACGGTGTAGATCTTATCATTAAGGCTTCTCTTAAAATTAATTATCCCCTTGATATAAGTTCATCTTATATCAGGGATCTGGCCTTTTAGAATCGTGGTGCTGACCATGCTCTCCTTCAAATACCATTTATCGGACAAGTTAAACCACTTGTCCGCTGCAGGTCAATGCACCTGTCCAACCTCTATTATGATCTACCTTTGAGTATTACCCCGTGGTATCTCGATAATGTCATAGAACCATATTACTCCTTATGAGTTCTTCTTCGAGTATTACTTCTCACCGATTCCAATTTTCCCCGGGTTCTGAGTTGTTAGACACTCAAGGACACCGATAAGTGAATCCATTCCGCACTCTGATTCAATAACTCTAAGTAATCTCCATTGCTTATGAGTTTATTAATTCTTCAACTCACATCTAACCTGATTGGCTATATCATTATCATGCATCTTCTAACTGTGCTACCTGGTCCTTCTTCCCGGACCACAATTTTGGCAATGAGCTAATCTTACGCCAATCTTCCTCGACATACCATTTCGCCTTGAGCAACTAGCTTGATTTCAAGTTTGTATTGTACTATTGGTTTCAATAACCTTTCGCTCCATCATTCATTTGACTTGATGTCATCGCCGATCGATTACATCTTAATGAATTCTCTCGACAAATGTGTCGTGATCATCATCAACAATGATTTGCCTTCTTCCAAGTTGTGAATTGAATTCATGGTGGGAAATATCATCCTTTCCCCTCGATGATTTGTTTTAACATCGACAACATTCTTGCATTCCCTCCAACGCAAACTTGTTCTTGTTTTGTGTTATACCTTGAGTTCCTTGTTATCCGACTTGTGATATGCTCTACCTTGGAGTACTGCCATCTTTCTTGGCAAGAATGTCATGAGAATTTCAGCCCCCCCCCTTATGAATTCTTGATACAAGTAATACTTCTCGCCATCTTCGTTCGTTCCCAGGTCCATGTGTTGTTTCTAACCGGAAACCCAACAATTGAAGTATGACGTGCGAAATCAAAACTTCTAGCAAACCGAATGCTTTGAAGTGAATGGTCGATAGTTTCATTCCAACCCTCCTAGTTATTCAACCTCCATGCTAACATCAATCTTGCTACTTGGTACATATTTCCAGGTGCATCTCATTCAGTACTTAATTGTGGATGTTCTTCACGAACACACTTCATTATATACCCTGGTGTGTCTGATGCTCTCGCCTTGTTCTCTTAATTGTGAAAATTCATGTCTAGGGAAATCTTGAGGAATTGTTTCTGAGCCAGTTGACCTCATCCTCATTTTCCCTTGCTGAAATTGTATGACTTTTTTTATAAGTTGTTTCCGATGGATCCTAGTGTATCCAAAGTCTGACCTTTGCTTGAAGACCAAATCGGAGCTATCGAAGCATGTCTATGGTAGTCCGAAGATCCACAAGAACATTGTAAGTGCAATGCTAAATGTTCTTGATCAGCTATCCAACATCGATGTTGTTGGGGAACGTAGTATTTCAAAATAGTTCCTACAATCACGCAAGATCTATCTACTAGAAGCATAGCAACGAGAGGGGAGAGTGTGTCTACATACCCTCGTAGACCGAAAGCGGAAGCGTCTAGTGACGCGGTTGATGTAGTCGAACGTCTTCGCGATCCAACCGATCCAAGCACCGAACGTACGGCACCTCCGCGTTCAGCACATGTTCAGCTCGATGACGTCCCACGAGCTCTTGATCCAGTTGAGCGTCACGGGAGAGTTTCGTCAGCACGACGGCGTGGCGACGGTGACGATGAAACTACCGACGCAGGGCTTCGCCTAAGCACTGCAACGATATGACCGAGGTGTGTATCTGTGAAGAGGGGCACCGCACATGGCTTGCAAATCAACTTGTGTCTATGGGGTGCCCCCCACCCCCGTATAAAAAGGAGTGGAGGAGGGGAAGAGGCCGGCCCTCTATGGCGCGCCTAGGAGGAGTCCTACTCCCACCGGGAGTAGGATTCCCCCCCCCCCTTCCCTAGTTGGAGTAGAAGAGGAAGGGAAGGAGGAGTAGGAGAGAAGGAAAGGGGGGCAACCCCCCAAACCTATTCCAATTCGGCCTCCTACCCAAGGGGGGTGCACCAGCCCCTTGTGGGTTGGTGTGCTTCCTTCTTATGGCCCATAAGGCCCATAACTTCTCCCGGGGGGTTCCGGTAACCTCCCGGTACTCCGGAAAATTGCTCGAACCACTTGGAACCTTTCCGATGTCCGAATATAGCCTTCCAATATATTGGTCTTTACATCTCGGACATTCCGAGACTCCTCGTCATGTCCGTGATCTCATCCGGGACCCTGAACTACCTTCAGAACATCAAAACTCATAAACTCATAATATTGATCGTCATCGAACGTTAAGCGTGCGGACCCTGCGGGTTCGAGAACTATGTAGACATGACTGAGACTCATCTCTGGTCAATAAACAATATCGAAACCTAGATGCTCGTATTGGCTCCTACATATTCTATGAACATCTTTATCGGTCAAACCGCATAACAACATACGTTGTTCCCTTTGTCATCGGTATGTTACTTGCACGAGATTCAATCGTCGGTATCTCAATACCTAGTTCAATCTCGTTACTGGCAAGTCTCTTTACTCATTCCGCAATACATCATCTCGTGACTAACTCATTAGTCATTTGCTTGGAAGGCTTATTCTGATGTGTATTACCGACAGGGCCCAAAGATACCTCTCCGACACTCGGAGTGACAAATCCTATTCTTGATCTATGCCAACACCACGAACACCTTCAGAGACACCTGTAGAGCATCTTTATAATCACCTAGTTACGTTGTGACATTTGATAGCACACAAGGTGTTGCTCCGGTATTCGGGAGTTGCATAATCTCATAGTCATAGGAACATGTATAAGTTATGAAGAAAGCAATAGCAGTAAAACTAAACGATCATACTGCTAAGCTAACGGATTGGTCTTGTCCATCACATCATTCTCCTAATGATGTGATCCCATTGATCAAATCACAACTCATGTCTATGGCTAGGAAACATAACCATCTTTGATCAATGAGCTAGTCTAGTAGAGGCATGCTAGGGACACTCTGTTTTGTCTATGTATTCACACATGTACTAAGTTTCTGGTTAATATATACAATTCTAGCATGAATAATAAACATTTATCATGATATAAGGAAATAAATAATAACTTTATTATTGCCTCTAGGGCATATTTCCTTCAGTCTCCCACTTGCACTAGAGTCAATAATCTAGATCACATCACCATGTGATTAACACCAATTAGTTCACATCACCATGTGACTAACACCCATAGTTCTCATCGCCATGTGACCACTACCCAAAGGGTTTACTAGAGTCAATAATCTAGTTCACATCGCCATGTGATTAACACCCAAAGAGTACTAAGGTGTGATCATGTTTTGCTTCGTGAGAGAAGTTTAGTCAGTGGGTCTGTTACATTCAGATCCGTATGTATTTTGCAAATTTCTATGTCTACAATGCTCTGCATGGAGCCACTCTAGCTAATTGCTCCCACTTTTAATACGCATCCAGATTGATACTTAGAGTCATCTGGATTAGTGTCAAAGCTTGCATCGGCGTAACTCTTTACGACGAACTCTTTATCACCTCCATAATCGAGAAACATTTCCTTAGTCATCCAGTAACTAAGGACAATTTAGACCAATGTCCAGTGATCTACTCCTGGATCACTATTGTACCTCCTTGTCAAACTCATGTCAAGCTATACAACAGGTCTGGCACACAACATGGCATACTTTATAGAACCTATGGCTGAGGCATAGAGAATGACTTTCATTCGTCCTCTATCTTCTGCCGTGGTCGGGTTTTGAGTCTTACTCAACTTTATACCTTATAACTCAGGCAAGAACTGCTTCTCTGACTGATCCACTTTGAACTACTTCAAAATCTTTATCAAGGTATGTACTAATTGAAAATATTATCAAGCGTCGTGATCTATCTCTATAGATCTAGGTGCCTAATATGTAAGCAGCTTCACCGAGGTCTTTTATTGAAAAACTCAATCATTTATGCTTTTCAGAAAATTCTACATCATTTTCGATCAACAATATGTCATTCACATATACTTATCAAAAATGTTGTAGTGCTCCCACTCACTTTCTTGTAAATACAGACTTCACTGTAAGTCTGTATAAAACTATATGCTTTGATCAACTTATCAAAGCATATATTCCAACTCCGAGATGCTTGCGCCAGTCCATAGATGGATCGCTGGAGCTTGCACATTTTGTTAGCACCATTAGGATTGACAAAACCTTATGGCTGCATCATATACAACTCTTCTTTAATAAATCCACTAAAGAACGCAGTTTTGTTATCCATTTGCCAGATTTCATAAAATGCGGCAATTGCTAACATGATTCGGACAGACTTAAGCATCACTATGAGTGAGAAAATATCATCGTAGTCAACACCTTGAACTTGTCAAAAACCTTTCGCAACAAGTCGAGCTTTGTAGACAGTAACATTACCATCGGCGTCAGTCTTCCTCTTAAAAATCTATTTATTTTTAATGGCTTGCCGATCATCGGGCAAATCAACCAAAGTCCACACTTTGTTCTCATACATGGATCCCACCTCAGATTTCATGGCCTCAAGCCATTTTGCGGAACCTGGGCTCTTCATCGCTTGCTCATAGTTTGTAGGTTCATCATGGTCTAGTAACATGACTTCCAGAATTGGGTTGCCGTACCACTCTGGTGCCGCACGCACTCTGGTTGACCTACAAGGTTCAGTAGTAACTTGATCTCAAATTTCATGATCATCATCATTAGCTTCCTCGATGATTGGTGTAGCAATCACTAGAACTAGTTTTTGTGATGTACTACTTTCCAATTCGGGAGAAGGTACAATTACCTCATTAAGTTCCACTTTCCTCCCACTCACTTCTTTCGAGAGAAACTCCTTCTCTAGAAAGGATCCATTCTTAGCAACAAATATCTTGCCTTCGGATCTGTGATAGAAGGTGTACCCAATAGTTTCCTTTGGGTATCCTATGAAGACACATTTCTCCGACTTGGATTCGAGTTTATCAGGTTGAAGCTTTTTCACATAAGCATCGCAGCCCCAAACTTTAAGAAACAACAACTTTGGTTTCTTGCCAAACCACAGTTCATAAGGCGTCGTCTCAAAGGATTCAGATGGTGCCCTTATTTAACGTGAATGCAGCTGTCTCTAATGCATAACCCTAAATGATAGTGGTAAATCAGTAAGAGACATCATAGATCACATCATATCTAATAAAGTACGGTTACGACGTTCGGACACACCATTATGCTGTGGTGTTTCGGGTGGCGTGAGCTTTGAAACTATTCCACATTGTTTTAAATGAAGACCAAACTCATAACTCAAATTTTTGCCTCCGCAATCAGATCGTAGAAACTTAATTTTCTTGTTACGATGATTCTCTGCTTCACTCTGAAATTCTTTGAACTTTTCAAATGTTTCAGACTTGTGCTTCATCAAGCAGATATACCCATATCTGCTCAAATCATTAGTAAAGGTCAGAAAATAATGATACCCGCCGCGAGCCTCAATACTTATTGGTCCACATACATCAGTATGTATGATTTCCAACAAATCAGTTGCTCGCTCCATTGTTCCGGAGAACGGAGTTTTAGTCATCTTGCCCATGAGGTATGGTTCGCAAGCACCAAGTGATTCATAATCAAGTGATTCCAAAAGCCCATCACCATGGAGTTTCTTCATGCGATTTACACCAATCTGACCTAAATGGCAGTGCCACAAATAAGTTGCACTATCATTATCAACTTTGCATCTTTTGGCTTTAATATTATGAATATTTGTATTGCTACCTCTTGAGCTTGTGTTGTATTCCCTTGAAGAGGAAAGGGAGATGCATCACAGTAGCGTAAGTATTTCCCACAGTTTTTGAGAACCAAGGTATCAATCCAGTAGGAGACCACACGCCAGTCTCTCGCACCTACACAAACAAATAAGAACTTCGCAGCCAACGTGATAAGGGGTTGTTAATCCCTTTACGGTCACTTACGGGAGTGAGATCTGATAGAGATGATAGTTGATATTTTTGGTATTTTTGGTTTAATAAAACAGCAAATAAAAGCGGTAAAAGTAAAGTAGATGTAGATTGATATGTTGAGAATAGACCGGGGGCCATAGTTTTCTCTAGTGGCTTCTCTCATGATAGCGATATTCTACGGCGGGTAAACAAATTACTGTCGAGCAATGGATAGAAAAGCGAATAATTATGAGACTATCTAGGCATGGTCATTGTATATAGGCATCACGTCCGAGACAAGTAGACCGACTCCTGCCTGCATCAACTACTATTACTCCACACATCGACCGCTATCCAGCATGCATCTAGTGTATTGAGTTCATACGAACAGAGTAACGCCTTAAGCAAGATGACATGATGTAGAGGGATAAACTCAAGCAATATGATGTAAACCCCATCTTTTTATCCTCGATGGCAACAATACAATACGTGCCTTGCTGCCCCTACTGTCACTGGGAAAGGACACCGCAAGATTGAACCCAAAGCCAAGCACTTCTCCCATTGCAAGAACTATAAATCTAGTAGGCCAAACCAAACCAATAATTTGAAGAGACTTGCAAGAATATTATGAGCACACATAAAAAGTTCAGAGAAGAACCAAATATCTTTCATAGATAACCTTGATCATAAACTCACAATTCACCGGATCTCGACAAACACACCGCAAAAAGAGATTACATCGAATAGATCTCCTCGAAGACCGAGGAGAACTTTGTATTGAGATCCAGAGAGAGAGAGAAGAAGCCATCTAGATACTAGCTATGAACCCGAAGGTATGTAGTAAACTACTCACAACTCATGGTGAGGGCAATGATGATGATGAAGGCCTCCATGATGGATCCCCCTCCGGTGGAGCTCCGGAACAGGCTCCAAGATGGGATCTCCACGGGAATAGAAGCTACGGCGGTGGAATTAGGGTTTTCTCTCTGTTCACAGAGTTTCTGGGGTACGTGGACTTATATAGGAAGGAGCAGGGCACCGGGGGACGCTCGAGTGGGCCTCGAGGCAGGGGGCGCACCCTGGGAAGGGGGGCGCGCCCCCACCCTCGAGGGCCACTCGAGGCTCCCCTGACGTGGTTCTCAAGTTCCTCTGGCGTGATTTTCTCCAAAAATATCTCTCACGAAGGTTTCATTCCGTTTAGACTCCGTTTGATATTCTTTTTCTGCAAAACCCTGAAATAGGCAAAAAATAGCAATTTCGACTGGGCCTTTCAGTTAGTAGGTTAGTCCCAAAAATGATATAAAAGTGAATGATAAAGCCCATTAAACATCCAAGACTTCATAAATAATAGCATGGAACAATAAAAAATTATAGATACGTTGGAGACGTATCAAGCATCCCCAAGCTTAATTCCTGCTCGTCCTCGAGTAGGTAAATGATAAAGAAAGAATTTTTGATGTGGAATGCTAACCAATATAGTTTTTCAATGTAACTCTCTTAATTGTGGCATGAATGTTCAGATATGAAAGATTCAAGATAAAAGTCTATATTGACATAAGAAATAATAATACTTCAAGCAATACTAACAAAGCAATCATGTCTTCTCAAAATAATATGGCTAAAGAAAGTTATCCCTACAAAATCATATAGTGTTGGCTATGCTCCCTTGTTATCACACAAAAATATTCATATCATGCACAACCCCGATTTCAGCCAAGCATTTTTTTTCATACTCTGTCTTTTCAAACCTTTCAACTTTCACGCAATACATGAGCGTGAGCCATGGATATAGCACTATGGGTGGAATAGAGGTGGCTGTGGAGAAGACAAAAAGAAGGGACATAGTCTCACATTGACTAGGCGTATCAACCGGCTATGGAGATGCACATCAATAGATATCAATGTGAGTGAGTAGGGATTGCCATGCAACAGATGCACTAGAGCTAAATATGAATGAAAGCTCAACAAAACAAACTAGTGGGGGTGCATCCAACTTGCATGCTCACGAAGACCTAGGGCATTTGAGGAAGCCCATCGTTGGAATATACAAGCCAAGTTCTATAACGAAAATACCTACTAGTATATGAAAGTGACTAAACATGAGACTCTCTACAATGAATAACATGGTGCTACTTTGAAGCACAAGTGTGGAAAAAGATAGTAGCAATTGTCCCTTTTTTTTTGCCTTTTTTTTCTTTGGCCTTTTTTTTGCGGAGGGGCTTTATAGAGTTAGCCTTTCCTCCCGTGGGACAATGCTCTAATAATGATGATCATCACACTTTCATTACAACTCAATATTACAACTCAATACTACAACAACAAAGTATGACTCTATATGAATGCCTCCGGCGGTGTACGAGTATGTGCAATGAAACAAGAGTGACATGTATAAAAATTATGCATGGTGGCTTTGCCACAAGTACGATGTCAACTACATGATCATGCAATGGCAATATGACAATATGATGCGTGTCATATAAACGGAACGGTGGAAAGTTGCATGGCAATATATCTCGGAATGGCTATGGAAATGCCATGATAGGTAGGTATGGTGGCTGTTTTGAGGAACAATATGGTGGCTGTTTTGAGGAAGGATATATAGTGGGTGTATGGCACCGGCGAAAGTTACGCGGTACAAGAGAGGCTAGCAATGGTGGAAGGGTGAGAGTGCGTATAATCCATGGACTCAACATTAGTCATAAGAACTCATATACTTATTGCAAAAATCTACGAGTCATCAAAACAAAGCAATCAACGCATGCTCCTAGGTGGGAGGTTGGTAGGAGTTAACTATCGCGCGCCCCTGACCTCCACACAAAGGTTGACACTCTACAAATACCTCATGCTCTAACTCAGTCACACAACGGTTCACCATACGTGCATGCTAAGGGAATCACTAACCTTAACACAAGTATTTCTCAATTTCAAAATAACTCCACTAGCATGACTCTAATATCACTATCCTCATGTCTCAAAACAATTATCAAGCATCCAACATCTCATTCTATTCAATGCACTTGGTGTGAATTTTTTTTACTACATTGACATTGGATGTCTATCATGTGAAGACTAGTTTCTTTAGCATAAACACATTCCCATGCTGTTTTAATAGACTCTCAAATAGATATAAGTGAAGCATGAGAGTTCAAGAATTTCTACAAAATATTATCACCACCGTGCTCTAAAAGATATAAGTGAAGCACTAGAGCAAAACTATTCAACTCAAAAGATATAAGTGAAGCACATAGAGTGTTCTAATAATTTCTAGGCCATATTTAACTCTCTCAAATAGGTGTGTCCAGAAAGGATGATTGTGGCAAACTAAGAAGCAAAGACTCAAATTATACAAGACGCTCCAAGGAAAACACATAACATGTTGCGAATAAAAATATAGCTCCAAGTATAGTTACCGATGGATGAAGACGAAAGAGGGGATGCCTTCCCGGAGCATCCCCAAGCTTAGGCTTTTTAATATCTTGAATTTACTTGGGGTGCCATGGGCATCCCCAAGCTTAGGCCTTTGCTACTCCTTGTTCCGTAGTCCATAAAAGCAATACTCAAAACTTGAAAACTTCACAACACAAAACTTAGACAAAAATTCTCGTGAGCTCCGTTAGTGTAAGAAAGCAAACCACTACTCAAAGGTAGAGCAATGAATTCATTATTTGTTTATATTGGTGTTAAACCTACTGTATTCCAACTTCTCTATGGTTCATATCTTCCAATACTACTCATAGATGCATCGGAACAAGCAAACAACACACGAAAAACAGAATTTGTCAAAGACAGAATAGTCTGTAGTAATCTGGAGGGTTCGCCTACTTCTCGAACTCCAAAAACTTCAAACTAAATTGGAAAATTTGCGCAATTTGTCTACCAATCATCTGCAAAAAGAATAAACTAAAACTCACGCTCCAGTAAAATACCAATACTACTTTAGCAAGCGCTAACGATTCTGTTTTTCACAGCAAGATCACATAAACATCACACAAGTCTTCCCAAAGGTTCTACTTGGCACAAACACTAAACAAAACTTGAAACCACATCTAATCATAGGCTAGATGCAATATTTATTCCCTAACAGCAACAAAAACAAAAAACAAAAAATTGGGTTGCCTCCCAACAAGCGCTATCGTTTTACGCCCCTAGCTAGGCACAATACAAGATAGATCTAGGTATTGCCATCCTTGGAAGGCTATCCATAAGTGGCTCTCATTATAGATTCATATGGTAATTTGATTTTCTTTCTAGGAAAGTGTTCCATGCCTTTCCTTAACGGAAATTGGAATCTAATATTTCCTTCCTTCATATCAATAATTGCACCAATCGTTCTAAGGAAAGGTCTACCAAAAATAATAGGACATGAAGGATTGCAATCTATATCAAGAACAATGAAATCTACGGGCACATAATTCCTATTGGCAACAATAAGAACATCATTAATTCTTCCCATAGGTTTCTTAATAGTGGAATCCGCAAGATGCAAATTTAAAGAACAATCATCAAGCTCATGGAACCCTAGCAAATCACACAAAGTTTTTGGGATAGTGGAGACACTAGCACCCAAATCACACAAAGCATAGCATTCATGATCTTTTATCTTTATTTTTATAGTAGGTTCCCACTCGTCATAAAGCTTTCTAGGGATATAAACTTCCAACTCAAGTTTTCTTCATAAGATTGCATCAAAGCATCAACTATATGTTTAGTGAAAGCTTTATTTTGACTATAAGCATGCGGAGAATTTACCACGGATTGCAACAAGGAAATCCAATCAATCAAAGAGCAATTATCATAATTGAATCCCTTGACATCCAAAGTAGTGGGTTCATCACTATGCAAAGTTTTAATCTCTTCACTCCCAGTTTTAGCAATTTTAGCATCAAGATCTAAAAACTCTGAATCATTGGGACACCTTAAAGCAGAATCATCTCCAATCCTATCTTCATCAAGATTAATGCTAGAAAACAAGGATCTAATAGGAGACACATCAATAACTTTCATATCTTCATCTTTATTTTCATGATAACTAGAAGAACATGATTTAATATAATCTTCTCTTTTAGCACACATTCTGGCGGTTCTTTCTTTGCATTCATCAATGGAAATTCTCATGGCTTTGAGAGACTCATTGATATCATGCTTAGGTGGGATAGATCTAAGTTTCAAAGAATCAACATCAAGAGTAATTCTATCCACACTTCTAGCCAATTCATCAACCTTAAGCAATTGGAAAAAGTCCAAAATAAACCTTGAACTTATAGACCAAAGATAAATCGAACCCTGAACTTTGAATCCTGGAAATTGGCACTCTCAACTTGTAAATCCCGGTCTATTTCAAACCTTCAAAACGTTTACATGTATTCGCTGGACATTAAGACAAAATCGGGCCGGCCCATTAGCACAGTTGCTCGCGCCGCTCGTGCTAGGATGTAGGTTGGCTCGGTCTTCTCTGTTTTTTTCCTTCATCATACTTTCTGTTTGCATTGGTTTACTTTGAGTTTTTTCATATTGGTTTGGTCATTTGCTTTTCGTTTTTTCTTTGCCGTTCTAATTTAGTTTCATTTTTTTGACACAATGTACACTTTTAGCGCACACTTTAAACTTTTTTTTAATATACTCTAGATATTTTGTAAATACATAATATTTTTTAAATGCACGTTTTCAACACTTTTTTAATACACTTTTCTTCTACAAAGAAACCATTGAGCTTGCGAGGACTCGAACTCGAGACCTCGCACTCGAGGCACACATACATGATAGACAACGTGACATATATATATATATATATATAAGAAAACATAGTAGCATTCTTAAATGAAAACAAACATGATTTAAAAAACTCCAAGAACTTATTGTGGAGAATGCGATAGCATTTCTAAAATTTGAAGACATTTTTAAACCTATGAAAACTTTTGGGATTCCAAATATTTTTGAAAAATGTTAACACTTTTTAAAAATGCAAACAGAATGTTAAATGTCTAAACATTTTTTTGTAAAACACGAATCATTTTTGAATTTATGAAAAAAAAATAGATAACAAGAGTGTATTTTTAACTTCCGAACAATTTCTTAAATGTGTGGACATTTTCTAAATTTCCATATTTTTTTAATTTATAATCCAAATTCAAAAAGACGGTCATTTTTGGAATCTGTACTATTTATGAAAAACATGAGTAGTTTTTCAAATTTCAGAACATTTTCCGGAAACGCGAACAATTTTTCAAAACACATGAACATATGTTCTTTAATTCCTTAGCATTTTCCTAATATATGAAAAAAAATGTTAACAGAAACATATTTTTGTAAATACTGAAATTTATTAAATAAACGAACATTTCGACAGCAGGCTACCTCGCTGTGGTGTGGTGGGCCGGCCCAAATTCTTGTTTGTGAGAGTATCAGGTTATCCCGACCGGGATTGATTATTCCCGGTGGGCCAAACGGGTCTAGGGTTTGAAATAGACCGGGATTGACAAGTTGAGAGTGCTAATTTCCGGGATTCAGAGTTCACGGTTTGATTTATCTTTGGTCTACAAGTTCAAGGTATATTTTGGACTTTTACCTAAGCAATTTCTCTTCAAGCAAAGCATTGAAATTCTTTTGCGAGATCATAAACTCCTTAACACTAGTTTCAAATTCAAAAGGCATCTTTCCATAAGAGTTGTTGTAGGAATTACCATAATTATTAGAGGAATTACTAGGAAAAGGCGTAGGATTAAAATTACCTCTATAAGCATTGTTATCAAAATTATTCCTACCAATAAATTCACATCCAAAGATTCATTGTTATTCTCAATCAAAGTGGACAAAGGCATATCATTAGGATCAGAAGAAGGACTCTTGGCAGCAAACAATTTCATAAGTTCATCCATTTTTACACTCAAAACACTAATTTCTTCGATAGCATGCACTTTTTTACTAGTAGATCTTTTGGTGTGCCATTGAGAATAATTAACCATAATATTATCTAGGAGTTTGGTAGCTTCTCCTAAGGTGGTTTCCATGAAAGTGCATCCGGTGGCCGAATCTAAAAGATTTCTAGAAGCAAAATTCAAGCAGCATAAAAGTTCTGAATAATCATCCATAGATTCAAACCATGTGTAGGGCAATTACGTATCATCAATTTCATTCTCTCCCAAGCTTGTGCAACATGCTCATGATCTAGTTGCTTAAAATTCATAATATCGTTTCTAAGAGAGATGATCTTAGCAGGAGGGAAATACTTAGAGATAAAAGCATCTTTGCACTTATTCCACGAATCAATACTATTTCTAGGCAAAGAGGAAAACCAAGTTTTAGCACGATCTCTAAGTGAAAACAGAAATAACTTCAATTTAACAATATCGTTATCCGTATCCCTTTTCTTTTGCATATCACACAAATCAACAAAGTTGTTTAGATGGGTAGCGGCATCTTCACTAGGAAGGCCGGAGAATTGATCTTTCATGACAAGATTCAACAAAGTAGCATTGATCTCACAAGATTCAGCATCGGTAATAGGAGCAATCGGAGTGCTAATAAAATCATTGTTGTTGGTACTGGAGAAGTCAGACAATTTGGTATTGTTCTGAGCCATAGTGACAAGCAAACAATCCAACACACACAAGCAAACAAGAAGCAAGCGAATGATAAACACACAGCGGAAGAAGGGCAAATAAAACGGTAAGGGTGAAGTGGGGGAGAGGATAATGAGTGGCAAATAAATGTAATGCGAAGGATAAGGGTTTGTGATAGGTACTTGGTATATGACTTTTGCGTAAGCCTCCCCAGCAACGGCGCCAGAAATTCTTCTTGCTACCTCTTGAGCTTGTGGTGTATTCCCTCGAAGAGGAAAGGGAGATGCAGCACAGTAGCGTAAGTATTTCCCTCAGTTTTTTAGAACCAAGGTATCAATCCAGTAGGAGACCATGCGCCAGTCCCTCGCACCTACACAAACAAATAAGAACTACACAGCCAACGAGATAAGGGGTTGTCAATCCCTTTACGGTCCCTTACGAGAGTGAGATCTGATAGAGATGATAGTTGACATTTTTGGTATTTTTTGGTTTAATAAAATAGCAAATAAAAGCGGTAAAAGTAAAGTAGATGTAGATTGATATGTTGAGAATAGACCCGGGGGCCATAGTTTTCTCTAGTGGCTTTTCTCATGATAGCGATATTCTACGACGGGTAAACAAATTATTGTCGAGCAATTGATAGAAAAGCGAATAATTATGAGACTATCTAGGCATGATCATTGTAAATAGGCATCACGTCCGAGACAAGTAGACTGACTCCTGCCCGCATCTACTACTATTACTCCACACATCGACCGCTATCCAGCATGCATCTAGTGTATTGAGTTCATACGAATAGAGTAACGCCTTAAGCAAGATGACATGATGTAGAGGGATAAACTCAAGCAATATGATGTAAACCCCATATTTTTATCCTCGATGACAACAATACAATACGTGCCTTGCTGCCCCTACTGTCACTGGGAAATGACACCGCAAGATTGAACCCAAAGCCAAGCACTTCTCCCATTGCAAGAACTATAGATCTAGTAGGCCAAACCAAACCAATAATTCGAAGATACTTGCAAGAATATTATGAGCACACATAAAAAGTTCAGAGAAGAACCAAATATCTTTCATAGATAACCTTGATCATAAACTCACAATTCATTGGATCTCGACAAACACACCGCAAAAAGAGATTACATCGAATAGATCTCCTTGAAGACCGAGGAGAACTTTGTATTGAGATCCAGAGAGAGAGAAGAAGCCATCTAGATACTAGCTATGGACCCGATGTAGTGACCAGACCTCAAACAGTCTGATCTCTGTGCATCAGTGTCATCCCTGGATCAGTAATGCTGACACGCACAGTACTTGAAGGATTTATAACAGAGTAGCAATCACACACTTATTACATCGATAGTTCCAATGATGAACTTATTACAATAAAAATGGCTAAAGGCCATCTAACACGATAACAGCGGAAGGCTAGGAAGATAAGTGAGTCCATCAACTCCAACGGCATCACTGAGTATAGAACCACGACCTATAGGGCACCTTACTCGTCGTCTAAAAAGTCTGCAACATGAACGTTGCAGCCCGAAAACGGGTCAGCACATGGAATATGTTGGCAAAGTAACACAAAGAGAGCAACAAAAGTAAAGCTATACTATATGCAATATGGCTGGTGGAAAGCTCTATGGTTGCAGTTTTTGCGTAAAGCCAATTTTTCCCAACTTCAAAGGAATAGATTTTTATTTAACTATCATGGTAGTTGAAATATCGTTGAGAAGATAGACATCCTCTCAACCCTAATTAAAATCATCATTTAACCCAACAAAATTAATTAGAGTAACATGATGAGATTCACATGATATCCAAGTACTAGATACACAAGACGTCCATAACCAGGGACACGGCTAATCATGATCAGTTTGTACACTCTGCAGAGGTTTGTGCACTTTTCCCCACAAGACTCGATCGCCTCCGTTTGGTTTCTCGCACTACCTGGTGTTTGAGAAACGGATGACCGAGACACAGTCTTTCGGAAGTACTCGCACCTTACAAACGGGTGGACCGTACCAACCTACATCCCCTACATCTGCTAGTCCACCACTGTAAGAGTTCGCACAACTTAGTCAACTATGCTAGAGCCCATAATAGCATTGTGGCTGCACACGGAAGTTTCTAGTATGAATAATCTCATGATCCCTTTGAGCCTGGGTGGCGGTCCGAAGAAAAACAGGCAATCGCTGGAATACCCAGGTGCCTCAATCCACCCAGATGTGTGTTAATGTTCCCACCTTAAGTTCAACCATTAATTTAACAAACTCACATCTGTCATGGATACACTCACCCAATCCACGTCTACGAGCATAGCATGGCCTAACAGGAAACGTAGAAGTAACTCCCAAAGGTTTGAATATAATGCAGGTAATAGGTACTACCTCAATCTACTTCCCAAACCCACAAGTTAATTGATCCTACTCATGCAATGTGTGAGGGTTTGACTAATGCAATGAAAACTGGGTAATTGGAAAGTATGATCAAAGTGTTACTTGCCTTGCTGATGATCCGCAAAACCTAGAGATTCAAAGTAGCAAGCGGCGCACTCCGGGTATTCTATCGCAAACAAAGAAGCACACAATAAGTACTTAACTAATGCACGGGTAAAACTCAAATAAGAGATCTAACCAGAAGGTTCAACTTAAGAACTCCGGTTTGCAAAAGAAACGGCAAAAGAAAAGCAACGAAAGACAAACGGCGAAAGAAAAACAACTACCGAACCAATCTGGACCTAAGTCCAAATTTAGCAGAGGCAAACACTTGAGTGACTAGGGTAAACGGAAAGAGAATTTCGAGATGAAACTCCAGGCGCTTGAATCGCCTGATTCCGATAAACGAGCGAAAAGATAAACTAAAACAAAGATCGGATCAGAGATCGCAATCAGAAAATAACTACGAAAAAGAAAACTAAAACAGCTTAACGAACGGACGTTCGTCAGCTGAGACTAAACGACGAATTCGTCCGTTAGAACGAACGAACGGGTGAACGTTTACTAATTAACTAAACCGAAAAACAGAAAATCGATCTAATAAAACCGATCTAAAGAAAAACCGACTAGGGTTCTTTAAAAAAACGACGGTCTTTAAGAGAAGAACCGGGCGGCTACCTCGTCGACGACCGGTGGGCGGCGGCTGCGGCGGGCGGTGGCAAGGCGGCGGGGCGGCTGCGGCGGCCGTGGCGGCGGCGGCGGGCAGCAGCAGCAGTAGCGGCGGGCAGCAGCAGCAGCAGGGCGGCGGGGCGGCGAGGCGGCGGGGCGGCAGGCTGCGGCAAGGCGGCGGGGCGGCGACTTGCGGCGGGCGGCGGCGGCTGCAAGGCGGCGGGGCGGGGTGCGGCAGAGGGGGGTGCTGCATTTATATAGGGGG
>LR738709.1:482091812-482108729 GCA_902687465.1 Secale cereale | reverse complement strand
CAAGGCGGCGGGGCGGGGTGCGGCAGAGGGGGGTGCTGCATTTATATAGGGGGAGGGATACAAGGCTTGGGGGAGGGGGCAACAACGGCGGCGAGGGAGTCCGGCTCGGCTACGGCCGTCGTTGGCGGGGAAGGCAGTGCGGGCGGCGGCTTGGGCCTGGCTCGGCTGGGCTTCGGCCCAGTCGGGTCGGGTCCCCTATTTTTTTATTTATTTTTTAACTAACGCCGGCGCTACGAAAAAGAAATCTAGAAAATAAAATAAAAATCTAAAATTGCCAAAACAAATTTTCACCGTGTAAATGGAATATTTAGAACAAGATGAACATTTTCTTGGCATTAAAATGCATTTTTGAAAACATGCAATTTTTCCTAATTCAAATAAAACTCCAAATTAAACTTGTTTGATTTTTCTTATTAAATCCTCCGTATTTCTTATTTTTGGGAGAGTCATTTTACTCCCTCTCTCATATATTTATGATAGAAATACTTGAAGATAAAATAAATAAAATCAAATGATCCTATTTTCAAAATTTGAGAAACCTCAAATATGAAAATATTGAAACACCCAACTCTCTCAGAGGGTCCTTGAGTTGCTTAGGATTTTCTTGGATCACCAAAAGCAAGAAAATATGATATGCATAATGATCTAATGTATAACATTCCAAATTAAAAATTTGGGATGTTACAAACCTACCCCCCTTAAGGTGAATCTCGCCCTCGAGATTCAGGTTGGCTAGAAAATAGGTGAGGGTGGTCCTTCCGTAGGTCTTCCTCTCTTTCCCAGGTGGCTTCATCCTCCGTGTGGTGACTCCACTGAACTTTGTAAAACTTGATAACCTTGCTGCGGGTGACTCCGCTGGCATACTCAAGAATCTTGACTGGTTTCTCTTCATAGGTTAAGTCGCTGTCCAACTGAATAGCTTCCAACGGCACAGTATCCCTCAGCGGTATCTCGGTCATCTCCGCGTGGCATTTCTTCAACTAGGAAACGTGGAATACGCTGTGAACTCCTGACAATCCTTCGGGCAATTCCAACTTGTAGGCTACTTCTCCCATGCGTTCCGTAACCTTATAGGGTCCTACAAAATGGGGCGCTAGTTTTCCCTTAACTCCAAAACGCTTAACTCCTCGAAGTGGAGACACTCGAAGATAAACTCGGTCTCCGACTTCGTAAACAATCTCCTTGCGTTTTGAATCTACGTAGCTCTTCTGCCTGGACTGGGCTATCTTGAGCCTATCGCGAATTAACTTCACCTTCTGTTCCGATTCCTTGATCAAATCTGGCCCGAACAGCTTGCGGTCTCCAACTTCGTCCCATGACAACGGAGTCCTACATCTCCTTCCATATAACACTTCAAAAGGGGCCATCTTCAAACTGGATTGATAACTGTTATTGTAAGAAAATTCGGCATACGGCAAATTGTCATCCCAACTAGATCCATAATCTAGTGCACAGGCTCTCAGCATATCCTCCAAAATCTGATTGACTCTTTCAGTCTGTCCATCTGTCTGCGGGTGAAAAGCTGTGCTAAACTCTAGTCTGGTACCCAAAGTTTCGTGTAACTGATTCCAGAACTTTGAGGTAAATTGGGTTCCTTTATCTGATACGATGCTCCTCGGAACTCCATGCAGACATACAATTCGGGTCATGTATATCTTTGCCAACTTTGCACTGGTATAAGTAGTCTTTACGGGGATGAAATGAGCTACCTTTGTTAAACGATCGACTACGACCCAAATCGAGTCATAGCCAGAACAAGTTCTGGGTAATCACGTAATAAAATCCATACCTAGCTTGTCCCAGTTCCATTCAGGTATTGGCAATGGTTGTAACAATCCTGACGGCTTCTGATGTTCTGCCTTCACTCTCTGACATACATCACAAACTGCTACATACTCCGCAATATCTCTCTTAATACCGGTCCACCCGAAAATGTCCTTCAAATCCAAATACATCTTAGTATTTCCTGGGTGAATCGAGTATGGTGAATTATGGGCCTCCTATAGAATCAACTTCCTGATCCCTGGGTCATTAGGCACATAAATGCGGTCCTCAAACCATAAGGTGTCGTGTTCATCCTCACGAAAACCTTTAGCTTTTCCTTCGCTCATCCTATCCTTTATAGAAGCAACCTCCTCGTCAGTTTTCTGAGCTTCTCTGATTTTATCCCTCAGGGTAGACTGGATCTCTAGTGTTGCTACATAGCCTCTCGGAACTATCTCCAAACGTAGTTCTCGTAAGTCCTCGGCTAACTCCTTTGGAAATTCCTCCGTCATTAGGGTATTGACATGGCTCTTACGGCTTAGCGCATCGGCTACTACGTTAGCCTTTCCGGGATGATAATGCAATCTCATGTCATAGTCCTTAATGAGTTCCATCCATCTCCTTTGCCTGAGATTCAGCTCCTTCTGGGTGAATATATACTTCAAACTCTTGTGATCTGTATATACTTCACAATGGTTTCCAATGAGAAAATGTCTCCACGTCTTCAATGCGTGCACTACGGCTGCTAACTCCAAATCATGAGTGGCATAGTTCAACTCATGAGGTTTCAGTTGTCGTGAAGCATACGAAACAACTCTTCCTTCCTGCATAAGAACTGCTCCAAGTCCTCGTCGTGAAGCGTCGCAGTACACCTCGTAATCCTTATGTTGATCTGGCAGAATCAACACAGGGGATGAGACCAACCTTTTCTTTAATTCCTGGAAACTGGCCTCACATTCTTCTGTCCAACTGAACTTGGTGTCCTTCTTTAACAATTCCGTCATTGGCTTTGCAATCCTCGAGAAATTCTCAATAAATCTCTGGTAGTATCCTGCAAGTCCAAGAAAACTCCGGATCTCTCCAACTGTGGTCGGTGCTTCCCAATTTGTCACAGTGTCCACCTTGGCGGGATCTACTGCTATTCCTTCTCCAGATATAATGTGTCCGAGAAATCCGACTTCCTTCAACCAAAACTCACATTTGCTAAACTTGGCATATAACTGATGTTCTCGGAGCTTTTCCAATACCAAATGCAAATGCTCTGCATGCTCCTCTTCATCCTTCGAGAAAATCAATATATCATCTATGAACACCATGACGAACTTATCCAAATACTCCATAAACACTTTGTTCATCAGGTTCATAAAGTATGCCGGTGCGTTAGCCAGACCAAAAGACATAACGGTATACTCGTACAACCCATACCTAGTGGTAAAGGCCGTCTTAGGTATATCCTGCTCTCGGATCTTCAATTGGTGGTACCCTGATCGTAGATCGATCTTGGAAAATACCTTAGCTCCTTGCAATCAATCGAACAGATCATTGATCATCGGCAATGGGTACTTGTTCTTGATCGTCGCTTCGTTCAGTCCTCGGTAATCAGCAACCATTCTTAACGATCCATCCTTCTTTTCCACTAGAAGTACTGGCGAACCCCAAGGCGAAGAACTTGGGTGTATGAATCCTTTATCTAGTAACTCCTTAATATATTTCTTAATCTCCTCCAAATCCTTTGCGGGCATCCTATATGGTCTCTTAGATATTGGCCCTGTGCCTGGCAAAAGCTCAATCAAAAACTCTATATCTCTGTCAGGTGGCATTCCTGGCAGTTCTTCTGGAAACACGTCAGGGAAATCTTTCACCACTGGTACTTCCTCCTGAACAACACCTGATAAGGAATTTAATCTGTTCCTTTTCGGCTCATGCCGGGATACATACTTGATCCTTCTTCCTTCTGGCGTAGTAAGCAAAATGGACTTACTGGCGCATTCAATATTCCCTTCATACTTAGATAACCAATTCAGCCTAATATCACATCCAATCCTTGAGATTCCAATACTATTAGGTCCGAAGGAAAAATGTAGTTACCAATCCTTAATGGCAACTGATCACACCATAACTTAGCCATATACTCAGCTCCTGGTGAGGTTTACTAACATGGGTGACCTAAGGGCTAGGGTTGGCAGTTTATACTTATCCACAAATCCCCTTGAAATGTATGAATGTGTTCCACCAGTATCGAAAAGAACGAGTGCAGTAAAAGACTTAACTAAAAACTTACCTATTACTGCATCTGGCTGAGCTTCAACCTCCTCCACGCTAACGTGATTCACTTGTCCTTTGTTGAAGGGGTTGGGCTTCTTCGCGGCGCTTCCATTGTCGTTCCCATTCTTAGCTTCTGGGCAGTCATTGGCATAATGTCCATTCTTCCCATACTTGTAACAGGTGACATGGCTGAAATCCTTCTTGGTGGGGGTGGACGGGGTAGGGCAGCTCTGGTTACTACTTGCTCCATTCCCATTTCCATTCTTAGGGCCATTATGATTGTGCGAGCTACCTCCTCCATGGGTATGTTTAAACTGTCCTACCGTTTTAGGGGTAAAACGGGGCTTCTGTTGTGCTCCAGAATTGTACTTTCCTTGTCCATACTTCCTCTTGCGACTTCCAATCTATTAGTGCTTCCTTTCAATCATTAGGGCACGGTCAACCAGCTCCTGGTAGTTATTGAAAGTGGCCACCATCAATTGTACACTCATCCCATCATTCAGCCCTTCCATGAATCTCTCCTGCTTAGCGGCATCTGTGGCCACATCATCTGGGGCATAACGAGATAGGATACTAAACTCATCCACATACTGGGCCACAGTACGGTTGCCTTGGCGCAAATTGCGAAACTCCTGCTTCTTCATACTCATAGCTCCAGTTGAGACATGGGCGGTACGAAAAGCTTGCTGAAACTGATCCCAGGTCACATTGTCTATGGGATAAGTGGATGTGTAATTCTCCCACCATGCTGCGGCTGGTCCAGACAACTGGTGTGCGGCAAAACATACCTTCTCAGCATCTGAGCAGTTAGCAGTGGTCAAATCCCTTCCAATTTTGCGCAGCCAGTCGTCAGCGACTATTGGTTCGATGCTGCTAGCAAACACTGGTGGTTGCAACCTTAAGAAACGTGTCAGGTTCCACGGGTGGTGGTGGTGGGTTGTTGTTGTTGTTTTGGTTGTTCTGAGTATTCTGGACAAGTAGTTGCATCAGGGTGTTCTGCTGCTGGATCAACTGGGTGAGCTCAGGGGGAAACTCAAATCCGGGCTCACGTCTTGGAGGCATCTGATGGGTGTAGAGGGAAGAGATTAGAATAGAAAAGAGGTCTAAGGGAAAATCACTACCCATATGCGCATGAGGCAAACCCACAATTATCACGCCAAAATCAATTTCAAACAAGGGCTTACACGGATCTAATCGTTACAAAAGTGCTCTAAGTCTACTAAATGGGGAAAACTACTAGTCATAGGAAGGTCTTCTAGAAATTTTGATCGACAGAGGATTCCATGATATCCGCTCCAGCTTCATCTTCATAGTCTTTGTCTTTGCTATCATCGGGTTCCGAATCCGTGTCGTCAATAATGATGTAGTCTTCCGGTGGAATCTCCTTGGGTTCTTCTTCCTCTTCTTCTTCTCCCATGAGTATCCCTAACTTCCGTGTCAAGTCATCATTCTTCTCCACAAGTATTAGCATCTCCTCCTCGTATCCGTCGCGCGTAGACTTGAGTTCTTCCTCTAGCTCCAAATTCCTATTTAGTGCTTTCTTCAAATCTATCATCCCTGCACACATCTGGTGCTCCTGGCGACGAATGTGATGGTTCAACTCCTGGATGAAGGCTGCAACGGATCTATCCTTCCGGGTGCTGATCATATCCCAATTCTCATCTCGACGTCCACAAATCTGGTAGATGGTGTCCTTTAGCTCCTGCTTATAGACTTCTCCAATCCTTCCCATAGCGATGTGGGCTGCCATGCTCCTGCCTAGGCTCCATGTAGGCGCATTAAAAGAAAATGCTATGAGTGCGGTGACGGTCTTGAACGTCCTTCCTGGAACTTGAGCTTAAATCAACCAACGCTCCTCCTCAGGTAGAGTGGCATTGTAGGTTCCGGTGAAACTTGGTAGTCCAATGTTTAGATATCTGGTGACTTCCTTCAGGTGTCGTCCAAATGGTGTATCTTCATCCGGTTGAGTGAACTTGTTCTTTGCATCCACCATCCTAAAAGAGTGTAAAAGATGAGGAGTCAGAAAAGAGAAGAGTGAATAGTGCTCTAGGGCTTTAACTTAGTGGTCGTGTCCTACAGTCAGCGTGTGCTTTGATACCATCTTGTAGCGACCAGACCTCAAACAGTCCGATCTCTGTGCATCAGTGTCATCCCTGGATCAGTAATGCTGACACGCACAGTACTTGAAGGATTTATAACAGAGTAGCAGTCACACACTTATTACATCGATAGTACCAACGATGAATTTATTACAATAAAAATGGCTAAAGGCCATCTAACACGATAACAGCTGAAGGCTTGGAAGATAAGTGAGTCCATCAACTCCAACGGCATCACTGAGTATAGAACCACGACCTATAAGGCACCTTACTCGTCGTCTGAAAAGTCTGCAACATGAACGTTGCAGCCCGAAAACGGGTCAGCACATGGAATATGCTGGCAAAGTAACACAAAGAGAGCAACAAAAGTAAAGCTATACTATATGCAATATGGATGGTGGAAAGCTCTATGGTTGCAGTTTTTGCGTAAAGCCAATGTTTCCCTACTTCAAAGGAATAGATTTTTATTTAACTATCATGGTAGTTGAAACATCATTGAGAAGATAGACATCCTCTCAACCCCAATTAAAATCATCATTTAACCCAACAAAATTAATTAGAGTAACATGATGAGATTCACATGATATCCAAGTACTAGATACTCAAGATGTCCATAACCGGCGACACGGCTAATCATGATCAGTTTGTATACTCTGCAGAGGTTTGTGCACTTTTCCCCACAAGACCCGATCGCCTTCGTTTGGTTTCTCGCACTACATGGTGTTTGAGAAACAGATGACCAAGACACAGTCTTTCGGAAGTACTCGCACCTTACAAAACGGGTGGACCGTACCAACCTACATCCCCTACATCTGCTAGTCCACCATTGTAAGAGTTCGCACAACTTAGTCAACTATGCTAGAGCCCATAATAGCATCGTGGCTGCACATGGAAGTTTCTAGTATGAATAATCTCATGATCCCTTTGAGCCTGAGTGGCGGTCCGAAGAAAAACAGGCAATCGCTGGAATACCCAGGTGCCTCAATCCACCCAGATGTGTGTTAATGTTGCCACCTTAAGTTGAACCATTAATTTAACAAACTCACATCTGTCATGGATACACTCACCCAATCCACGTCTACGAGCATAGCATGGCGTAACAGCAAACGTAGAAGTAACTCCCAAAGGTTTGAATGTAATGCAGGTAATAGGTACTACCTCAATCTACTTCCCAAACCCACAAGTTAATTGATCCTACTCATGCAATGTGTGAGGGTTTGACTAATGCAATGAAAAATGGGTAATTAGAAAGTATGATGAAAGTGTTACTTGCCTTGCTGATGATCCGCAAAACCTATAGATTCAAAGTAGCAAGCGGCGCACTCCGGGTATTCTATCGCAAAAAAACAAGCACACAATAAGTACTTAACTAATGCACGGGTAAAACTCAAATAAGAGATCTAACCAGAAGGTTCAACTTAAGAACTCCGGTTTGCAAAAGAAACGGCAAAAGAAAAGCAACGAAAGACAAACGGAGAAAAAAAACAACTACCGAACCAATCTGGACCTAAGTCCAAATTTAGCAAAGGCAAACGCTTGAGTGACTAGGCTAAACGGAAAGAGGATTTCGAGATGAAACTCCAGGCGCTTGAATCGCCTGATTCCGATAAACAAGCGCAAAGATAAACTAAAACAAAGATCGGATCAGAGATCGCGATCAGAAAATAACTGCGAAAAAGAAAACTAAAACAGCTTAACGAATGGACGTTCGTCAGTTGAGACTAAACGACGAATTCGTTCATTAGAATGAACGAACGGGTGAACGTTTACTAATTAACTAAACCGAAAAAACAGAAAAACGATCTAAAGAAAAATCGACTAGGGTTCTTAAAAAAACATACGGTCTTTAAGAAAAGAACCGGGCGGCTACCTCGTCGACTACCGGCGGGCGGCGGCTCCGACGGGCGGCGGCTGCGGCGGGCGGCGGCAAGGTGGCGGGGCAGCTGCGGCGGCGGTGGTGGCGGCGGTGGGCAGCAGCAGTGGCGGGGCGGCGAGGCGGCGGGCTGCGGCAAGGCGGCGGGGCGGCGACTTGCAGCGGGCGGCGGCTTGAGGCGACGGCTGCGAGGCGGTGGGGCGAGGTGCGGCAGAGGGGGGTGCTGCATTTATATAGGGGGGAGGGGGCAACAACGGCGGCGGCGGAGTCCGGCTCGACTACGGTCTTCGCTGGCGGGGAAGGCGGTGCGGGCGGCGGCTTGGGGCTGGCTCAGCTGAGCTTCGGCCCAGTCGGGTCGGGTCCCCTATTTTTTTTAACTAACGTCGGCGCTACGAAAAAGAAATCTAGATAATAAAATAAAAATCTAAAATTGCCAAAACAAATTTTCACCGTCTAAATGGAATATTTAGAACAAGATGAACATTTTCTTGGCACTAAAATGCATTTTTGAAAACATGCAATTTTTCCTAATTCAAATAAAACTCCAAATTAAACTCCAAATTAAACTTGTTTGGTTTTTCTTATTAAATCCTCCGTATTTCTTATTTTTGGGAGAGTCATTTTACTCCCTCTCTCATATATTTATGATAGAAATACTTGATGATAAAATAAATAAAATCAAATGATCCTATTTTCAAAATTTGAGAAACCTCAAATATGAAAATATTGAAATCCCCAACTCTCTCCGAGGGTCCTTGAGTTGCTTAGGATTTTCTTGGATCACTAAAAGCAAGAAAATATGATATGCATAATGATCTAATGTATAACATTCCAAATTGAAAATTTGGGATGTTACACCCGAAGGTGTGTGGTAAACTACTCACAATTCATGGTGAGGGCGATGATGATGATGATGAAGGCCTCCGTGATGGAACTCCCTCCGGTGGAGCTCCGGAACAGGCTCCAAGATGGGATCTCCACGGGAACAGAAGCTACGGCGGTGGAATTAGGGTTTTCTCTTTGTTCACGGAGTTTCTGGGGTACATGGACTTATATAGGAAGAACGAGGGCATCGGGGGACGCTCGAGTGGGCCTCGAGGCAGGGGGGCACGCCCTGGGAAGGGGGGCACGCCCCCCACCCTCGAGGGCCACTCGAGGCTCCCCTCACATGGTTCTCAAGTTCCTCTGGCGTGATTTTCTCCAAAAATATCTCTCGCGAAGGTTTCATTCCGTTTGGACTCCGTTCGATATTCTTTTTCTGCAAAACCCTGAAATAGGCAAAAAAACAGCAATCTGGATTGGGCCTTTGGGTTAGTATGTTAGTCCCAAAAATGATATAAAAGTGAATGATAAAGCCCATTAAACATCCAAGACTTCATAAATAATAGCATGGAACAATCAAAAATTATAGATACGTTGGAGACGTATCATGTATTACTACGATCGAGATCCAACAACTATTTTCATTGGGTGTATGACCATCGAAGGTTTTATTCATGTAAACAGAATAACAATTATTCCATGACTTTAAATGAATAACCGTATTGCAACAAACATGATCAAATCATATTAATGCTCAACGCAAATGCCAAATAATATTTATTTATGTTCTACACTAACCCCGAAAGTATAGGGAGTGTGCGATGATGATCATATCAATCTTGGAACCACTTCCAACACACATCGTCACTTCACCTTTAACTAGTCTCTGTTCATTCTGCAACTCTCATCTCGAGTTACTAATTTTAGCAACTAAATCGGTATCAAATACCCATGGGTTGCTATGAACACTAGTAAAGTACACATCAATAATTTGTATATCAAATATACCTTTGTTCACTTTGCCATCCTTCTTATCCGCCAAGTATCTAGGGCAGTTCCGCTTCCAGTGACCATTTCCTTTGCAGTAGAAGCACTTAGTTTCAGGCTTGAGTTTAGCATTGGGTTTCTTCACAGGAGTGACAACTTGCTTGTCATTCTTCTTGAAGTTTCCCTTCTATCCCTTTGCCCTTTTCTTGAAACAAGTGGTCTTGTTAACCATCAACACTTGATGCTCTTTCTTGATTTCTACCTTCGTCGATTTCAGCATCGCAAAGAGCTGGGGAATAACTTTCGTCATCCCTTGCATATTATAGTTCATCACAAAGTTCTACTAACTTGGTGATAGTGTCTAGAGAACTTTGCCAATTACTATATTATCTGGAAGATTAACTCCCACTTGATTCAAGCAATTGTAGTACCCAGACAATCTGAGCACATGCTCACTGGTTGAGCTATTCTCCTCCATCTTGTAGGCAAAGTACTGTCAGAGGTCTCATACCTCTCGACACGGGCATGAGTATGAAATACTAATTTCAACTCTTGGAACATCTTATATGCTCCATGGCGTACAGAACGTTTTTGAAGTCCCGGTTCTAAGCCGTAAAGCATGGTGCACTAAACTATTAAGTAGACATCATATTGAGCTTTGCCAAACGTTCATAACGTTTGCATCTGCTCCTGCAATAGATTTGTCACCTAGCAGTGCATCAAGGACATAATACTTCTGTGCAACAATGAGGATAATCCTCAGATCACGGACCTAGTCCGCATCATTGCTACTAACATCTTTCAACTTAGTTTTATCTAGGAACAAATCAAAAAACATAGAGGAGCTATAACGTGAGCTATTGATCTACAACATAATTTGCAAATACTATCAGGACTAATTTCATGATAAATTAAAGTTCAATTAATCATATTACTTAAGAACTCCCACTTAGATAGACATCCCTCTAGTCATCTAAATGATCACGTGATCCAAATCAACTAAACCATGTTCGATCATCACGTGAGATGGAGTAGCTTTCAATGGTGAACATCTTATGTTGATCATATCTACTATATGATTCACGCTCGACCTTTCAGTCTCTAGTGTTCCGAGGCCATATCTGCATATGCTAGGGTCGTCAAGTTTAACCCGAGTATTATGCGTGTGCAAAACTGTCTTACACCCGTTGTATGTGAATGTAGAGCTTATCACACCCGATCATCATGTGGTGTCTCGGCACGACGAACTTTCGCAACGGTGCATACAGAGGGATAACACTTGTACCTTGAAATTATGTAAGGGATCATCTTATAATGCTACCACCGTACTATGCAAAATAAGAAGCATAATAAGATAAACATCACATGCAATCAAAATATGTGACATGATATGGCCATCATCATCTTGTGCTTTTGATCTCCATCTCCAAAACATCGTCGTGATCACCATCGTCACCGACGCGACACCCTCATCTCCATCGTAGCATCGTTGTCGTCTCGCCAACTATTGCTTCCACGACTACCGCTGCCGCTTAGTGATAAAGTAAAGCAACTACATGGCGATTGTATTTCATACAATAAAGTGGCAACCATATGGCTCCTTCCAGTTGCTGATAACTTTACAAAACATGATCATCTCATACAATAACATATAACTCATCACGTCTTGACCATATCACATCACAACATGCCCTGCAAAAACAAGTTAGACATCCTCTACTTTGTTGTTGCAAGTTTTACGTGGCTGCTACGGGCTTAGCAAGAACCGTTCTTACCTACGCATACAAAACCACAAAGATTTTTCGTCAAGTATGTGTTGTTTTAACCTTCACAAGGACCGGGCGTAGTCACACTTGATTTAGCTAAAGTGAGAGAGATAGACACCCGACGGTCACCTTTAAGCAAAGAGTGCTCGTAACGGTGAAACCAGTCTCGTGTAAGTGAATGCGTAATGCCGGTTTGGGCTGCTTCATCTCACAATACCACTGAATCAAAGTATGACATGCTGGTAAGCAATATGACTATTATCGCCCACAACTCATTGTGTTCTACTCATGCATATCATCTATGCATAGACCTGGCTCTTGATGCCACTGTTGGGGAACGTAGTATTTCAAAAAAAATCCTACGATCACGCAAGATCTATCTACTAGAACCATAGCAACGAGAGGGGAGAGTGTGTCTACGTACCCTCGTAGACCGAAAGCGGAAGCGTCTAGTGACGCGGTTGATGTTGTCGAACGTCTTCGCGATCCAACCTATGCAAGCACCAAATGTACACCTCCGTGTTCAGCACACGTTCAGCTCGATGACATCCCACGAGCTCTTGATCCAGTTGAGCATCACAAGAGAGTTTCGTCAGCACGACGGCGTGGTGACGGTGATGATGAAACTACCAGCGCAGGGCTTCGCCTAAGCACTGCAACGATATGACCAAGGTGTGTATCTATGGAGAGGGGTGATAACCCACAAGTGTAGGGGATCATTTGTAGCCTCTTTCGATAAGTAAGAGTATCGAACCCAACAACGAGCTAAAGGCAGAACAAATATTCCCTCAAGTTCTATCGACCACTGATACAACTCTACGCATGCTTGACGTTTACTTTACCTAGAACAAGTATGAAACTAGAAGTACTTTGTAGTTTTTGTGGGATAGGTTTGCAAGAATATAAAGAGCACGCAAATATAAACTAGGGACTGTTAAGATAAAGAAGCAATAAAGTTAATATAGCGAGTGTGGAAAAGTGGTGGTAGGAGTTGCGAAATTGCCCCTAAGCAATTGACTACGTTACTAGACCGATAGCAAGTTTTATGTGGGAGAGGCCACTGCTAGCATGTCATCCCTTATTTGGAATTCTATGCACTTATGATTGGAACTATTAGCAAGCATCCGCAACTACTAACGTTCATTAAGGTAAAACCCAACCATAGCATTAAGATATATTGGCCCCCCTTCAATTCCGTATGCATCAATTTCTACGCTAGGTTGAAATTTCTGTCACTCTTGCCCTCCAATACGTAGTCCTATCAACATACAACTAACCCTATGGTGTGATCCACGCACACGCTCATATGATGGGCAGCAAAGGATAGCAACATAACCACAAGCAATTTAAATCAATCATAGCAATTCACCAATCACCGATAGGACAACGATAATCTACTCAGACATCATAGGATGGCAACACATCATTGGATAATAATATGAAGCATAAAGCACCATGTCCAAGTGAGGGTACAGCGGGTTGCGGGAGAGTGGACCGCTGTAGATAGATGGGGGAAGGTGATGGAGATGTTGGTGAAGATGACGGAGGTGTTGGTGTAGATCGCCGTCACACGATGATGGCCCCGATGGCACTCCGGTGCCACCGGAAGCGAGGGGGAGAGAGACCCCCTCCTTCTTCTTCTTCCTTGACCTTCTCCCTAGGTGGGAGAAGGGTTTCCCCTCTGGTCCATGGCCTCCATGGTGGCGGAGGCGTGAGAGACCCTTCGAGATTGGATCTATCTCTCTGTCTCCCTCTGTTTCACCGTTCCCAAATTCTGGCCCTTCACCGTTTCTTAAATTCCCGGAGACCCGTAACTCCGATTGGGCTGATTTATTGACACGATTTTTATACGGATATTAGCTTTCTTGCGGCGAAAGAAGGGCATCAACCACCTTACGGTGTGGCCACGAGGGCCCAGGGCGCGCCCCCTGCCTCGTGGCCCACTCGGGGATCGTTTCATGTTGGTTCCGCTTCCCAAAATTCACATATATTCCAAAAAAAAAAATCTCTGTCCATTTTTATTCCGTTTGGACTCCGTTTGATATGGATATTCTGCGAAACAAAAAACATGCAACAAACAGGAACTGGCACTGGGCACTGGATCAATATGTTAGTTCCAAAAAATAGTATAAAAAGTTGCCAAAAGTATATGAAAGTTGTAGAATATTGGCATGGAACAATCAAAAATTATAGATACGACAAAGACGTATCAAGGGGCACCACACACGGCTTGCAAAATCAAATTGTGTCTATGGGGTGCCCCCCACCCCCGTATATAAAGGAGTGGAGGAGGGGGAGAGGCCGGCCCTATATGGCGCGCCTAGGAGGAGTCCTACTCCCACCGGGAGTAGGATTCCCCCCTTCCCTAGTTGGAGTAGGAGAGGAAGGGAAGGAGTAGGAGAGAAGGAAAAGCCCCCCCCCCCCAACCTATTCCAATTCGGCCTCCTGCCCAAGGGGGGCGCACCAGCCCCTTGTGGGCTGGTGTGCTTCCTTCTTATGGCCCATAAGGCCCATAACTTCTCCCGGGGGGTTCCGGTAACCTCCCGGTACTCCGGAAAAATGCCCGAACCACTCGGAACCTTTCCGATGTCCGAATATAGCCTTCCAATATATCGATATTTACGTCTCGGACATTCCGAGACTCCTCATAATATCTGTGGTCTCATCCGGGACTCCGAACTACCTTCGGTACATCAAAACTCATAAACTCATAAGACTGATTGTCATCGAACATTAAGCATGCGGACCCTACAGGTTCAAGAACTATGTATACATGACCGAGACTCATCTCCGGTCAATAACCAATAGCGGAACCTGGATGCTCATATTGGCTCCTAAATATTCTATGAAGATCTTTATCGATCAAACCGCATAACAACATATGATGTTCCCTTAGTCATCGGTATGTTACTTGCACGAGATTCGATCGTCGGTATCTCAATACCTAGTTCAATCTCGTTACCGGCAAGTCTCTTTACTCATTCCGTAATACATCATCTCGTGACTAACTCATTAGTCATTTGCTTGCAAGGCTTATTGTGGTGTGTATTACCGAGAGGGCCCAGAGATACCTCTCCCACACTCGGAGTGACAAATCCTATTCTTAATCTATGCCAACACCACGAACACCTTCGGAGACACCTGTAGAGCATCTTTATAATCACCCAGTTACGTTGTGACGTTTGATAGCACATAAGGTGTTCCTCCGGTATTCGGGAGTTGCATAATCTCATAGTCATAGGAACATGTATAAGTTATGAAGAAAGCAATAGGAGTAAAACTAAACGATCATAGTGCTAAGCTATGGGTCTTGTCCATCACATCATTCTCCTAATGATGTGATCCCCTTGATCAAATGACAACTCATGTCTATGGCTAGGAAACATAACCATCTTTGATCAATGAGCTAGTCTAGTAGAGGCATACTAGGGACACTCTGTTTTGTCTATGAATTCACACATGTACTAAGTTTCTAGTTAATACAATTCTAACATGAATAATAAACATTTATCATGATATAAGGAAATAAATAATAACTTTATTATTGCCTCTAGGGCATATTTCCTTCAAATGTGTGGATACATATCATAATTCTTCTTACCCCTTTTATCTATACGGTCAGGACTTTTGTCACACCCTGCATTTTGTAACATGTTATTTGCATCAATGAGGCATGAAAATTTGGACCAGCAAAAAAAAGGCATCATTTGGATTTTATTTGGATTTGAGTTTTGATTTAGGGTGAGAAAATTATTTCAAAAGGTACATTTGAGACCTAGTAGTCATAAGACTCCCAGAAACCACAAAAGTATAATTTTAAAAGTTATTTTCCTATTTTATTTAAAATCTTTTTCGTAAGGCCAGAAATGGTCTTTAATAGGGGAAAATTATTTTAAGTATTTCAAAAATATTTGCCAAAATTGAGGGAGACTCATAGGACATATATTATCCATATATAAGAGTTTCAACACTTGTTCATGTTCAAAATAATGGGCTAATCCCTCTAAAACCCTTTCTGGATATTTCAAGCTTTTGAAATATTTACAAAGGAAATATTCTCCAAAAATTCCAGGGAAATTCTATCATGTCATATATGACATATTTGATGATCTTGCCAAGTCCCATGCTTTGGGAAGCAAGAAAACATCATTAAAACCCTTCATAACCATTCTGTCCATATTTGAAGTTTGAGCAACTTTACATTGCCAAACTTGTCCAAATGCTCTCAAACTTGGTGCACATGCTAGAATGGCCTAATAAGGCATCTAGACCAAATGGCACAAGATTTGGAGTAGAGCAACTTGATCAGAATACCCCAAAGTCCCTTTCTGTTCAAATGTAAATTTGAACAACTTTACATTACCAACTTTTTACCTGGTGCTTCAAACTTTGTGAGCATGATCAATACCCCAAATGATGAAACTACACCAAGTGGTGCATCAAGGGGAGATGATTAGCTTGACTCAAACAAGATGAAGCCATTTTTGTTGATTTCTAGGGTTCACCAAAGTTACATTGGCTAGTTTCTTCAAATGAGCCCAAATTTGGTGAAACACCCTATTTTCTTATAGCATTCAATCCTGTTAAGTGTCATGGCAAGTGGAGATCATTTGCTTGACCAAACACTGATCAAACACCTTCTGCAAAATTACCAAAACCATCTTCTTGATCACTTTTACTATTTACCTTGGCCTCAACTTCCTACCACAGCTTCATCTAGTTACTATCTACCTCCAGTAACTCCCCCAAGTCCCCAGCTCCATGATTGAGGGGTAAAAACCCTAGTTCACCCTGCTGGACAGCCATTTTCTACCAAGTCACCAGCTTCTCTTCTCTCTCACAGCATCTCCAGAGCATCCAAAGCCACAGACGAGCTGCTTGCATCACCCTGGACCCCCCAGACACGGTGGACGCGCCCAGAGGGCCAATGGCATGCCGTGGCATGCGATAAGGCCGCTCCAGAGCGCGCTACAGTGCGCCCCCGCACTGTAGCTTCGCCCAATCCAGCGCAGCCGACAGCCTCGAGCTCTCCCCTTGCGCCTCCCAACGCCCCTCGGCGTCCGCAGCCTCCACCGGTGCTGTCCCCCTCCTCTCTCTCCCTCCAGTGGCCGCCTTCACACGCGCGTCGGCCGCCAGCGACCTCCACTCGTCGGGCTCACCAGCGCGCGCTGTCTGGAGCGTCCCCTGCTCCTCCTCTCCCCTCAACTAAGCGTGGAACACGTCCACGATCCTCCCCGGCTCGATCACAGGCACCAGAACAGCCTCTGGCCTCGCCTGCAACCTCGCCGGCGCACGAGTCCACGGTGGACCGTGGGCGCGGCTATATAAGCCCCCCCCCCCC
>LR738709.1:482055348-482091724 GCA_902687465.1 Secale cereale | reverse complement strand
CTCCCCACTCAGCACCAGCAGCCTCAACACACTCACAGCAACACACCAGCACCAGTCGTTCATCCCCGGAGAGCCCCAGTGCTCGGGATCGACCGGAGCTCCGCCGCGTCGGGCAGCCGGCGATCTCGAGGTACAGGCCCTCTCAGCCCCTCCTTTTGCTCGATTCGGAACCGCCGCACCTCACTGAAGCATTCCCCTCCATTTTCCCCTTCTGCAGCTGCCGGAAACGAGCTAGCCAGCAGCTTCCTGACGACCCTCCGCCGTCCCACCTCGCCGCCGACGAACCCGACCTCCCCGGCGAGCCGCACCACTACCACTACCTCCGCGACATGTTGCTGAGCCCGTCCCTGCCCTCCGTTGGATCCGCCGTGCTCGGAATCGTCCTCGGTGAGCTCGCCGTCGCCGTGGCCGAGAGGTTGATGATGACAGGCGGGCCTCGCCTGTCATCCTCACCAGCCTATCCCTCCCCTCACAGCCGCTGACCGTCGGGCCCTGCCCGTCAGGTTTGAAATCCTGACGTGCGCGCGCTGGCGCCCGAGCGGCTGGGCTGTTAGCCCTGGGCCGTGCACTGTGGCCGTCCTGGCCTAGTTGCACAGGGCCTTTTCTTCTTTTCTTTTCTGTAAAAACTTCAAATAATTTTACAGAAATGAATATTTGTCCAAATAAATTAATTCCAACTCCTAAAATCTTGTAATATTCCAACCTATTTAATGGTGTCGCTTTCCCACATATCCATGAAACTTTTCTGTTCTGTTCAAATTTAAATTCAAATTTGAGCATTAAAACTCATGTTCAAAAATCCCTAGATTCCATTCTGTAACTCCAAAACTCCAACTAAGAATTTTCTCCATCTTAGTTTTCCCTCTAGTATTTAACAAAAATGAGTTGACATTTTTCTGAGCACTTTGATTTTTTTTGTTTTCATTGTGGTCTTATCTTCCCGTTGTTACTTTGCGACGATTAGATCCCGTATTCAACGAAGTTGCTGAAGAAGGAGAAGGAGAAGGATTTGAAGACTTTGAAGACCAAGCCAATCCAGGCAAGCAGACCTTTGACCATGATACACTTGTTCCTCGGAATCCCGTTTGTTTCCGATGCATGATGATAGAGTTACGGTGGTGACCTAATTGAAACCACCACATGATGCATGCTTTGCTCATGATCTTGCTATGTGCTAGATGTCATACAAATGGTTAGTAGTGATGCTTAGTGATGCATGTGTGCCATGATACCTACGTGGTTGCATTCTTTCAAAAAAAACGTCGGGTGCCATTCATGCCCGAGGGAGATGGTGAGTTGGGTAACCACTTGATGACGAAGTGGTGTACCGAGACAAGTATGTGTGATGTTTTTCAAACGGATTGGTTTAAGTTGCGACCGTTATTCCAACCATACATGTGCAGCTGATGGCTTCTCGCCCCTCGTTGGTTACCCCAAGTGGAAGGTTTGAGATGTAGCGTAGCGGCAAATTTCCCTTGGCAAAGATACCAAGGATCGAATCCCGTGAGACTCCGAGGGTCGACAAGAAGGTGTCAATAGCGCCAGAAACTTTTGCTTGACAGGACCTGCACACAGATACAAATAACTTTGCTCCCAACGAGTACAGAGAGGTTGTCAATCCCTCCGGCCTTGTCGTTTACAAAGGATCAAACGCAAGAGATAATAGTGATAGGTATGACTTCAACTAGGAAATAAGAACAGGAAGTAAATAGCGGATGTGATCAGTGATGGTAATATGGACCGGGGTCCCATGATGTTCACTAGTGATGTCTCTCTCCCAAAAGATGATAAAACAGCTAAGCGAGGTAAACAAATTACAGCTGGGCAATTGACAGGATTATGTGCGCAAACCAATGCTAACTATGCTGTAAAGAAAGGTAGAGGCTCAAAAGCATGGGCGGTACGCCAAGGCAAGTAGACCGAAATCCATCTGCACCTACTACTAATCATCCACCTTGAGATATCTATCCAGAACATCTCGCTGGTATTAAGTTGCGAGTCCCACCCAAAGTCTAAACTCAAAGCAACAGACAACTTCATTAAAAAAACTTTGCGTAAAGTAAACAATCCTTGCACCCGCAAGTACAAGCACCGTTGTTTTCCCCCTTGTGGCAACAGCACATCCCCTAGACTCATGTTTCTGTCACTCAAGCTAGTCATCGAGGGGCATGAACCCACAATCAAGCATAACGTTCCCTCTTGGAGTTACTACCTACTACTCGGCCAAAGCAATAAACAGCAATGGAGAACATGCAAGAATTACTCAAGAACATAAATATAAAAGAGGTGAATCAAATATATTACTCACACACAATCTGAACATAATCTCATAATCCATCGGATCCCAGCAAACTCAGCAGAGCAACATCATAAAGATTACATATGTGCCTCGATCATGTAGGGCAGCTCACGAGGTCTAATCCATGAAGAACAAAGAGGGGAGGAGAACATCACATAGCTACTGGTCATGGACCCATGGTCCAAGGGAGACTACTCACAACTCATCCGGGAGGCGTCCATGGTGGTGGAGAAGCTCCCGGTGGTGGTTCTCCCCTCCGGCAGGGTGCCGGGAAGAGTTCTTCTGGTGCTCCCGATCTTGGAAGCGCGGCGGCGGCGGAACAGAGATGAGATCGCGAAAAAGGGTTCCGTCCTCGAGGGTTTCGGGACGCGAGCAATATATATGCCAAAGGGGGTCACCAGAGGCGGAGGTGGGGCCCCAGGCGCCCCCCTGGCGCGGCCAGGGGTGGGACCGCGCCGGGTGGCCGCCTGGGCCACCCCAGGCTCCCCTCTGGCCCTGCCTTGGTTTTTCTGGAAGCTCCCGATACGCTGATTTTTCCTGTATTTTTCCCGGAATTTTTAGGGCACTTTTAATATGGGGGAAACCTGAAATAGAAAAACAGCAGAAAACAGGAACTGGCACTGTGGTGCACTGAGTTAATAGGTTAGTCCAAATATGATCAAAAGTGTATGGAAGTGCATAAATATCATAGCAATATCACACAAAAGAGGCATGGAGCAAGCAGAAATTCTAGATACGTTTTGGACGTATCAACATCCCCAAGCTTAATTCCTGCTCGTCCTCGAGTAGGTAAATGATAACAAGCATAATTTCTGTGGTGACATGCTATCAACCATATAAGAACTTTTAAGTAAAGCAATCAAGGCATGTAATTCAATTCAAGTCATAACAAAGAAGAGTCTATATTAGTATTGTAACAAGTAACATAAGAACATAAAGGTGCAGGAGCTCTCGCTGTCCGTGACTCGAATGTCTCCAAATGGTGTTTGCGTGCAAGAAAGGGGATAGTGATATATGAGAGAGTAAAACATAGTTTTTGTATTGTTGAGAACTTAATCTACTAAAGTTTCACACTTGGTCTTCTTTGGAATCTTATCTTGACTCATCCCCAGACCGTCAGCCAGGTACAAGTCAAAATGATCCACTCCCTTTCGATATTTTGAGCACTCATGCAATGGATGAGCGTAAGCAAGAAAGTCGACACTTAGGATGGCAAAGAGATAAAGATGATAGAGGGGGAAGACAAAAAAGGGTGTGAAAGGCTCACATCAATGAGGACAATCATTGGCGAGAGAAAGCCAAATGATAGATATGATGTCAGGAGTAGGGATTGCCATGCAATGGATGCACATATGAGCTAAGGTAAGCTCTCCAATGGAACTAGTGGGGGTGCATCCAACTTGCTTGCTCAAGAAGACCTAGAGCTCTTTTGAGGAGGCTCGTCACTGGAATATACAAGCCAAGTTCTATAGTGTAAAGGTCCCCACATAGCTATATGCATAAATGATAATCTCTATGGAGTACAAGGTATAAGATGGAGTACGAGTGTGGATCTCTCAAAAGAAATAGTAGTGTGCCCCCTTCTCTCTTTTTATTTCTTTTTCTCTTTATTCTATTTTTTTATTTTTTTGTGGCCTCAATGGCTCTTTCTATTTATCTCTAATTTGTCCTCTTTGGGATCTTTTGATTTTGTCCTCTTTGGGATCTTTTGATTTGTCCTCTTTGGGATCGTTTCCTCACTTTAGGGGCAACACTCTATGTATTACAATAAGTATAGAAGATCTTTCACACTTTACAAAAGTACTCAACATAAAGAAAATGAAACTATCATGATGTATGCAAATGTATGCCTCTGCCTGTGTAGCAGGATATGCAATGATACTAGCGCGTCATGTAGCAATGATTAGGGCAAGGCCCAACTAGCATGCGGCTCATCGATCAAGCAAAAAGCATGTATGACATGAAGATCAAGTCATGAGAGGATGGATGCTGCATGGCAATGTATCTCGGAAAGGCTATGCAAATGACTTAATAGGTAGGTATGGTGGCTGTTTTGAGGAAGGATATAATGAGCCTTATGATGACAGAGCGTATCGTGCCAAGGATTTGGATGCACCGGCGAAGTATGCGCCAACTCTCGAGGTGAGAAAGGGCAATGCATGGTACCGAAGAGGCTAGAAAAATATGGTTAGGTGGAAGTCTCAACCTTCGAATACTCACATTAGTCTGAAGAACTCATGCACTTATTATCGGTAACTCTCAGTCTAATTAGGAGGTTCTCAAAGAGACAAGTACCCCGAGGAGGAGTGTATGGGGATTTGGTTATCCTTGCGCCTCCTCGGCTCATGGTACGTGAGTGTACTCTAATATTCGATCCCTCCAAAGATTAGTGATCCATTTAGTAGCTAAAGTTCTCAACTATTTTGTAGGTTTTCGAAAATAAACACGGATTGCCCAAAATACGACATCTATCACTAATAGGCTAAAGCTCTTGACACCAAAAGTTCAGTCATTACTCATGGCAATACCTCAAAACTATTGCAAGTTACTACTAAAATTAAATAGCAACCTCAATTACCTACTTTAAGTTAAGACACACAACTCAGTGCAACAGACAAACTCTCTTAACAAGATAAACATGAAAACTCAAGAGAGTTCAGCAACCAACTAAACAAAAGCTCTTTAAAAAGAAAAGCATGAAAACTAAGAGCTAAACACGACAGTAGCTATTGAAAGACAAAGAACATACACAGCAAAGATAAGCATAAAAATCCTATGTTGTGTTCTAGGTTGAAGTGGAGCGTGTTTCTCTCCCACACAAAGAAAGATGGGTTCTAACTCGTTATGAACAGCAAGCAAAGCTAAAGAAAACTAAAAAGGAAACTAAGAGCAAGACGCTCCAAGCATAGCACATAACGCATGAAGTGATTAAAATATAGTGGAACGGAAGAAGAACTGATAATTGTTGATGGAGAACGGGATGCACGGGGGCATCCCCAAGCTTAGACGCTTGAGTCTTCTTGAATATTTCTTGGGGGTGCACAGGGGCATCCCCAAGCTTGAGCGTTTGACCCTCCTGAATCTTTTTATCATCTTCCCTCGCACACTTGAAAACTCCCTTCATACATAACTCATCATAATCTGATTAGCGAGGTTAGTACCCATAATAAAATAATTTTTCCTTGCTGGAAATAAACATAATCTTGAAGAGCTACTGTTTCTCAAGATTGCCAAAAGGTTTTTGCAAAGAAAAAGCAAGCTCAAGGTTTGCAAAACGAAGAAAAGGCAAAACAGGACAGAATCTGTGAAAAACAGACCAGCAGGTAGTAAATAATTTTTTCGGGGCACTTCTGCAACTCAAATCAAAAAACTCAGAACAGACGCCCGAAAGCCAATTGTATAGAGCACGCTGTCAAAACAATTCAGATCAAAAAGATGATCTGGTGATTTTATATGAATTTTTCTGTCCAAGGACAGAATCTGTTTTCTGGACTGCACGTCACAACTTTTGAACTTTCTTGCAATCAGAGGCTAAACTTGGCACAAAGCTTAAAAGAAAAGATACAATGATGTTGCTACTGTAGTAACAAACATCAAGACTCAACAAAAGCAAAATAAAATTTATTCATTGTGGGCTGCCTCCCAAAAGCGCTTTCTTTTATGCCTTTAAGCTAGGCATAATGCAAAAAGATCAAGTTGTATCAATTGAACCATCATCAAGATCATCAAAAAGCTCTTCAATAGTACAACTAGTCTTAAGAGGACTTTCAAATAAAGGCCTAATAGAGATACTTCTAGGGAGAAGACCAAAAGGTAAAAAGTCAATGGAAGATTCATTTATAAATTTATCAAAGAGAGGTGTTTCTTCCAAAGTCTTCACAGTTTCAACCCCTTTGGCAATAGATGGATTACTTTTGGAACGAGGAGCCTTTGGGACGTAAACGAACTTAGGCTCCTTCTTTGCCGGAGTTTCTACCTTTTTGGTTTTGATTGAGGAGAAAGTAGTTCCTAAAGTGTCAAAGATTTCCCCAATCTTGTCTATCCTAGAAGAATCCAAGTCATGGGATTTGATGGTCTCCAAAATTTTGAGAATTTTATGCATGGAGCTATCAAGCCTATTCAAATTCCCTTGGATCTTACGGTCCAACTCATTTATCTTATTAATGCTTGGCATCTCTAGCTCTATCTTTTCAAGTTTTTTCATAATGTGAGCTAGGGTAATGTCCTCTTGAATGCTAACAACAGGGGGATTTCCAACAAGATTTTCCATAATACTAAGAGATTCCCAAACTGGGGCTTCTAGGAAATTTCCATTGATAGCAGAATCTAGAATAAACCTATTCCAAGAAGTAATTCCAACATAAAAATTTCTAAGCAGGATAGTAGTAGATTGCTTCTTGGTGGCTCTTTTTTGAGAATCATTAATTCTATACCAAGTCTTTTAGACTTTCACCACCTCTTTGTTTAAAGGTGAGCACTTCTGCCTCACCAAAGGCAGAAGGACTAGACATAATGCCAACTAAAAACAAGATAACTATTTTTGTGATTTTTGGTAAAGGAAACTAAAGCAAAAACTGAAAGGTAAACTAACAAGACTAAAAAGCAAAGATAAAAGATAGCGTGCAACTCCCCTATCTTGAAGAGTGGAGTCCCCGGCAACGGCGCCAGAAACTTGCTTGATGGCTTCTCGCCCCTTGTTGGTTACCCCAAGTGGAAGGTTTGAGATGTAGCGTAGCGGCAAATTTCCCTTGGCAAAGATACCAAGGATCGAATCCCGTGAGACTCCGAGGGTTGAGAAGAAGGTGTCAATAGCGCCAGAAACTTTTGCTTGACAGGACCTACACACAGATACAAATAACTTTGCTCCCAACGAGTACAGAGAGGTTGTCAATCCCTCCGGCCTTGTCGTTTACAAAGGATCAAACGCAAGAGATAATAGTGATAGGTATGACTGCAACTAGGAAATAAGAACAGGAAGTAAATAGCGGATGTGATCAGTGATGGTAATATGGACCGGGGTCCCATGATGTTCACTAGTGATGTCTCTCTCCCAAAAGACGATAAAACAACTAAGCGAGGTAAACAAATTACAGCTGGGCAATTGACAGGATTATGTGCGCAAACCAATGCTAACTATGTTGTAAAGAAAGGTAGAGGCTCAAAAGCATGGGCGGTACGCCAAGGCAAGTACACCGAAATCCATTTGCATCTACTACTAATCATCCACCTTGAGATATCTATCCAGAACATCTCGCTGGTATTAAGTTGCGAGTCCCACCCAAAGTCTAAACTCAAAGCAACAGACAACTGCATTAAAAGAACTTTGCGTAAAGTAAACAATCCTTGCACCCGCAAGTACAAGCACCGTTGTTTTCCCCCTTGTGGCAACAACACATCCCCTAGACTCATGTTTCTGTCACTCAAGCTAGTCATCGAGGGGCATGAACCCACAATCAAGCATAACGTTCCCTCTTGGAGTTACTACCTACTACTCGGCCAAAGCAATAAACAACAACGGAGAACATGCAAGAATTTCTCAAGAACATAAATATAAAAGAGGTGAATCAAATATATTACTCACACACAATCTGAACATAATCTCATAATCCATCGGATCCCAGCAAACTCAGCAGAGCAACAGCATAAACATTACATATGTGCCTCGATCATGTAGGGCAGCTCACGAGGTCTAATCCATGAAGAACAAAGAGGGGAGGAGAACATCACATAGCTACTGGTCATGGACCCATGGTCCAAGGGAGACTACTCACAACTCATCCGGGAGGCGTCCATGGTGGTGGAGAAGCTCCCGGTGGTGGTTCTCCCCTCCGGCAGGGTGCCGGGAAGAGTTCTCCTGGTGCTCCCGATCTTGGAAGCGCGGCGGCGGCGGAACAGAGATGAGATCACGAAAAAGGGTTCCGTCCTCGAGGGTTTCGGGACGCGAGCAATATATATGCCAAAGGGGGTCACCAGAGGTGGAGGTGGGGCCCCAGGAGCACCCCTGGCGCGACCAGGGGTGGGGCCGCGCCGGGTGGCCGCCTGGACCACCCCAGGCTCCCCACTGGCCCTGCCTTGGTTTTTCTGGAAGCTCCCGATACGCTGATTTTTCCTGTATTTTTCCCGGAATTTTTAGGGCACTTTTAATATGGGGGAAACCTGAAATAGAAAAACAGCAGAAAACAGGAACTGGCACTGTGGTGCACTGAGTTAATAGGTTAGTCCAGATATGATCAAAAGTGTATGGAAGTGCATAAATATCATAGCAATATCACACAAAAGAGGCATGGAGCAAGCAGAAATTATAGATACATTTTGGACGTATCAGCAACCACTCTACCCCTTATGGGAAGGGGCTTTATTGATTACTTAGGCCGATACTAGCATGGTACCCGCATTACTAGTGACGGGAAGACTTGACGTCTTTCCCGGGACGGGGTCGTGCTTGGGTAGACGACCATGACTATTTTCACAGGGCACCGGACACACCGTTGGTCCCTTCGGGTACGCGTGACATTGAAATTAGGGCAAGTCCCATGATCTATTGTTTGTACTCGAGGGCCGTGTACCAACGAGTGGACTCTATGTTAGTGTCGTCTAAGGAAAGATAATGACCGGGTGCTTCCCCCGAGTACTTGAGGTACTGCGGGATCGTGGGTGACACGAAAGCTTCCCGGATCTTGTGGGTAAAGTGTACAACCTCTGCAGAGTGTAAAACTATTCGAATAGCCATGTCCACGGTCAAGGACAGTTGGGTAACTGCTCTTGGGCTACGTATAATGTTTGCGAAACCTTGTGTGTGTGTGTATGTTGAGTCAAGGTGGTGACTTGACTCGATGAGATGAATCATATTCATGTTGATATCGGTAACCTGTCTTCGAGGTTACGTGAAGTTATTGATGCATATACTTGAAGGTAGAATATTTATGCTAGCCCATTGCTAGATTGCTCATTGTTGTTCAATTGCATTGTTACTTTGAACCAAATCATGGGTTGCTTGCGAGTACATTCAAAGTACTCATTGGCTTGCCACTGGTTATTTAATTGGCTAGGCATCGAGGAACAGGAATATGAGGAACAGTTCTTTGGAGACGAACATGCGAACTAGGACGCTATCCCAGTCAGAATGCATGTAGGTTTAAGGCAGATGGCTTGGGTTCTACCTATCATCGAAGACTTCCGCTATTTGAGTTATTTGCTATTCATCCCTTGAGGCTTTATCTATGTAAGACTTGGCCATAATGGCCTTAATTTGTGCAAGACGATATGTATGGATGTAAGACTCTTGTTATTCAGCTTCTGTGTGTTCAGTGAGCATTAATCTCTGGGATCACTATACACGTGCATTCGGTGATCTCGACTTCTAAGTCGGGGTCCCCACAGAGCTGGTATCAGAGCCATCCTGACTGTAGGAAGCCTTAGTTAGCATGGGCGTTAGTTAGATGAGACCCTTTTTCAAAAACCTTCTGAACCTCTCTTCTTTTCTAAAAATTCATCAGCTTATTAACCCCTCCTATTCCACCTTTGTAGATGGCTGCTGTACCCGAAGAGCACCTGACCACTGGGTTTCCCTTGCTTCTCGAGGATAGCCTCCAGGAGTGTCAGTTCCACCGAGCGCCCATCCTCACCTACCTTGAGCATTGGGTTAGCGACACTGAGGTGCAGTACCATGTGGAAGTGATCGTGAAGGCAAACAATCCTCCCACAAGTTGGTTCTTCGAGGGACCCCAGATGGCAACACTGCCACTCGCTGTCGAGGCTGCTGCACTCAAGGCACTAACCCGTCTCCATGAGCTTCTTCCGGAGATGGCAGCCAAGATGACAACCCGCTTCTTACCTTACCGGAAGGAAGGTGAAGATGAAAGCAGCGCGCTAGCCCCTCCACTGAAGGAAGGACTCTCGCTTCGGTTCCAGACCTACTTCAGTCTATGTGCCGACAGCTTGGCACAAGACTTGGCCGCGGAATCAATGAAGCTTCGAGAAGAACTTCACAAGACCAAGGCACTTCTTCGTCGAGCTCAAGAGAAGACAAATAGGATCAAGAAAGAAGGAGCACCTTCCGGACAGTTCGCTATCGCATACCGAGGCGGAAGGCCCTCCGAAGATGTATCTTCCAAGAATGAAGAACCACCTCGGCGGCGCCGGATGACGGCAAGGGAATATCGCAAGCTTTTCCCTGCACCACCGACAAAGCACCGTCGTATCCAACTCCTCCACTCCCCCACACCCTCAAGCGACAAGGGGGGCCAGACAGATGAAGACAAGGAGGAAGACCCATAAGAGCCAGAATACGCGACCGAGCATTCCGCCGCTTAGGCATTATTCGCTACTCGGATATGCCAGTTCGTGACCTCTACGGTAGGATAGGTCGTGTAACCCCTATGCGCAGTCGAGTCCTTGTATGGTTCATATGAAACCATCTAGTGTTTGCTTTTGTTGTGTTTGGATGTATGTCGTATTCTTCCTTCGGGAATGTGTAAACGACTGCATCACCCATTTGGATTTTTAATAAAGGTGTTTTGGCCTTTCGGCTCTTGCATGATTTGATTAGTGTCACACCACCCCCTTACTAGGCACCCATCTATCTTGCTTTCCCTCTTCCAAGTCATGAGACCTTTTACCGCTCCAACTGGATGCCTGTTGTAACTCGTACTGGTACCTCTACCCAGCAGACTGAAGCCAGAGCATCCGCTCAGTCAGAGGCAGGCCACGACCAAACCAACGAGCAAGCTCCACCACCACCACCTCCTCCGAACATGGACATGGCTCAGCTTCTCTAAGCCTTCCGAGAGGAACGCCAAGCCAACACTGCAGCCCTTCAGCTGATTGCTCAATCTGTCACCAACAACCGCCAGCCGGCAGGGAATGGCAATGGACGTTCCACGTTGGCAGAGTTCAAGAAGCATGCACCGCCAACCTTTATCGAGACTGCTGAACCCCTGGATGCAGATGACTAGGTCCGCACCATTGAGGACATACTGGAACTAGTCGGATGCACCGAAGACCGCGAGAAGGTGGCTTATGCAGCCCACTGCCTCGGGAGGACTGCTAGAGCTTGGTGGGATGGATTCAAGGTCATACATGCTGAACAAGACATCACTTGGGTCAACTTCAAGGCAGAATTCCGCAAGGCCCACATTCCTTCCGGAATCATGGCTATCAAAAAGCGTGAGTTCCGAGCCCTGAAGCAAGGAAGTGGCACTGTCAAGGAGTACATGCATAAGTTCAGTGTTCTGTCAAGGTATACCCCTGAAGATGTCAGCACTGATGCTGCAAAAAGGGAGCGCTTCATGGAAGGCCTCAACCAGACTCTGCAGTATTCGCTTGTCGTGTGCGACTGCCCAACCTTCCCTGACCTGGTGAACAAAGCACTTATGCTTGAAGACAAGCGGCGTGCTTTGGAAGACACTCGCAAGCGCAAGATGGTCAGCAAGGGAAGTTCTAGCAACCAGAAGCCTCGTCCGTGGCAGTCAGCCCCGGCCAAGCCAACCTATCAGCAACCAAGAGCTCCTGCACCTCGCAAAAACTATTAGCCTCAGCAGTATGCCAACCCAAGGCCAGCTTTCAACCCCAATACCAGTGGTGGCAACAAGATCAACAATCCAAACCAAGTCACTTGCTTTGGATGTGGTCAGTCAGGACACATCTCAAGGGTGTGCCCCAACAAGAAGCCAGATGCCCCGCGCCCCAATGCGCAGAACAAAGGACAAGGCCGCGGGATGCCACCAAGGAACCCAGCTCCTCGCAACCCGCCTAACCATGGGAAGGGGCGTGTGAATCACGTCACTGCTGAAGAAGCCCAGGAAGACCCGGACGTCGTGCTGGGTACGTTCCTTGTCAACTCAGCACCTGCAACTGTCTTGTTTGATTCTGGAGCGACGCATTCTTTTGTCACTCAAAGATTTGCATTAAAAAGTGGCATGACCCCTACACCCCTGAATAACCCTATGGTGGTACAAACCCCCGGAGCAGAGATGAGAGCCAAGATAGGCTGTAAAGGAGTCAGTATTACCATTAACGGTGTAGACTTCCTAGCAGACCTTATCATCCTAAGATCGCAAGGCTTGGATGTGATCTTAGGGATGGATTGGCTCAGTAAGCACCAAGGCTTGTTAGACTGTGCCAATCGGACAGTCACTGTGACCAATGACCAAGGAGTCAAAGTCAAGTTTGCTTCCAACTCCTCTTCCGCTCAAGTCAACTGTCTGTCTGAAGTTGGGCTAGAGCAAGTACCGGTGGTATGCGAGTATCATGATGTCTTTCCGAATGAACTACCAGGAATGCCCCCTGACTGTGACATTGAGTTCATCATTGAGCTCGTGCCCGGGGCAGGACCCATCTATAAGAAGCCTTATAGAATGGGTACGGAAGAATTAGCCGAGTTGAAGAAGCAACTGGAAGAACAGCTGAGGAAGGGATTTATTCGCCCAAGTGCCTCCCCTTGGGGATCTCATGTTCTGTTTGTGGCAAAGAGGGATGGTACCATCCGCTTATGCATTGACTATCGTTCCCTCAATGAAGTTACAATCAAGAACAAATATCCACTTCCCAAGATCGAAGATCTGTTTGATCAGCTCAGCGGAGCCAATGTGTTCTCCAAGATCGACCTCAGATCTGGGTACTACCAGCTGAAGATCAGACCCCAAGATATTCCGAAGACGGCATTCGTAACCAGATATGGCCTGTACAAGTGCACGGTCATGTCCTTTGGGTTAACCAATGCCCCAGCTTACTTCATGTATCTCATGAATAAAGTCTTCATGGAATATTTGGACAAGTTTGTTGTTGTCTTCATCGATGACATTCTTGTCTTCTCGAAGACGGAGGAAGAACACGAGTAGCATTTGAGGATGGTCCTAGATAAGCTTCGGGAGCACCAACTGTATGCCAAATTCAGCAAGTGTGAGTTCTGGCTGCATAAAGTTGGATTCTTAGGTCACGTCTTGACCGAAGAAGGATTGTCAGTTGATCCCGCAAAGATTGAAGCTGTGACCCAATGGCAATCTCCAACGACCGTCAAGGAAGTCAGAAGCTTCCTCGGACTTGCGGGCTATTACCGCAAATTCGTGGAAGGATTCTCTAGCATTGCACGGCCAATGACTCAGCTCCTCAAGAAGGACAAAAAGTTCGAGTGGACGCCAAAATGCGAAGAGAGCTTACAAGAGCTCAAGAAGAGATTGACCATCGCCCTAGTTCTGGCAACACCTGATATTCACAAGGAGTTCGTGGTATATTGTGATGCCTCTCGAACCCGATTGGGAAGCGTTTTGATGCAAGAAGGCCGAGTCATAGCCTACCTCTCCAGGCAGCTACGACCTCATGAGGAGAACTACGCTACTCACGATCTTGAGTTAGCGGCAGTAGTTCATGCCTTGAAGACATGGCAGCATTACCTCCTAGGGAAACAGTGTGAGATATACACAGACCACAAAAGTCTGAAGTACATTTTCACCCAAAAGGAATTGAACATGAGGCAGCGAAGATGGTTGGAACTCATCAAGGACTATGACCTCAGTGTTCAATATCACCCCGGGAAGGCTAACGTGGTGGCCGATGCCTTAAGCAGGAAGGCTTGCTCTTTGAATGCTATTATTCAAGAGAGGCAGCCAGCCTTGTTTAAGGAGCTCGAACAATTCAGTTTGGAATTGGTCGCCCCCGGATTTCTGGATCATTTGGAAGTCAGACCAACCCTGATGGACGAAGTCAAGAAGGCACAAGATGGACACGCAAGCATTGAAGGCATCAAGAAGAAGATGAAGCTAGGCAAGGCCCCAGGATTCTCCGAAGACGAGCATGGGATTGTTTGGTACAAAGGTCGCATCTGCGTACCAAACAAGATGGAGCTGAAGAACCTGATCCTGCAAGAAGCCCACGACACTCCGTATTCCATCCACCCCGGAGGAACCAAGATGTACCAAGACCTGAAGGCAAGATTCTGGTGGCACGGGATGAAAAGTGAGATTGCAACCTATGTTGCAAAGTGTGATGTGTGCCAAAGGGTCAAGGCTGAATATCAGCGACCCGCTAGATTGCTGATACGTCTCAAACGTATCTACTTTTCCAAACACTTTTGATATTGTTTTGACCTCATTCTTGCATGATTTAAACTAAACTAACCCGGACTGACGCTGTTTTCAGCAGAGCTGCCTGTATGGTTTTATTGTGTGCAGGAAAACGGATTTTTAAGTATCTCAGAAAAATCCACGAAAAATCACAGAAAATCCACGCACCCGAAGGAACCAGGAGCCAGAAGTGGGGCCAGAGGGGGGCCAGAGGGTGCCCAGGCGCCCTGTGGGCGCCCCCCCCCCCCTGGGCCACGCCGGGGGGTCGCCTGGGTGGGGCCCACACCCCCTGGTGCCCTACTTTGCCTCGTATTTTTAGTCGCGACACGGAAAACCCCAGATCAGAAGTTCTTTTCGCAGTTTTCCATCGCGGAGCCGCCGCCACCCTCTGTTCTTCCTCGGGAGGGCTAATCTGGAGGCTGAATTGGCCTCCGGAGAGGGGAGATCGCCGCCATCGTCATCATCATCACCACTCCATCATCCCTCCATGACTTCTCCCTCCATGTGTGAGTAATTCCCCTGCTGTAGGCGAAGGGGATGGTAGGGATTGGATGAGTTAGATCATGTAATAGTTTGTCAGATCGTTGGGGGCATGTTGCCTATCATCTACTATGGTGTTTATCATCTTTGCTTCAACTTGTTATTCTTAATGCTTGACACTTAGGGCCCGAGTTCCATGATCTCAGATCTGAACCATATGTGTTTGCATGAATATATTTGTGTTCGTGATCCTATCTATGAGTTGTTTGCACCTATTACAGTTCGGAATCGGCGATCCCAAAAGTGACAGCTTGGGACACCAAAGGGGATGGTCCGTAGTTTGAGGATTACATGTATCCATTGAGTTCATTGCTTTGTTCCGGTGCTCTTTGACAGGAGTACCTTAATCTCCATAAGTTCCTTTTGGCCCCGTTCGTAGCGTGATGGTAGGACAAAAGATGTTGTGCAAGTTCTTATTGCAAGCACGTACAACTACCTACGGGATACATGCCTAATGTTTGATATTTGCCTAGATGATCATTACTTTTCTGTGTGCCATGCCCCAAGTTAGAATCTATCTCATCCATGCAGCGCCCAACCATCCATCTCCCTAGCCTACAGTGCTTTAAACCCTGCTTGTCACTAGTTGCTACTTTTGCCATTTACCTTCACTATTTACTTTTTGCTGTTTACTTTTACTATCACTATTATCACTATCATATCACTGTTACCACTTATCTTTTGTTGCAAGTAAGTATATTTCAGGTGCGGTTGAATTGACAACTCAACTGTCAAAGCTTATAAATACTCTTTGGCTCCCCGTGTGTCGAATCAATAAATTGGGTTATTCTTACCCGCGAAGACTATCTCGATCCCTTACGGTTGAGGGTTATCAAGTACCATTTTCTGGCGCCGTTGCCGTGGAGCATAGCAATATTTACAAGTCTACTTGAGGTATCCTACCTGCTGCACTTTATCCACTATGGGTAAGAAAGGAGACCCCAAGGTTCCGATATTACTATCCACTACAAGAAGAGGTACTGCTCTGAGCACTAGTGCTACACTTGATTCACCTTCCGTTATGAGTAAGTTTGCCTCACCACCACCACATGATGCTCATACTGAATCTGTTACTATGTCTGATACTCTTGATGATGCTTCTACTACTTTTGATGATATTAGTTCGCTTAGTTATGCTCTTGAGAAACAAATTGCTGCTGCTGCTAAAAGGTCTGGAATTGAACTTCCTGTTACTCGCTACCCTATTGGTGAAACTTATGATTATCCTGATTTGAGTAAACTCAAAGAGAGGCTCCTTGATGATTATTACTATATGCTTGATGAAGATTTATGCAGGGAACTGACAGAGTTTTCTGGCTCTGACCCTGAAGTTATTAAGAAACTATTTGAAAAACACTCTTTGAAGAACAAAACAGTTCGTGATCCTGAATTTGCTACATCTCCTATATGCATTGATGATCCTGATTATGATTTCTCTGTTGATCTTTCACTTATACCTATGGTTGAAGCTGACCCCTTTTATGGCAGAGAAAATGATGATGCTATTGCACACCTGACTAAACTCGGTGAGTTAGGTGGCATGTTTACCACAGATGAGAAGATACGATACTTTTATATCACCAAGCTTCTTCCTTTCTCCTTGAAGGAAGGTGCTAAAGCATGGTATGATTCGCTTCCATGCGGTTCCATTAAGATTCCTCAAGACTTAGCTCACTCTTTTGTTGATAAGTACTTTCCTGCTCACATGCAACATGCTGCTTTACAAAGAATTTATAACTTTAAACAGTTGCAGGATGAGTCCCTCCCTAAAGCTTGGGGGAGGTACTGCGGTCTGATTCGGGCTAGACCAGGACATGAAATCCCTAAGAATGAATTAATCGATATATTCTATGCTGGTCTAACTGATGAATCCAGGTCCTATTTGGACAGTTGTGCTAGTTGTGTTTTCAGGAAAAGAACACCGGACGATGCGGAAGATTTGATGGGCACGATTGCCAAAAACCATGAAGATTGGTCCATCCCTGAACCACCTCCACCACCAAAGAAGAGGGGCATATTTGTTCTAAGCCCCGAAGATATGCGAGAAGCAAAGAAGTCTATTAAAGAGAAAGGTACTAAAGCTGAAGACGTGAAGAATCTACCCCCTATTGAGAAGCTGTGTGAGCCTACCACTCACCCTTCTATGGTAGAGGTACACTCTCTTTTAGATTTCAACGCAAGTGACATCCCTCATGGTAAGCCTCCTGATCAATGTTTAGATGAGTTTGATAATTTTATTATGAAACAAAATCATTTTAATGAGAGGATAGAAAGTCAATTGCATGATAATTCCCTTGCTATCAAAAGACTGCTTGATGTTTTAGATAGAACAGTTAATGATGTTCAATGTCTTGTGAAGCATTTTCAAATGGTTCAAACTCAGCTTGACCAAATTTCTAAAGTGCAAAGAGATTTGCTTGCTAACAATGCCAAACAAGATAATTTGCAGGCTTTCGGGATTAAGACCCGAGGAGGAACTAGTACTCAAGATCCTCTCTATCCAGAGGGACATCCGAAGAGAATCTAGCAGGATTCTCAAATGCAGGAAGAAGAAATTGTTGGCTCTCCAAAGAAAAAGAAGAAACATAAGGAGACTGACAATTCTAATGATCCTATTGCAGATGAAGAGCCAACTATTGATCCTAACAGCGTATCTATCTCCGATGCTGAGACTGAAGACGGTGCTGAACCTGAAGGTAATAATAATGAGAAGAATGATCCGCCTGACGTTCGAGAAGAAGAAGCACCTGACAAACGTAAGAGGTACACTAAAGAAGACTTCATCGCAAGAAAACATGGGAAGGAAAGAGAACCATGGGTACAGAAACCCATGCCCTTTCCAGGTAAGTCCATCAAATCTAAAGAAGAAGAGCATTATAATAAGTTTTGTGAGTGGATTAAACCTCTTTTTCTTCAAATCCCCTTGACTGATGCTATTAAGTTACTTCCTTATTCAAAATATATGAAAGATATTGTCACTAATAAAAGAAAAGTTCCTAATGATGCAATATCTACTATGATTGCTAACTACTCTTTCAGTGGCAAGATTCCTGAGAAGCTCGGTGATCCAGGTATACCCACCATTCCTTGCTCCATAAAGAATAATTATGTCAAAACTGCTTTATGTGATCTTGGAGCAGGAGTGAGTGTTATGCCTCTCTCTCTTTACGAGAGGCTTTGTTTAGAGAAACTAATCCCTACAGATATCTCCTATCAGATGGCTGACAAGTCAACCGCTGTTCCGATAGGTATTTGTGAGGATGTTCCCGTAGAAGTTGCTAATTGTCTGATTCTTACTGATTTTGTTGTGCTTGACATGCCCGAGGATGGGAGCATGTCCATTATTCTTGGTAGACCTTTTCTTAACACTGCAGGTGCTATCATTGATTGCAATAAAGGGAAGGTTACCTTCCATGTGAATGATAAATAACACACGGTATATTTTCCAAAGAAGATCGACAGGAGGCATGGCCTCAACTCTATAGAAAATATCGAGACCGTGAAGATTGAAGAATGGGATTGTCCACTTCATGTGCCTCACAAATACAAAACTATCATGGTAGGGAAAATGTCCATCAAGGTAAAGGTTCAGTGATTACTTCGTGAGAGGTGAGACTTTTTGCTCTATATATCGCATGTTTGTTGGTAAGACTTGATCAACCTTATTAGCAAATATGTTTTATATGGATAAACAGTTGAGCTTGTTATATTTTCATTTGTTTTTAGTTTTTGTCCTACTTGCTGTACCAAGTATTTATGTTTTGAAACTTCACAATACTACTCACTACTTCAAGTTTTCAGAGAGTTTCGCAGCTTTTTGAACTTCGAAAAAATTTCAACAGTGAAGTTTTCAGAAAAATTCCAGAAAAAATTAAATAAAAATTTCCACGTCGGGAGAGACCCAGAAAGTCCTGGGGCCAGCCAGGGGGACCCACCAGTGGCCCAGGCGGCCAGCTGGCGTGGCCCAGCCCCTGGCCGCGCCCACAGGGCGCCTGGGGCCCACAGGACCCCCCTCCAGGTATGTCTTCTTCCTCCCTCTCTCTCTTTCTCCAAAAACGCGAGTTCTGCACTTGTTCTTGTGTTCTTGCTGTTCTTGGAGGCGATTCTTTGATCTCTCTCTACAACCCCTCATTTGAGCTGAAATTTTGAGCAAATACTCCCTGGTATGTGACTCCTCCACCCCTCCAATTAGATTTTTGATTGGTGGCTTCATTTGTGAGTATTTAGTAGTTCTTGGTGCTGTATAGATGAGCTTGCATGCATATGTAGAAAGTTATTTTTCAAGTTTTGATGCAAGTTTATGCCTTGGGCAAGTGAGTTGAGTAGTTTGCCTTAGCTCACTTTGTTTTAATCCTCGTTTTTGTAAATTGTAAAAAATTTCAGAAATGAGTTTGTTAGGAAGGGCAAAAGGGTGGCTTGAGAAGAGGAGGCCCGCACACTCTGATCGAGTTACTAGAGCCGCAGCTTCACCATCGACTGCTAGGGTGAGCTATAATGAAGATCATGTGCCCCTGGAGTTGTTGGAAGATACAAGTCCAGCACGTGTGATGACATTTCCATGTGATGAATTCATGGAAGTTGCGGGAATCAAGGATGAGTTTTATAATCTTTGTGCTAATGCAGGTTTGACACGACTCATCACGAGCCGTGTTACTCAGTATCAAAAATTCACCTCCAGTTTCATTAACAGTTTTAGATATAATCCTGATTCAGGTGCTATTGAGTTTAAAATTTACAATGATCTTATCACCATGACTTTGGGAAATTTTTGTGAAATAATAGGTGTGCCGAACATTGGGAGGACGGCTAGGATGGCCACTCAGCCCTCCGAGCTGAAAACCGTCATCAACTCTCTCTGCAGCATGGGTACGAGGGATATTCATCGGTCGAAGATCTCCAGCATCTTATTTCCTCACCTCAGGTATTTTGCATATTATATTGCCAGAGGGGTGTTAGCTCGTGACAACACGAGCAGCATTTCTGCTCCGGATATTGCTATCCTGGCAGCAGCCCTCTCAGGGAGGTCTGATTATAATCTGGGTGCCTTAATTGCTCGACGCCTTGCTATGAACGGTAACAAGGGGGACTTATATGGTGGCGTTTATGCCACACTTATCTTAGAACATCTTGGAGGCACCCCACACCCTCATGATAATCCTTTTACTTATATGAGCTTTGATCTTGCTGCTATGAAAAGGCATAAGTTTGTCACCATGGGTTCTGAGCTTGATAATCTTGTTTATATCTTGCATTTCGGAATTACCGCGGAACGCGAGATCCGTCTACCTGCACCTCTTTTGTTTGATTTTTCTCGCAGGAACGGATGGTCCTTTGATGTTGTCCAATTCGATGAGTTCATGGTCCAGCATCAGTTTCATAACCCCATGGAGGGGGTTGTGTTGGTGTACTAAGGTAGGGGTACCTCAGTACCCCAACTTGTGCACGGGCAGTAGCAGCTTCCCGCGGCAGGGCCTACCACACGCTCGCCGGAGACCTTCCTGCTCCATATAAAACCATTCAAAAACAAAGTATACAAGACAGAAGATCGAGACCCCGGCAAGTGGGACTTGCCGGGAAGGCCGTTCCAGGCTCAAGGTTACCTCAATCATGCAAGGCCCTGGCAAGAGGAGCTTGCCAGGAAGACTAGAAGATTATGTTATAGAAGACATGCCTCGGCGCGATATGCGCCCCGGCAGGGCCCGGGGAGCGACAAGCTTCAGAGCCCGACAAGCTCCCGGGCCCGGCAAGGTCAAGACCCCGGCAAGGTGCTTGCCGGGGAGAGTTGTGCTGTGTGCCCGCGCTCCAGCTCATCGAACCACGCGTCGCACTGGGGCCATTCCAGGGACGCGTGGCGGATGGCTGTGCAGCCTGGGGGACACGGTGGCACTCCACGGTGGAAAAGCCATCGCCGTGGCAAACGGAGACGCAAGGGCGGGCGCTTTTGGGGTCGACGGCGACGGGCATTAAATGCCCTTGTCCCCCACTGTCAAAGTAGGTAGCGACCACTGTTCATACACTGTAGCTCCACTATTCCCGCACTGTTACAACTACCACCTCTTTTACATTTTTACCCCTTCTCTTACGTTGACACCTGTCGGTGACCCCTTGCACTATAAAAGGAGGCCCATGCACAACGTAGAAGGGGTTCGAAACCTAGATCGCTCATACGCTCGGTGTAGCTAGTTCTTCAAGCTCCCGAGCTCTCCAACTCATTACAAACTAAGCAGGAGTAGGGTTTTACGCGTCCATTGCGGCCCGAACCTGGGTAAACTGCCTGCGTGTTCACCACGATCTGCTCTTCGTGCTCCCTCCGCCCTCTTACCGCACAAGCAAGGGGCTCCGGTCCCATAGGTGTTCGTGGTGGACAGTTTCCCCCGACATCTTTGGCGCGCCAGGTAGGGGGCGTCGAGGTTGTGCGAACCTGATCCGGCGTTCACGCGGGCGCACTCTTCATCAACCTCTCCAGTTTCATCAGCAACTTCATCAGCAACAGCACCATGGCCCCGAAGAAGAAGGCTTCGGAGGTCGCAGGCCCGTCTGCGTCTCATCCGCCGCCACCGGAACCAACGGTGGGCGGGGGAGACGCCGTCGGAAGGGTGGTCGCCGGCGAGGACACTCGCGGCGCCACCAAATCCAAGGACAGGACGGACGACCGAGCCTCGGTCTCCGTGGACGCGCCGCGTCCATCTCAGCAAACAACAACCCAGCAGCGCCATGCCACAGGAGGTGGCATCCGCCTGCTGGGCCAAGGGCAAACCGGAGGTTCGCGGGACGCTCCGGGCCATCGTCCCGGCACGAGCAAGGCGCGGTCGCCGGGGCGGGACCCTGCTCCTTCTAACGCTGTTAGAAGTCCGAGCATATCCCGCTCCTCGCACCGCTCGCCCCCGCTCCCCTCCACTCCAGCAGAAGCGCTCGCAAGGGCGCAACTGCTCCTCGACTTCCCTCCAGCGGCAGACAAGGCCGAAGACTGGAGGGCCACCATCCAGAGCCTGATCGCCTTCGCCAACAACGATACGCCGCAGCAGCCGGCGACCTCGCGGCCGCGGCAAGTCGAGAAGACGAAGGCCGACGGCGACAAGACCGCCGGGGGTGCAACCACTGTGCACTCCCCGCCGCGGAAGCAGAAGACGCCGCCCCGCCGGAACAACGCCGACGACGGCTCCACGGCATCGTCGGATCCGCGGGCTCGTCGGGACCAGCGCCAGGTCCTTGACGACCGGCGACAAGAAGACGCTCGAACAACGATCGAGCGCTGCCGAGAAGCTCGGCGACAATCAGACCAGAGAGCTGGGAACGCTGTCGACGCGCGCGCGCCCGGTGAACCAGGTGACTTGCCGTACGCGGCAGGTTGCCCTGCGTTCACTCGCGAGCTGCGGCGCGTCCAGTGGCCCAGCATGAAGAACTTCAAGCCCGACGTACCGGAGAAGTACGACGGCAAGACGCACCCCTCGGAATTCCTCAGCATTTACACCATTGCGGTGCAGGCTGCCGGGGGGCGCGACGAGAAGATTTTGGCAAATTACTTCCCGCTCGTGCTTAAGCCGAACGTTCGTTCGTGGCTTATGCACTTGCCGGAAGGCTCCATTTCTTCTTGGGCAGACCTTTGCCACCAGTTTGTTGGCGCCTTCACGGGCGGCCACAAACCCCACGGCCAGGAGAGCGATCTCCACATTCTGGCCCAGAAGGAAGGAGAATCCCTGCGCAAGTACATCCAACGCTTCAGCCGTGTACAGCACAACATCCCCGACGTCCATCCTGCCGCGGTTATCAGCGCGTTCCACCAGAACGTGCGTAACCGTCGCATGCGTGAAGAAATGGCCATGACCAAGATTCGGGATGTCAGCGAGCTCTATGCTCTGGCTGATAAGTGCGCACGCGCAGAAGAGGGGAGGAGACTCCCCGGGGAGGATGCTGGCGCAGGAGGAAGCGACAGCGACGACGCCGCCCCGGCAAAGAAGAGCCGGCGGCGGAACAACAGGAGGAAGAACAAGAAGGAAGTGCTTGCCGTCGAGAAATCCGGCAAGGAGGCTTCCGCCAAGCAAACACAGGCTGGCGGCTCCGGCAAGGAGCCTGCCCCTGTAGCGGCAGCCGACAAGCAGGACGGCTCCGACAAGCAATACTGCAAAATCCACCGCACCAAGGGCCACGACCTCTCCAACTGCAAACGCGTCGAGTACCTCGTCGAGCAGCAGAAAGCTGAGTACGAGAGGCGCGACAAGGAGAAGGCCCAAGGTGGTGGTGGAGAACCAAGCAAGAAGCGGCCGTTCAATGGCCGGGGAGGACGCCGCGGCAAGGCCAAGCAGCGGCAAGGTGATCGACCTCCCCGGGGCCGTTTCAAGGATGAAGAGGACGACGACGAAGACATGGAGGACGAGGATAATAGCGAGCAGGAGTTCCAAAAGGCCACGGAGGTCCTGTGCGTCGACGGTGGCGCCTCTCTACACACCTCCCACCGCCAGCTCAAGCAGTGGGTACGGGAGGTGAATGCAGCAGAGCCGCCCGTGGAGTCGCGCAGGCTCCTCAAATGGTCCAGCACGCCCATCATTTTTGATCTTGAGGATCACCCTGACCGCACCACTGCGGTCGGGTGCTTGCCGATGCTGGTCTCCCCCACCATCCGCAACCTCAAGGTCACCAAAATGTTGGTTGATGGCGGGGCCGGGCTGAACTTGATCTCCTCTGCTGTGATCAAGAAACTCCAAATCCCAGATGGCGAGCTCGAAGAGACCGGTTCTTTCCAAGGAATCAACCCGGGAAGGAGCAAGCCCAAGGGGAAGATAACTCTGCCGGTGACCTTTGGCGGGGAGCTCAACTTCAGAACTGAGCGCATCACATTCGACGTCGCCGATATTCCATTGCCGTATAATGGAATACTCGGCCGTCCCGCCCTCGCCAAGTTCATGGCGGCTTCCCACTACGCCTACAACGTACTCAAGATGCCGGGGCCGATAAGCGTCATCACTGTCCATGGCGACAAGAAAGATGCACTTGTCTACGCCGAGAAGATCTACCGGGACGCAGCAGCTGCGGCGGAAAAGGATACACTTGCCGCTGAAGCTCTCGGGGGGAAGAAGACGAAGACCAAGTCCGGCAAGTGCTCTGGGACCCACTCCGGCAACCGCACCTCTTCGGAGTGCTGCGCTGCCGTCGAGGACGTTCCATCGAGCTCCACCGGCAAGTGTAGAAAGGGGATGGCCGCTCCGCCGGCAACCAAGAAAGTGTCCGCCAAGGAGGACGGCACTGGTGGTACCTTCACCATCAGTGCCACACTTGACAGCAAATAGGAAAGCGCGCTCGTTGCCTTCCTGCGGGCGAATGTCGATGTGTTTGCCTGGCAACCATCTGACATCCCCGGTGTTCCCAGGAAGGTAATTGAGCACAGGCTTGCTGTTTGTCCTCATGCGCGGCCCGTCAAGCAGAAAGTGAGGAAGCAAGCCATGGAGCGCCAAGAATTCATTGCTGAAGAAATCAAGAAGCTAGAGGCAGCAGGCCTAGTTAGAGGTGTGATCCATCCGACGTGGTTAGCGAACCCAGTCGTCGTGCGCAAGGCCAACGGGAAGTGGAGACTGTGTATAGACTTCACCGATGTGAATAAAGCGTGTCCCAAGGATCCATTCCCTTTGCCGCGCATCGACCAGATCGTTGACTCCACTGCCGGATGTGAGCTACTCTCTTTTCTTGATGCATATTCAGGCTACCACCAGATCTTTATGGCCAAAGAAGATGAAGAGAAGACTGCATTTATCACTCCATGTGGCACTTATTGCTTCATACGCATGCCATTTGGACTGAAGAATGCAGGATCAACATTTGCAAGGGTAGTGCACACTGCTTTCGAGCCACAGATCCACAGAAATGTAGAGGCTTACATGGATGACATCGTGGTGAAGAGCAAGAGCAAGGAAACCCTGGTCCAAGATTTGGAAGAGACATTTCAAAACCTGCGCAAGATACAGCTCAAGTTGAACCCCGAGAAGTGCGTCTTTGGAGTCCCCTCCGGCAAGCTTCTCGGGTTCTTTGTGTCACAGAGGGGGATTGAGGCTAACCCCGACAAGATTAAAGCCATCGAGCAGATCGAGGCCCCGAAACACGTCAAGGATGTCAGAAGGCTTGCAGGTTGTGTGGCTGCCCTCAGTAGGTTCATTTCAAAGTCTGCAGAACGCGCCCTACCTTTCTTCAAAATCCTGAAGAAGGCAGGTCCCATGAAGTGGACTCCGGAAGCGGAGGCAGCGCTGCAAGATTTGAAACGGTACCTATCCTCCACTCCAATACTTGTCGCACCTAGACCACAGGAAAAGTTGTTGCTATACCTAGCGGCAACCAACCAGGTGGTTAGTGCTGCGTTAGTAGCGGAGAGGGAGGCCGACGAGGAGTCTGCACCACCGGCAAGCGAATCCAGCGACAAGCAGGGGGCTGCTCCGGCAAGCTCTGGCCCCGACAAGGACAACTCTGCGCAGGAACAGGAACAAGTGCGGAAGAAGATGGTGCAGCGCCCGGTGTATTTTGTGAGTTCCCTCTTGCAGGGGGCTAGATCAAGATACTCCGGGGTGCAAAAGTTGCTTTTCGGCCTCCTCATGGCCTCGAGAAAGTTGCGCCATTACTTCCAGGCACATGAGATAACGGTGGTCACTCGCTTTCCGCTGAAGAGGATATTGCACAATCCAGAAGCAACAGGCAGGATCGTTGAGTGGGCACTGGAGCTGTCGAGCTTTGGACTCAAGTTTGAAAGTACCTCAACCATACAGAGTCGAGCTTTGGCAGAATTCATAGCTGAGTGGACCCCAACGCCCGACGAAGAAGTCCAAGAAACAAGTGCACCCGTACAAGAAGCGACAAGTGAATGGGTAATGTATTTCGATGGTGCCTTCTCGCTACAAGGCGCCGGTGCCGGCGTGGTACTCATCGCGCCCACCGGGGAGCACCTCAAATATGTTATCCAGATGCACTTTCCCAGGGAGCAAGCGACAAACAACACTGCTGAATATGAAGGCTTGCTTGCCGGCCTCAGGATTGCGGCCGAACTTGGGATCAGAAAGCTGATTGTGCGAGGAGATTCTCAGTTGGTGGTCCAACAAGTCAACAAGAATTATCAGAGCCCTTTGATGGAAGCTTATGTAGATGAAGTGAGGAAGCTTGAGGAGCACTTTGAAGGTCTGCAAATGGAGCACGTCCCGAGAGCTCAGAACGAAATTGCAGATGGCCTTTCAAAGTGTGCTTCGATGAAGTTACCTGTGGAACCAGGGACCTTCTTGCTCAAGCTGACTCAACCATCCGTTACACCATCAATTGGGCAGCCCAAGAAAAGAAAGTTGGTCTCCGGCGACTACTTGCCGGCGGATCTTCCTGAAACTGCCGCCAAGGTCCCCAAGATCAGCAATCAGAACGCTGAGGGACAGTCTGCTCCTGCGGATCCAAGGATCTGTGCAGTTGAAGCAAGTGTTACCGACAAGCCTCGCCCCGGCGAGCTTGCCGGGGGACCATCAGCTCCGGCGGAACCAGAGGTTCTTGCCGTAGAAGCTGAGGTCCCCGCAGCGGCCCTCATGCCTTTAGCCCTTGCCGTTGAGCCTCGGGCTCCGGCATGGGCGCAGCAGATCGTCCGTTTTCTGCAAACTGGAGAACTTCCTGACGACCCAGAAGAAATAGAGAAGATAACCAGGCAGTCAAGTATGTACCAGTTCGTGGATAACGAGCTGTACAGAAGAAGGCTCAATGGAGTCAGATTGAAGTGCATCTCTAGGGAAGATGGACAGAAGCTGTTGGCAGAAATACACGGAGGCATATGCGGCCACCACATTGGCGCAAGGGCGCTTGCCGGAAAAGCTTTCCGGCAAGGGTTCTTCTGGAAAGAAGCCCTCCAAGATGCAACTGCACTAGTAACCAAGTGTGAAGCGTGCCAGTTCCATGCAAAGCAAATTCATCAGCCAGCTCAAGCTCTCCAAACAATCCCTTTGTCCTGGCCCTTCTCGGTCTGGGGGCTCGATATCCTCGGCCCCTTCCCCCGTGCTGTCGGGGGCTTTGAGTACTTGTACGTCGCGATCGACAAGTTCACAAAGTGGCCAGAAGTGGAACCAGTGAGAAAGGTGACAGCACAGTCAGCGGTCAGGTTCTTCAGGTCGATTGTTTGCCGTTTCGGAATCCCTAACAGGATCATCACCGAAAACGGTACGCAATTTACTAGTCGCACCTTCATGCAGTACGTCCAAGACCTTGGCGCCAAGGTCTGTTTCGCTTCTGTTGCTCACCCGAGGAGCAACGGTCAAGCGGAGAGGGCAAATGCTGAAGTGCTGCGCGGACTCAAGACAAGGACCTTCGACAGGCTGCGCAAGTGCGGAAGAAACTGGATAGAGGAGCTACCGGCGGCTCTTTGGTCAATCAGAACGACACCAAGTCGAGCCACCGGACAGACACCCTTTGCTCTAGTCTATGGAGCAGAGGCAGTTCTCCCCACGGAACTCGTATACGGATCTCCTCGAGTGCTCGCTTATGATGAGCTTGAGCAAGAGCAACTGCGGCAAGATGATGCATTGCTCCTCGAGGAGGGACGTCTCCAGGCTGCTGTACGAGCTGCTCGATACCAGCAAGCCTTGCGCCGCTATCATAGCCGCAAGGTCAAGGCCAGGAGTCTCGAGGAAGGCGACCTTGTTCTTCGGCGTGTTCAGTCCGCCAAGAATTCCAACAAGTTGACGCCGAAGTGGGAAGGCCCTTATCGGGTGAGACAAGTCACGAGGCCCGGCGCAGTCCGCCTTGAGACCGAAGAAGGCTTACCGGTGAGCAACTCCTGGAACATAGAGCATCTTCGCAAGTTTCACCCATAAGGCGCGGTTGCCGTGATCCGCTCCGGTAACCACCTTTTGTACAAGCTTTGCCGCTGTTGCATGTAACCCTTTGTACAAAGCCGGGCGCAGACCCCGTGCATCAGTAAAGTTTTTTGTGTTTTGCGCTATTTGCCTTTTACATGCTTTTCTCTGTTACTTGCATGTGTTATTTGGCATCTTGTGCAACATGCATATCCGGTAAGCATTAGCACGCCGAAAGGCCATATACTTGTTCCCCTCTTCTTTTTTCCTTGCCTCTTAAGCAGAAGGAATGTTCCTCGCGCACAAGTTTGCCGGGGGGGAAGGAGATGGAAGAGGAACCAAGTGCTGTTCAAGAAAGAGAAGTCTTACCGAGAAGCAATATATGAAAGCTAAGTTATTAGCATTTGACCAGTTCAAATTTTTAATTTTTAAGTTGTCTTCCTTGAACAAATCACACTTTGTATGGAAAACCTATGCGCGGAGGAACCTACCCGTAGCTAGCCGCACCCTTGTCTTGTTTTCGAGTACGCTCAACGATTTAAGTGAGCTGCGACAAGTGTCGCGCCCTTACTTCGTTTTCGAGTTCGCTCAGCAAGCTAAGTGCGTCGCGACTAGCCGCGGCAAGGTTGCTTGCCGGTGAGACCTTGGCCAGCAGGCTGCTCAGCACTCAGCGCTCGCGGCAAGGGCCCCTTGCCGGCAAGCTCCCCGGGAGCGTAGGGTGAAAAATATACAAAGTAGATGACCAAGACAAGGAAGATAACATTCCACTGATTGATTAAGATAAAGATAAATATCTTACAAAGGATAGCTTGTCGCAATGATTAATGAGTTCATAACACCCTATGCAGCAACAAAAAGGGATAAAGGAAAAGGAGGCCTAATCTACGCGGTCACCCTCAATCCTGGAGATCTTGTTCACTTTGGCGATGATGTGGGCGACCTGCGCCTTCAGCGCCTCCATGTTCGCGTCGGCCAGCAAGCTGCGGAGAATGTTGGTGAGGTTTATACCGGGATTGCGGTATACAATCATCGTCAGTACGCGCTCCAAGGTTCCCGTGCAGAGCTGGCGCGACTCCTCGGCCAGTTGCGCGGGAATCTTCTTCCGAAGATCTGCAAGAGCCGGCGCGATCCCCCTGAAGAAGAGGCTGAGTTTGGCGCTGTGGGGGAGGTTTGGGTCCGGAGAGTAGATGAGATGCTCCAACTTCAGCGCCAGCAGCTCCTGGTCGATGTTGGATGCAGAAGACACCAAGTCCTCGGTCCACACCTCGATGGTCCGGCGGAAGTTCTCGGCCGCAGTGTTGGCGCTCTCCACCAAACTTCGCTCCCTGCGGAGCTCTTCCTTCAGCTTGGTTTCCCGGTCCCGGACGGCGTCGAGCGAGTCCTTCAACGTGGAAACCTTCAGCTCCAGATCCTCAATGGAATCCTTGGCGGCCTTCAGTTCGTCACCCTGCTTGGAGAGGCGCACCTGGAGTTCGGAGTTGGCGTGGGCGTCCTTCTCGCGCTCTGTGTTGAGCGCGGTGACCCTCTCCACACTCGCCTTCAGTGACTCCTCCAGTTGTGCGACCTTGGCGGCGAGCTCCTCCTTGGCGGTCTCCACGGCAGCCGCGGCAGCTTTCGCCTCCTTCAGCTCTCCGCCAAGGGCCTGCTCCCGAGCGGCAAGGTCTTCCTCGTGGGAGTCGAGGTTGACCTTCCGCTGGGCGAGCTCTCCTTCTCGCCAGGACAGCTCCACCCCGGCAAGTCGCTGCTGCTCTTCGGCTTCAGCCTTCTCCAGCAACCATTCCTGGTACTCCCCGGCGAGCCTCTCGCGCTCCTCCGCCACGTCGCGGAGGGCAGCCTGGTTGGCGGCGCGGAGCTCCGCCGCGCGCTTCTCCATCTCGACGGCGGCCTTGGCGGCAAGGGCTTCCCGAGAAGCAAGCTTCGCCTGCCTGGCCCGGTAAAGGGCCAGGAGCTGATGAAGCAGCTTCTCCTCCTCGGGCCCTTCGCTTCCGCCGGGCGCCTCGACGATCTTCAGACCCGCGGAGGCGAGGACCTCTCCATCAAAGGCCTCGCCCTCCGCGGGGGCTCGCGAAGAAGAACCCCACGGCACCTGGATGTAAACGCTGTTGGGAGCTTCAAGATAGTAGCCCGCCTGCTCCTTTTCGGCGGAGGGGTCGGCGGCCGGTGCAGCACTTGATGCTCCTGCCGCCTCCGGGCCGGCAGTGCGGTCGCCGTCCCCCTCCCCGGCCGCTGCATCTGCAGCCGGAGCGGTCTCCTCCGCAGCCGGCTCAGCGGCTCCCGCCGTGTCCTCAGCGACAGGGGCGTCGCCGCCGCCGCCCTGCGCGCCCTCCTCCTCGATGACGATGACCTCCGTCTCCATCTGCTCGGGGGGAGGAGGATCTAGAAGAAGAAGAAAAAGTAAAAGAAGTTCAAGCAAATATCCAAAAAGAGACGAATCCAAGAAGACAAAGTGACGGAACTTACCTTGACGGACGTCATCAGCGGCGGGCTCCCTCGCCGGGGAGCTCTGCCTTGGCGGAGTGGCCGCCCTCGCCGGGCTGCTCGCCCTTGGCGGGGTACTCGCCCTTGGCGGAGTACCCGCCCTTGGCGGAGTGCTCTCCCTTGCCGGAGAGTTCGGCCTTGGCGGGGACGGCGGGGCCCGCGGCTCCTCGGGAGCGACCTCCGGATGCTCCTGAGCTAGCGGCTCCACCTCTGCACAAAACAATCAAGACAAGACGAAGACATCAAGATATTAGCACAAGACAAGATCTCCAAGCGCGCCCGACGAGCGGAAGTATGGAACCCAGGCTTACGCTGGGGGGCTGCGCTGGGGGCTGCTCCTCGGAGCAGCGCTCGGGTCCGGCAGGCTCGGCTCCGGCACGTCCCCTGTCGCCGCGGCGGGCGAGTCGTCCGCGACCTCGACCACGGGCACCTTGGCCTTCTTCGCCACTCGCTGGGCCAAGGTCCTGAAACCAAAGCAAAAAGCAAGATCAGAATATACCATAATCAAGACGAAGTTTAAGAAGATGCGAAGCCTCAAGTTCTTACTCCTGTTCCTCCTCGTCGTCGTCGTCGCTCAAGGCGGAGAAGTCAAACGCCACCTGAGACGCGTCCGCGCGGGGAGCAGGAGGCGAAGACTCCCTCGGGCGCTTGGCGGTCCCCGGGGCTGGGGGCTGCGAAGACCCGGCCCCTGTGGTAGCCGAGACCCGGGGAGCGGGCGGAGCTGCCGCTCCGCTCTGCGAAGACCTTCCTCCGCTTGGCGCCGTCGTGCGGGGCGCCTCCGCCGTGGCCTACGTGCGGGTCTCCTCCGCCATGGCCTGCGTGCGGGTCGTCCCCGCCGTGGTTGGTGCGCCGGGCGCCCCCGTCGCAGCTTGGCTCCCTCGGGTAGCTCGTGCCGCCCGGCGAGCTGGTTGTTGCCGGGGCGCCTGCCCCCTCGTCCATGTCGCCGTCTTGCGGAGACGCTTTAGCGGAGAGCGCCTAGGGCTTGCCCGAGGCGGGGAGGTCTCCGACGACGAGGAGAGGTCGTCGGCGTAGAGCCCAAGGGACCCATCGGAGTCCTCGTCGGCCCCGGCCTCCTCCTCCTCCTCCTCCTCCTCGGCAGGCTTGCTGGGCCCAACGCCCTGCACTGTGGCCGCTCTCCCTCCGGCGCCTCCGCTCCCTCCGGCGCCTCCGCTCCCTGCGGCGCCTCTGTTTCCTCCGACGGCGCTGCCTTTCGCCGCGGCCTCGGCCAGGATTCCGGGGATCCCGGAGTGCCTCAAGGATGGGACCCCGGCGAGCTCGTCGGGAGGAAGCTTCAGCAGTCTGCGGATCTCCGCCTCCTCTGCTTGGCAGGACGCTTCCGCAGCCTCTGCCTCCTCGGGCGTAAAGCCAAATTCTCCTGCCGCTGCGGCTGCAGCGGCCTCTTCAACCCGAGAAGCTATATACGCTATCTCCTGGTCGGTGGTGTCCCGTGTGAGCCCCTTGATCTCATCCTTGTTCTTCGCCACCTCCACCAGGTTGTCGAAGAAGTTCAAGATGACGTCTGGCTTGGGCAGAATCCACGTGCGGTCGACGCCGTGCGAGTCACACGCGGGCATCATGGCGCGAAGGGAATCCCGGGCCGTGCTGTTGCAGAGAGGCACCACTCCCCGGGGGCCTCTGAACCACTCTGGGTGGGCCGGGTCATGCTTAAATAGTTCCCGGACCATCCCCTTCAGCTCCAGCGACGTGAAGTTGAAGTTTAGCCCGGGGCGCAGCCTCATTATGTCCGCCGCATTGCCGTAATCCCAGGCTGGCCTCTTCCTATCTTGAAGAGGGGCGATGCGGCGGCGGAGGAAATCTATGCCTACTTCTCCGACAGACAACCTTGCTACCCGGAGACGAAGAATCCTGATGAGGGCGACGTCGAGCTTGCTGTCGTCCGAATCCAGCTCGCTCCAGTCCCTGCCGCGCACGATAGGTGTTGTGCGCGGCGCGGTGAAGGGCTGCGGCTCGTCCTCAACTATCCAACACCAGTCTGCACGCCACTCCTCCCACTTGCCGCGGAGCTCCCCCGGCAAGTAGGACTCCTTCTTATTCAAGCGGAAGACCCAAGATATTCCTCCGGAGAGGGGGGCGCCGGCCTCTGCTCTAGGGGTAAAGAAGTGCCTAAAAAGCGCTACATTTGGGTATATCCCAATATAGTTTTCGCACATATGTGCGAAAACCGCCATCGTGAGGATGGCGTTCGGGGTGAAGTCTAGAAGATGGAGGCCGTAGGTGTGCATTATATCACAGAAAAAGTCGGAAAAAGGGGGACAGAGGCCGCAGTGGAAGAAAGCTGCGAAGAAGAAGTACCCGCCGGGGTAGTTGTCCTTGGCGGCGGCCGGATAGGCTCGGGTGCGGGGGTGCGCCTTGGTCTTCTTGGCCCAGAACAAGTAGTACTTGTTCCAGAGCTCCCGCGCGCCGAGCCTTGGCGCGAAGACGACGTTCCGCTTCCGCAGCAGAGCAAGCCTCGCCGCCTGGTCAGATTTCTCCTTCTTGGCCTTCTCCGCATTCGCCTTCTCGGTCTTCGGGGCCATGGCGGAGGCGGCGAGGGAAGGGGGGCGAAGAGTCCGGCGGCGCCGCAGATGCGGAAGGCGACGGAGGAGGTGTGGAGGCGGAGCGCAAGAGGGGATCTCTGGAGATGGAAGAAGAAGCAATGAAGGCGTAGGAGGGGAACCGCTCTTGCTTCCTCTGCTTTTATGGGGAAGTGGGGGGCGTTTCGCTCTTTCCATTAAAAGAACGTGGCCACGTCCCATCCCACGACGCCGCAATCGACGCGTGCCGTTACGGGGGGACACGGCGGATGCGGAAGCGGATTCGGCGTGCCGTGGGCCGTGCGTGCCCGTGCACTGTTTTGGGCCTGGCCCAACAGCGCTCGGCACCGTGTGTGGCCCAGGCCCGGGGGCTCCTGTCGGTGTACTAAGGTAGGGGTACCTCAGTACCCCAACTTGTGCACGAGCAGTAGCAGCTTCCCGCGGCAGGGCCTACCACACGCTCGCCGGAGACCTTCCTGCTCCATATAAAACCATTCAAAAACAAAGTATACAAGACAGAAGATCGAGACCCCGGCAAGTGGGACTTGCCGGGAAGGCCGTTCCAGGCTCAAGGTTACCTCACTCACGCAAGGCCCTGGCAAAAGGAGCTTGCCAGGAAGACTAGAAGATTATGTTATAGAAGACATGCCTCGGCGCGATATGCGCCCCGGCAGGGCCCGGGGAGCGACAAGCTTCAGAGCCCGACAAGCTCCCGGGCCCGGCAAGGTCAAGACCCCGGCAAGGTGCTTGCCGGGGAGAGTTGTGCTGTGTGCCCGCACTCCAGCTCATCGAACCACGCGTCGCACTGGGGCCATTCCAGGGACGCGTGGCGGATGGCTGTGCAGCCTGGGGGACACGGTGGCACTCCACGGTGGAAAAGCCATCGCCGTGGCAAACGGAGACGCAAGGGCGGGCGCTTTTGGGGTCGACGGCGACGGGCATTAAATGCCCTTGTCCCCCACTGTCAAAGTAGGTAGCGACCACTGTTCATACACTGTAGCTCCACTATTCCCGCACTGTTACAACTACCACCTCTTTTACATTTTTACCCCTTCTCTTACGTTGACACCTGTCGGTGACCCCTTGCACTATAAAAGGAGGCCCATGCACAACGTAGAAGGGGTTCGGAACCTAGATCGCTCATACGCTCGGTGTAGCTAGTTCTTCAACCTCCCAAGCTCTCCAACTCAATACAAACTAAGCAGGAGTAGGGTTTTACGCGTCCATCGCGGCCCGAACCTGGGTAAACTGCCTGCGTGTTCACCACGATCTGCTCTTCGTGCTCCCTCCGCCCTCTTACCGCACAAGCAAGGGGCTCCGGTCCCATAGGTGTTCGTGGTGGACAGTTTCCCCCGACAGGTTGTGCCCGACGAGGAGAAGCACGGTGAGTTACCACATTTTCAGGAAGAGACCGCCACCGAGTTTGGTGAAGGTTCTTCCTCTGTTTGGCGCTCGGAACCTTCCTCGTGGGAGACTCCGAGGAGTTCGGTGTACGCGCCAGCATCATTCTACGACCCTTGGACTCACCACCATACCCCCGGAGCAGGAGGCTCCTGGGGGCAGTAGCTGCTACCAACTTAGGCCAAAAGCCTAAGCTTGGGGGAGTACGTGCCCCTCTTACTTTTCCATTGTATTATCCGTTTTATTCACTTTGATCTTTTCGAAGTTTTTGCCCGTTCTTCTTTATTTCTCTCTTTGCAAAAACAACGAAAATATTTTCTCTTTCTTTTGCTTTTATTCAACCTTTGAAAAATCCAAAAAGATTTCCTTTCTCTCTTTAGTTTGCTTTGTTTTCAGAGTTCAGCTCGAGTCCGTGATGGCATTTAATTATATTTCCTACATTCGATCGTGCAAGTGACAAGCAGTAATGACGAAGATCGACTGAAGGGAAACAACAAGGAAGACCGGTATGAACTCTTTTTGTTTCTACTTTTGTACATATGCCTGTACTTATGATCTAGAGACTAGCTTGTAGCGACATAGTGCTATGTTTACAATGCTCTTTCAGTGGTTCATGATTTCCTTGTGGCTAGTCTCGAATAACTAGAGTATATAATGTGTTATTGAAATGATCTACATGCATTGCACTGTTCATAGTCCGGTATACTAAGGTGGTATTTCCCTTTAGAGAATTTTTGGATTGACTTGGCACATGCTTACACATGTTAAGACTAAAAAGTCTACTCTGCCTTGATGATCTTTGAGTTTCAGAATAGTTATATCACTTTCATGCCCGATTCAATGTTGCTTTGTCGCTCTGCATGATTATGACCGTTATTGCTCTCTAGTTGGTCGCTTCTCAGTCTTTTGCTAAACTTCCACCTGTACTAAGCGGACTGACTGCTTGTGCATCCAAAATCCTTAAAACCAGTTATGCCATATGAGTCGACTATACCTTCCTATACATGGTATTTACCTGCCATTCCTAACGAAGACTTTCGTGTACCATCTCGAAATTAATCAAAATCATTTCTCTTTTGTGCATATGTTTTAGCTCATGAGGAAGTAGTAGTTAATTCATAATCTTTTTAAGTTGGACAAGTTTCACCCCTGGATTGCATGTATAATGTGCAAACCCCTAATACGAAAAGGAACTGGCATTGAGTGCGCCCGGCTCGAAAATATAATATAACAAACAAACCCTCCTTCACGCTTTGTTCATGAGAAATCAGAAAACTTTGGCAGTGATAAACAAAGGAGATTAAGAGGATGTGATCGTCCTCATGCGGGAGCCGTTCCTCGAAACTTGTCCAGCTCAAGAAGTGATTGAGTTATCTGCTAGCATTCGTTGACGAAATATGCACCTCTCAAAACGTTTTTATCTCTGTTTTTAAAACCAAGAGCTATGGTACATGTTTAGTTTTTGTTTCCGACCACGGGTTTTCAACCTTGCCAATAAAAGCCACGGTTCGAGAGTCTTCACCTTCTTTCTTCAAAGCACTAACTAGGAGAGCATAATTGTCATTCTGAGTGTAATGTGCATTGTCCCAAAGTATTACATTGTCTTCTGCATACTTGTGATATGATTTATTCTGAAATTCTTAGTTCTAGTCTCCTTTAAAACTCTGGAGGAGTTTCTGCATTTATGTTTTGCTTCACTCATGGAGACTAGCGAGATACCACCCTAGTATGCTCAAGCTATGTGCAATGTAATCTTGTCTTGATTTTCAGTAGTATATTATTTACTTTTAAGTATTTGTGACTAATCACTTGAAAGAAGGATTGCTCCTTGCATTGTCCTCATAAGTATTGTTTCAATACTTGCTAAACTCTTTTTGTAGTACATGCTTATATACATCTAATGAAGCAAAACAGTTTGTCAAAGTTTTCTTTGTCGCGTCCAGTTCGTTGAACTGAATTGCTTGAGGACAAGCAATATGCTAAGCTTGGGGGAGTTGATACGTCTCAAACGTATCTACTTTTCCAAACACTTTTGATATTGTTTTGACCTCATTCTTGCATGATTTGAACTAAACTAACCCGTACTGACGATGTTTTCAGCAGAGCTGCCTGTATGGTTTTATTGTGTGCAGGAAAACGGATTTTTAAGTATCTCAGAAAAATCCACGAAAAATCACAGAAAATCCACGCACCCGAAGGAACCAGGAGCCAGAAGTGGGGCCAGAGGGGGGGCAGGGGGTGCCCAGGCGCCCTGTGGGCGCCCCCCCC
>LR738709.1:482010878-482055294 GCA_902687465.1 Secale cereale | reverse complement strand
CCGTGGGCCGCGCCGGGGGGGTCGCCTGGGTGGGGCCCACACCCCTTGGTGCCCTACTTTGCCTCGTATTTTTAGTCGCGACACGGAAAACCCCAGATCAGAAGTTCTTTTCGTAGTTTTCCGTCGCGGAGCCGCCGCCACCCTCTGTTCTTCCCCGGGAGGGCTAATCTGGAGGCTGAATTGGCCTCCGGAGAGGGGAGATCGCCGCCATCGTCATCATCATCACCACTCCATCATCCCTCCATGACTTCTCCCTCCATGTGTGAGTAATTCCCCTGCTGTAGGCGAAGGGGATGGTAGGGATTGGATGAGTTAGATCATGTAATAGTTTGTCTGATCGTTGGGGGCATGTTGCATATCATCTACTATGGTGTTTATCATCTTTGCTTCAACTTGTTATTCTTAATGCTTGACACTTAGGGACCGAGTGACATGATCTCAGATCAGAACCATATGTGTTTGCATGAATATATTTGTGTTCGTGATCCTATCTATGAGTTGTTTGCACCTATTACGGTTCGGAACCGGCGATCCCAAAAGTGACAGCTTGGGACACCAAAGGGGATGGTCCGTAGTTTGAGGATTACATGTATCCATTGAGTTCATTGCTTTGTTCTGGTGCTCTTTGACAGGAGTACCTTAATCTCCATATGTTCCTTTTGGCCCCGTTCGTAGCGGGATGGTAGGACAATAGATGTTGTGCAAGTTCTTATTGCAAGCACGTACAACTACCTACGGGATACATGCCTAATGTTTGATATTTTCCTAGATGATCATTACTTTTCCGTGTGCCGTGCCCCAAGTTAGAATCTATCTCATCCATGCAGCGCCCAACCATCCATCTCCCTAGCCTACAGTGTTTTAAACCCTGCTTGTCACTAGTTGCTACTTTTGCCATTTACCTTCACTATTTACTTTTTGCTGTTTACTTTTACTATCACTATTATCACTATCATATCACTGTTACCACTTATCTTTTGTTGCAAGTAAGTATATTTCAGGTGCGGTTGAATTGACAACTCAACTGTCAAAGCTTGTAAATACTCTTTGGCTCCCCGTGTGTCGAATCAATAAATTGGGTTATTCTTACCCGCGAAGACTATCTCGATCCCTTACGGTTGAGGGTTATCAATTGCTTCAACCACTCAAGGTTCCTGAGTGGAAGTGGGATAAAGTCGGAATGGACTTCATCACTGGATTACCAAGGTCGAATAGAGGACATGACTCCATCTGGGTCATAGTCGACCATTTGACCAAGGTGGCCCATTTCATTCCTGTCAAGACCACCTATTCCGACAACCAGTTGGCAACTCTCTATATCAACCGAATCGTGAGCCTCCACGGCGTTCCCAAGGAGATTGTGTCAGATCGAGGAACCCATTTTACTTCAAGGTTCTGGAGAAGATTCCAAGAAGCCCTGGGAACCAAGTTGTCTTTCAGCACAGCCTTCCACCCACAGACCGGAGGTCAGACAGAACGAGTAAATCAAATTCTCGAAGACCTGCTCCAAGCCTATGTCTTGGCATATGGAGCCAAGTGGGAAGATTGTCTCCCTTTTTCCGAGTTCTCCTATAACAACAGTTACCAGTTGAGCCTTCAGATGGCACCATTTGAGGTGCTGTACGGACGCAGATGTCGCACACCCCTCAACTGGTCAGAGACTGGAGAAGGGCTAGTCTTTGGACCGGATATTCTCCGCAAAGCAGAAGAGCAAGTCCAACTAGTCAGAGAACGTTTGAAGGCAGCCAAGTCAAGGCAGAAGAGTTATGCTGACACTCGACGCCGAGACATGTGTTTCCGTGTCGGAGATCATGTGTACCTGCGGGTAACCCCTCTAAAGGGAGCCAAGCGTTCCCATGTTAAAGGGAAACTTGCACCAAGATTCATTGGCCCTTTCAAGATCATCGACCGACGAGGAGAAGTGGCTTACCAGTTGGAACTACCACCTGAGCTATCCGATGTGCACAATGTGTTCCATGTGTCACAACTCCGGAAATGTCTCCAAGTTCCGGACAAGCCTAATCTCTACAAGGATGTTGATCACCAAGCCATTGATCTGCAGCCTGATTTGACCTACCACGAGAAGCCCATTCGCATTCTGGATGAAGCAGAGCGACGGACGCGAAGCCATACCATCAAGTACTTCAAGGTCCAGTGGAGCAACCACACCGAAGCAGAAGCAACCTGGGAACGTGAAGACTATCTTAGATCCGAGTTTCCCGATCTCTTTTAAGACCTAGTTTAGGAATCTCGGGGACGAGATTCTTGTAAGGGGGTAGGTCTGTCACACTCTGCATTTTGTAACATGTTATTTGCATCAATGAGGCATGAAAATTTGGACCAGCAAAAAAAAATTGGCATCATTTGGCTTTTATTTGGATTTGAGTTTTTCTTCATATGCTTTTCATGTGCTCATTAAAGTCAACTATTACCTCTTGTAGAATTCATATCCATACCCAAAACTTCTGCCCAATGATCATGCCAAGTGTTATATAGCAGTATAGTATTTTCTTACAAAATTAATTTGGCCAAAATGTATTTTATAAATTTAGTATTCCAAAAACCCCTGAATTAAGGTTTGCACTGCAAGTGCTTGATTTAGGGTGAGAAAATTATTTCAAAAGGTACATTTGAGACCTAGTAGTCATAAGACTCCCAGAAACCACAAAAGTATAATTTTAAAAGTTATTTTCCTATTTCATTTAAAAGCTTTTTCTTAAGGCCAGAAATGGTCTTTAATAGGGGAAAATTATTTAAGTATTTCAAAAATATTTGCCAAAATTCAGGGAGACTCATAGGACATATATTATCCATATATAAGAGTTTCAACACTTGGTCATGTTCAAAATAATGGGCTAATCCCTCTAAAACCCTTTCTGGATATTTCAAGCTTTTGAAATACTTACAAAGGAAATATTCTCCAAAAATTCCAGGGAAATTCTATCATGTCATATATGACATATTTGATGATCTTGCCAAGTCCCATGCCTTGGGAAGCAAGAAAACATCATCAAAACCCTTCATAACCATTCTGTCCATATTTGAAGTTTGAGCAACTTTACATTGGCAAACTTGTCCAAATGCTCTCAAACTTGGAGCACATGCTAGAATGGCCTAATAAGGCATCTAGACCAAATGGCACAAGATTTAGAGTAGAGCAACTAGATCAGAATACCCCAAAACCCTTTCTGTTCAAATGTAAATTTGAACAACTTTACATTACCAACTTTTTACCTGGTGCTTCAAACTTTGTGAGCATGATCAATACCCCAAATGATGAAACTACACCAAGTGGTGAATCAAGGGGAGATGATTAGCTTGACTCAAACAAGATGAAGCCATTTCCGTTGATTTCTAGGGTTCACCAAAGTTACATTGGCTAGTTTCTTCAAATGAGCCCAAATTTGGTGAAACACCCTATATTCTTATAGCATTCAATCCTGTTAAGTGTCATGGCAAGTGGAGATCATTTGCTTGACCAAACACTGATCAAACACCTTCTGCAAAATTACCAAAACCATCTTCTTGATCACTTTTACTATTTACCTTGGCCTCAACTTCCTACCACAGCTTCATCTAGTTACTATCTACCTCCAGTAACTCCCCCAAGTCCCCAGCTCCATGATTGAGGGGTAAAAACCCTAGTTCACCCTGCTGGACAGCCATTTTCTACCAAGTCACCAGCTTCTCTTCTCTCTCACAGCATCTCCAGAGCATCCAAAGCCACAGACGAGCTGCTTGCATCACCCTGGACCCCCCAGACACGGTGGACGCGCCCAAAGGGCCAATGGCATGTCGTGGCATGCGATAAGGCCGCTCTAGAGCGCGCTACAGTGCACCCCCACACTGTAGCTTCGCCCAATCCAGCGCAGCCGACAGCCTCGAGCTCTCCCCTCGCGCCTCCCAACGCTCCTCGACGTCCGCAACCTCCACCGGTGTTGTCCCCCTCCTCTCTCTCCCTCCAGTGGCCGCCTTCACACGCGCGCCGGCCGCCCGCGACCTCCACTCGTCGGGCTCACACGCGCGCGCTGTCTGGAGCGTCCCCCACTCCTCCTCTCCCCTCAACTAAGCGTGGAACACGTCCACGATCCTCCCCGGCTCGATCACAAGCACCAGAACAGCCTCTGGCCTCGCCTGCAACCTCGCCGGCGCACGAGTCCACGGTGGACCGTGGGCGCGGCTATATAAGCCCCCCCCCGAGCTCCCCACTCAGCACCAGCAGCCTCAACACACTCACAGCAACACGCCAGCACCACTCGTTCATCCCCGGAGAGCCCTAGTGCTCGGGATCGACCGGAGCTCCGCCGCGTCGGGCAGCCGGCGATCTCGAGGTACAGGCCCTCTCAGCCCCTCCTTTTGCTCGATTCGGAACTGTCGCACCTCACTGAAGCATTCCCCTCCATTTTCCCCTTCTACAGCTGCTGCAAACGAGCTAGCCAACAGCTTCCCGACGACCCTCCGCCGTCCCACCTCGCCGCCGACGAACCCGACCTCCCCGGCGAGCCGCACCACTACCACTACCTCCGCGACACGTTGCTGAGCCCGTCCCTGCCCTCCGTTGGCTTCGTCGTGCTCGGAATCGTCGCCGGTGAGCTCGCCGTCGTCGTGGCCGAGAGGTTGATGATGACAGGCGGGCCCCGCCTGTCATCCTCACCACCCTCTCCCTCCCCTCACAGCCGCTAACCGCCGGGCCCCGCCCGTCAGGTTTGAAATCCTGACGTGCGCGCGCTGGCGCCCGAGCGGCTAGGCTGTTAGCCCTGGGCCGTGCACTGTGGCCGTCCTGGCCCAGTTGCACAGGGCCTTTTCTTCTTTTCTTTTCTGTAAAAACTTCAAATAATTTTACAGAAATGAGTATTTGTCCAAATAAATTAATTCCAAGTCCTAAAATCTTGTAATATTCCAACCTATTTAATGGTGTCACTTTCACACATATCCATGAAACTTTTCTGTTCTGTTCAAATTTAAATTCAAATTTGAGCATTAAAACTCATGTTCAAAAATCCCTAGATTCCATTCTGTAACTCCAAAACTCCAACTAAGAATTTTCTCCATCTTAGTTTTCCCTCTAGTATTTAACAAAAATGAGTTGACATTTTTCTGAGCACTTTGATTTTTCTGTTTTCATTGTGGTCTTATCTTCCCGTTGTTACTTTGCGACGATTAGATCCCGTATTCGATGAAGTTGCTGAAGAAGGAGAAGGAGAAGGATTTGAAGACTTTGAAGACCAAGCCAATCCAGGCAAGCAGCCCTTTGACCATGATACACTTGTTCCTCGGAATCCCGTTTGTTTCCGATGCATGATGATAGAGTTACGGTGGTGACCTAATTGAAACCACCACATGATGCATGCTTTGCTCATGATCTTGCTATGTGCTAGATGTCATACAAATGGTTAGTAGTGATGCTTAGTGATGCATGTGTGCCATGATACCTACGTGGTTGCATTCTTTCAAAAAAAAAACGTCGGGTGCCATTCATGCCCGAGGGAGATGGTGAGTTGGGTAACCACTTGATGACGAAGTGGTGTACCGAGACAAGTATGTGTGATGTTTTTCAAACGGATTGGTTTAAGTTGCGACCGTTATTCCAACCATACATGTGCAACCACTCTACCCCTTATGGGACGGGGCTTTATTGATTACTTAGGCCGATACTAGCATGGTGCCCGCATTACTAGTGACGGGAAGACTTGAGGTCTTTCCCGGGACGGGGTCGTGCTTGGGTAGACGACCATGACTGTTTTCACAGGGCACCGGACACACCGTTGGTCCCTTCGGGTACGCGTGACATTGAAATTAGGGCAAGTCCCGTGATCTATTGTTTGTACTCGAGGGCCGTGTACCAACGAGTGGACTCTATGTTAGTGTCGTCTAAGGAAAGATAATGACCGGGTGCTTCCCCCGAGTACTTGAGGTACTGCGGGATCGTGGGTGACACGAAAGCTTCCCGGATCTTGTGGGTAAAGTGTACAACCTCTGCAGAGTGTAAAACTATTCGAATAGCCGTGTCCACGGTCAAGGACAGTTGGGTAACCGCTCTTGGGCTACGTCCAATGTTTGCGAAACCTTGTGTGTGTGTGTATGTTGAGTCAAGGTGGTGACTTGACTCGATGAGATGAATCGTATTCATGTTGATATTGGTAACCTGTCTTCGAGGTTACGTGAAGTTATTGATGCATATACTTGAAGGTAGAATATTTATTCTAGCCCATTGCTAGATTGCTCATTGTTGTTCAATTGCATTGTTACTTTGAACCAAATCATGGGTTGCTTGCGAGTACATTCAAAGTACTCATTGGCTTGCCACTGGTTATTTAATTGGATAGGCATGGAGGAACAGGAATATGAGGAAGAGTTCTTTGGAGACGAACATGCGAACTAGGACGCTATCCCAGTCAGAATGCCTGTAGGGTTAAGGTAGATGGCTTGGGTTCTACCTATCATCGAAGACTTCCGCTATTTGAGTTATTTGCTATTCAGCCCTTGAGGCTTTATCTATGTAAGACTTGGCCATAATGGCCTTAATTTGTGTAAGACTATATGTATGGATGTAAGACTCTTGTTATTCAGCTTCTGTGTGTTCAGTGAGTATTGATCTCTGGGATCACTGTACACGTGCATTCGGTGATCTCGACTTCTAAGTCGGGGTCCCCACAACTTTGATCTGCTAACACGTATATCTTGCCCTGCTTAATCTTGGGGATGATTTACTCCTATTCATTGTGTTTAAACACATTTTCCTTTCCATTTGTTGGTCTAACCTTTCTTTGATCTACATATGATCTAAGCAGTAATAATTCACTGCTTATGTAAACACCTCGGTGTACAACTCTGTTAGTATAACCCTGTTTCTACTGTGGATGACATTCCAGTAACCGCCTATGGACGAGAATTTGGCCTAGTGGTCTGCCTCGTTTAACGAGTGGGAAAATGGCTCTCTTCGTCCCTTGCCCTTCATTTCGACATTCTTACCTACATAACTGACAAGATATTCTCTAGCCTGCCTTGCTCTCATGACTGTGCAAAATGTTAGCACCCTTCCTGCTTCTAACCCACATGGTGGGCCCATAACCCATAGTTCCACAGGATCGAAACCTGACTCTCCTGTACAACCTTGATTCCAAAATATTATTTGCACTTAGCTTCGCATGTAATTCACAAGCTAACTTCCTCACCATGATTTATTCCGGTATCAGAGGCAACATTATTCCTCATTGCTCTAAACCCCTTCTTTACCTGTTATATGTATCAGCTTGATGCCTACCTTGTTGAAACTTGTTGAACCTCCTTATAGCACTCTCAATTTGTTTCCTGGTGCTTCTATAATCTCCTTCCTTGAGATAGTTACCGGATGCCAATCCTTTCAGACATATGTCCTTATAGTTTTCCCCTTATACCCTATTCATAAGTACGATGGAGTTTTAAAAAAAATGAGGTCTTCGTCAGGATGCCCCGATGCAGCGAATTGAAGACATCAATGTTATGGATCAACTTAGTCGAGAAGAGCAACCAAGGACGAGAAGATCAGTTAGAATTTCTTAACCAGAACTTTCCCCCTTACTTCACCTCTTAAATCTCGGGACGAGATTTCTTGTAGTGGAGGAGATTTGTAACGCCCCCGATGTCATGCTACAGTAATCTCAGGCCCAATGATGATATAACATCATAATTATTTTGATAATCCTCACTTTGATTCAAACCAAACTCAAATCCAAATTCTAATGCCAAGTCAAATTATAATTTTATAAAACCGTAAATTAAAAATGTTGCCGAGGTTGGAAATATTCACTACACAATTGTCTTATATTAAAACGGACATTTTTGGAGATGTTTGAAATGTCGATGGATTTCAAGCAGTGGACCAACGCAACCTCTTTAGCCCATTTAAATACAATCATAATTTAAATTACCTCCAATTGCATCCAAACATTTTTGTGCGGCCCCAAAATATAGTGCTTCAATTATGTGCAAATTTACATGCTAAAAAAATTCATTTGATAATAGAACCTAAATAAAGACATCTTCACCAACACCATCTCCTGTCAAACCCTAGTTCATCTCTTGTGGTCAATCTTTGTACCGAAACCTCTGATTGGTACCTCTGGGTGACTAGTAGTGTTGATTACATATTGTAGTTGATCACTATATGGTTTATTTGGTGGAAGATTATATGTTCAGATCCATTATGCTATTTAATACCCCTATGATCGTGAGCATGATTATTACTTATGAGTAGTTACTTTTGTTCTTGAGGTCATGGGAGAAATCATGTTGCAAGTAATCATGTGAACTTGATATGTGTTTGATATTTTGATAATATGTATGTTGTGATTCTCTTAGTGGTGTCATGTGAACGTCGACTATATGACACTTCACCATATTTGGGCCTAAGGGAATGCATTATGGAGTAGTTATTAGATGACGGGTTGCGAGAGTGACAGAAGCTTAAACCCTGGTTTATGCACTATTCCGTAAGGGACCGATTAGATCCAAAAGTTCAATGATATGGTTAGAATTTATTCTTAATACTTTTCTCGTAGTTGCGGATGCTTGCGAGGGAGTTAATCATAAGTAGGAGGTTTGTTGAAGTAAGAACAACACCTAAGCACCGGTCCACCCGCATACCAAATTATCAAAGTAGCAACATAAATCGAATCAACACGATGAAAGTGACTAGATGAAATTCCCGTGTACCCTCAAGAACGCTTTGCTTAATATAAGAGACCATTTTGGCCCGTCCTTTGCCTCAAAAGGATCGGGCTACCTTGCTGCACTTTTGTTACTACTATCATTACTGGCTCGTTACAAATTATCTTGCTATCAAACTACTCTATTACTTACAATTTCAGCACTTGCAGACATTACCTAGCTGAAAACCACTTGTCATTTCCTTCTGCTCCTCGTTGGGTTCGACACTCTTACTTATCGAAAAAGCTACAATTGATCTCATATACTTGTGGGTCATCATACGCCCGCAAGGAAAATGGAGTCGTTTGGCCCCAACGCCAAGAAGATGAGGCTCCCGCTAGCGCCGATGCCGGATATAGATCCCGCACCCAGCAGCGCGGGGAGAAGTGGCGAGCCCCACCCCACTGGATCTGAGGAACCCGTAGAATCTCAGTTGGACCGCATCAGCGATCTCCCGGACCCCATCCTTGGGGAGATAATGTAACACCCCCGATGTCATGCTACAGTAATCCCAGGCCTAATGATGCTATGACATCATAATTATTTTGATAATCCTCACTTTGCTTCAAACCAAACTCAAATCCAAATTCTAATGCCAAGTCAAATTATAATTTTATAAAACCATAAATTAAAAAATTTGTCGAGGTTGGAAATATTCACTACACAATTGTCTTATATTAAAACGAACATTTTTGGAGATGTTTGAAATGTCGATGGAATTCAAGCAGTGGACCAACACAACCTCTTTAGCCCATTTCAATACAATCATAATATAAATTGCCTCCAATTGCGTCCGAACATTTTTGTGCGGCCCCAAAATATAGTGCTTGAATTATGTGCAAATTTACATGCTAAAAAAATCATTTGATAATAGAACCTAAATAAAGATAGGAGCTAATAATATGAAAAATAAATAAAAAGAAAGAAAATAGGAGGACCTAATCTTATATGGCCCGTCTAGCAAAATGGGAGGCCCAGCCCACCACAAGCCACCTCCCTCCTCTGTACAGCGAGGAAGCAAAGGCCATGGCGTGGCAGCGCCGCGCCTGTCCATGCCTCGGATGGACGCCGTGTCGGGCATCCACGACGCCCTAGAGATGAATAAAAGCCCCCCCTGATGACCCAGGGAAAACCCTAGCCCCGTTTCCCCTCTCCCTCGCTCGTGTTCGTCGATCCGAACAGACCCGAGCTCGCGCTTGCCATGGACATCGCCGTCATCGTGGCCACGATGCTCCCCGCACCCCCAAAACTTGTCCATGAGCTTCTCCATCGTCCTCTTCATCTTCCTCATCATCGGACCGAAGCCGAGCATCCCCGCATCACCCGGATCGAGCCCATCTTCAACCTTCGGTCGCCGCCGTTCGACGCATTGATCCGCGTGTCTCTGATAGCCTCGGCTCCGTCGACCCCTCTGCAACCTCCTCTGTAAGCAACTCCTCCGGATCCCGCCTTCCTCTGCCTCGTTTTGTTCGCCGTCCCTCAGCACACCCGAGCTTCCGCGTACGCGTACGTGTCGTGCATGCCCGCTGCTGCCGTTACGTTGATGTGTGTTGCCGCTGCTTAGAGCTATGACTACTATTTGTGTTGCTGCTCTTTGCTATTGCTACAACTGCTCCTTGCCGCTATGAACCACTGCCGCCTCCAGCTACTGCCACGCAGCGGCGCCCCTGTTCGCGCTCGCCTCACCCTGCTCGCGTGCCCGGCCACCGAATCCCTCATCGATCCCATTGTCGATGCCTGCCCGCACCTGCTCCACTGTGGCCCGGCGCTGTCGCAGTCGCCCGCCGGCGCGCCCGCAGCCCACTTCGCCTGCTCGCCTGCCACCGCCACCATTCCCGTCGTGCGCCGCTGCCTCTACGCCTCCCCTGCCTTGCCGGCTCCAGCCGCCGACCCTAGCCCCGCCGCCGGCCGCTCACAGTGCCCCCGCCCCAGCGCCGGCGTGCCGCCGTGGCCTCGTCGCCGCCGGGAACAGCCCCAGGCGGCTGGCCTCGTTCCCCCGCCCTGATGGGCGCCGTCGCCCGCACCCACAAAGTACTGCCCCTTTTGACCCGCCCCGCTAAGTCATGTGGGTCGCTGACCGGAGGGGCCCATGCCCCTGGGTTAATAATAAAAAAGAAGATAATAAAAAAATTAATTAACCAATTAATTAACTTAATTAAAGTTTTCTTAATTAACTTAATCTGCTAACCAAACTATCTAATTTGTAATTAGCTAGGTGTGTCAATGACAGATGGGGCCCACTGCCCCTTGGACCAGTCAACCCAGTCAGAGTTGACTGTTGACCCTGCTAACGTCAGCATGATGTCATGCTGGCGCAATAAGTCCTTTTTGAATTAAAATAAATTGCAAAATATTAATAAAACTTTGAAAAATCATATAAAATAATCCGTAGCTCGGATGAAAAAGTTTTATACATGAAAGTTGCTCAGAACGACGAGACGAATCCGAATAAGCAGTCTGTTCATCTGCCACATGCTTCTAGCATAGCGAACATGCAACTTTACTCCTCCGATTCATTTGTCCGAAAAAGCCCAACTTCGATAATACTTTCTCGAATGTTATCCTCCTTCGCCGGTATCATGTAGCACCGCGTTAGAGCACCCTAGCACTGCGTGTTGACATGTCGTGCTTCTTTGTTGCATATGTGTGCTTTGTATTTACTGTTTCTTCCCCCTATTCTCTTCGGTAGACCTCGAGACTGATGCTACCTCGGTGATCGACTGCATCGACGACGACCCCTCCTTCTTGTCTAAGCAACCAGGCAAGCCAACCCCCTTTGATCATTCCGATATCGCGCACTCTCTTCTCTCTTATGCTTGCATTAGAACTATTACTATTTTTGTATGATCCTATTCTGATGCATAGCCTGTTGCTGATACCTGCTTTCATACCTTACATGTTCATACTAAACTACTTAGTGTAGGCTGGTTAGTGATCCATCAGAGACCCCCCACTTTGTCCCGACTGCCCCACTGGATTATCATAAGACCCGATCAATGGGATCGAAGACAAGGCCCCGGCACCACACATCACCCCCCTTAGTTGCACGACTCTGCAGAGTTACTATCAAGTCTCAAGGGTGAGACCTCATCAACACTTCTAGTGTTAACCTTGTAGTGTAGCTATTCGGTCATGGTCATCGAGGGTGATTCCGCCTTAACCACTTCCAATACGACTCTATCGTGCAACCCCTCAAGTGTGAACCTCGAGGGTGGATCCTCTTACGTTCACCTTAATGATTACATCGAGTGGAATACACTGAGGGTGGTTCCTCGGAGTTTCCCCTTGGTGTTTGGACACACGAATACTTGGACTTTAAAACTGTTACTTGGAAAGGCGGGTCGACCCTGAGGGGTACCCACGAGTGATGTGGAGACGGGTTGACCTGGAGGGTACCCGAGAATTGAATACGAGGCGTGGTCGGGTATTCTTAGCCCCTGCCGCAAGTCCTCGAGATGGGGCGACGGGGTCACACCTTTAGTGAGTCTCTGCTCGTGACCGCACTACCAACACACTAACGATTTGGATATTTGATCCAAGGGGCCTCTGGCCTGACAGTGCTAACCATCACGTGGGCATAGTATGGGCGTTCTGCGTCGTATGCATCAGCCGAAGCTTAACTGACGTCATGCGACTGAGCGGCGCATGTCGGGTTGGACTGGTTATGCACCTGACTTTTTAAGGAGGTAGCTAGGTCTGTTCATCGGCCGCGTACGCAACGTGCAGGAGTTCCCGGGGAGATGGCCCATGACCCCTGGGGGCATAGGTTTAGTCCGGCGTGCATGACCTCTCTATTAAGCCTAGGTTGCGTTGCAGCGTATTGTTTGGCCGAGGTCGGGCATGACCTGATGGTGTGTCCGACCGGAGTTAAGCGAGCGTGGTGGGTAAGTTGGTGCACCCCTGCAGGGAAGAAAACATCTATCGATAGCCTGTCTACGGTAACGGACACTTGGAGTTGTACCCTGATCGATACAACTAGAATTGGATACTGAGACATGAATGCATATGTGGCTCCGGGATTGCTTCCTCGCAGGGAGTCGAGGAAGGATCTCTGGGCGATAATGCTTCAACATGCTTGATAACTATAATATGTTATTATGTACTCTCTTCTACTGCTGCAAGATTGGTGGTTTCCAGAAGATGCTAGTCTTCGATAGGTCTAGCTTCTCCCCCTCTTATTCTGGCATTTTGTAGCTTAGTCCACAGATACTACCCTTTTCTTTGATACCGATGCATATGTAGTGTAGATCCTTGCTTGCGAGTACTTTGGATGAGTACTCACGGTTGCTTTGCTCCCTTTTTCCCCATTCTTTCTTCTTTCTGGTTGATGCAACCAGATGGTGGAGTCCAGGAGCCAGATGCCACACTTGACGACTGCTACTACCCCGACAAAGCCTACTACCTCATGGAGGCAGCTGACGACCAGGAGCGGTTAGGAGGTCCCAGGCAGGAGGCCTTGCCTTTTAGAGTGTTTATGTTTTGCGCTAGCCTTCTTAAGGCAAACTTGTTAACTTATGTTTGTACTCAGATATTATTGCTTCCGCTGACTCTTGTGTATTCGAGCCTTCGAGGCCCCTGGTTTGTAATATAAAGCTTGTATTGTTTTATTTGTGTCTAGAGTTGTGTTGTGATATCTTCCAGTGAGTCCCCGATCTTGGTCGTACACGTTTGCGTGCATGATTAGTGTATGGTTAAATCGGGGGCGTCACAGATAATCTCGCTTCTCCTCGCCAAGGATTGATGTTGCACCCAATTCCTCTCAACTCGGTGGCGCCCTCTATGCAGCGTCGCTACTCTTAATCTCGAATGTCGTCAGATATCTGTCGTTCATGAATTTGAACTCCTCAGAGCCATCATATCCCCCCGCTAGGGCCCCGTTTAACGCCTTTCCATGCCGACACGCTACCTTCTGTCCATACCCTGCACGGCGGACGCCTGGCTGACATCCCATGAATTCAACAAACACGAGCAGCTTGAGTACTACCATTACTACGAAAAATTACATAATGTGTACCGAGTGCCATGTATATGTGCCCGCACCACTGTTGTCCATCTCGTGGTTTTCCTCTTCTCACCACACCCTCACCATAGCCCGGTGCCATCAACCAGACAATCTGGTACAAATGATTCTACTCCCACTGCTAAAAACACTTTCACGTGGTGGTTGATCTGTAGGAGGCCTCACTGCAAAGCATCATCCACTCTGGTTGCCCTACGGTGGAGCGCTTGCTGCTTGTTTTCAGACTAGAAATCCGTATCCATTGTCTCCAAATAAAATCACCTCACCTTAAAAGCATTGGAATTTGTTTTGAAGGACAACATCTCATCATCGAAGATGCCCCTTCACTTCAAAGGTTGCTCCTTGATTATTGTTATAAACCTTCGAAAATAAATATCGTCTCTGTGCCTAAACTTGAGACATTGGGTCTAATTCATGATCCGTTTGAACATCACGACATGGTGTTTGGCTCCACACTTATTCAGGCATTGTATATTATCTACACTTTTGTAATCATAAGCTGCATTTTCCATTTGTGCGATAAATTTTATATCATCCTGGAGTACACTTTGGGTACTCATATTATGGTATATGCTCAATGAAGAGATCATCCATGGATAGCCTATCGATGGTGCTGGACTCTGTCAAGATCTTATATATTGGAGTGCTTAGTATTGATCTGAACACAAATATTGGCTTGTTGCGATGCTTTCCATGTATGGATAATTTGTGTATAGAGGTGATTATTTCATGCACATTGAAAGCCATATATATTGTACTAGAATTACCGTTCAGTTGTCGCTCTATCGACATACTCTTTTTTTAGACCTTAACTGTTTTCGATCTTCATGTCTACGTAGGAGTAACACATGGAGAAAAACATATAACCAATCGGTGGCGTAATAAGCACCGGGATTCTATCAGTTCTCATGACATTCATTTGAGGACAATAACATGGAAGGATATGCATCCAACAAGGCAAATAGAAGCTTTGTCACATTCTTCCTGTTGAATGCGAGGTTACTATTGTCAATGAGCCTTAAGTTTTTCAACAAGAAATTTCTCATGGATCGATATGTTGAACATCAAAAAAAGAAGTTCCAGGTCAACAAATGGACTTCTTAACATGCTCGGCTTCTATTTACAACAACTTGTTGTCATATGCCAGTATACTTTTTGGCACATGATGTTGATTTTATGGATCAGCTGACCCATTTGTTTGTGACTGCCAAAAAACAGCGGTTGGGTTAGATGTTATTGCCATGTTCAGTCTAGGTTTTGTCTAAACCTGGTGAAGGATTAATCCTTTGGCTTTTGTACCATTTGTAAGCTTGAGTTAGATGTTGTTGCCCTTTTCAACTCGGCTGTGACTGTCATATTGTCAGGACCCCGATCCTAAGTCACACTAATCTAGCGTGTAACACATCATATCACTTTGTGGCCTCGCGCACGGTATTCCCATGGCTACAGCCTTACCCATGCCAGGACCGTTTGCGCCTTTTGGCTCATGTATATGATAGTGTCGCTAGCATCCATATAACCCAGGCCGACATACTAGTCGTAAACCCAAGGTGGCACAAACTTACAAGGACAGGCATACATGAACCAGCAATGCACGTGTCGGTCAGCAACGAGTGCAACTGGGTTGTAGCAAGCTAATAGGACTTCGGTAAACACTGCGTGACATTTCCCCGAAGGGACAAACACAGGAGCAAGGAAGGACACATGTCGGTCAATCCATGTGTTCCGGAGCAGTAACAGTCTACCAAGGCTTAGTGGAAGCACTAGGAGGCATTTAACCATAATAAAGGCTACTAAGAATAAACAACTAGGTGTCGGATCCCACACATACCAATCATTTCAATAACATACACACAATATGATCGATATGTGTAAATACAACATGGCATCACAACAAAACTCTACGACTCAAGTATTTATTTAAAAGGCTCCAAGGAGCCATACATTACATGATATTACAAACATGGGTCTCATGACCCAACATACAGAGTCACACAAGCATCAAGCACATGCGGAAGCTTATCATGTCTGAGTACATACAACTGAAAAGAAAGAAGGCTAGAAAGCCTAACTATCTACAAGACCCTCCAAAGGAACCAGACCTCTGTCTGGGATTCCCAAGCTAATCATCGATGCTCTCCGCAGAAACATAGATTAAGCAAACGTGAGTAAAAATATACCCTCCAAGACTTACATCAGAACTATCTACTTATGCATCAGTATCAACAATGTGGTTGTGGAGTTTAACCGCAGCAAGTCGGCTTTCACTCAGTGGTTATCATGTACTACGTCTACCAGTATTTTCTTTGAGGTGAGAAAGCGCACACGAGTCCATATATTCACCATAATAATACACAAATATTGATCCATTCCCGTCTCCCTACGAGAAGGCCATCGACAGCACTCACACTTATCTTGCGCGTTTTAGAGTATCCACTTGCAGTTATCTATGAACAATGTAAGCTTTCCAAGTAGTCCATATTCGATGACGCGGCTATCTGAATAGATCATTTATAACCCTGCAGGGGTGTACTTCTTCACACAAGCTCTCACCACTTATCGTCGTTTACACGACATGTACTCGACAACCTTCAAGAGGAAGCCCAGCGAGGGTGTCGACCACGACCTCACTAACCACACAATACTCTAGTCCAGGTTTATCGCCTATTTGAGTTCCTTCCACGAGGAAGTCCGGCCGAGGTTTCCACTATGGCCCCAAACGATGTGTGCGTGGTTCCCGAGCCCACCAAACGGGTGCCCCGGTACACCGTGCCATAGTGTATCTACCGCATCATAGCTCACCCCTAGGGTCAGCGCTACGCACGGACTCCAACACGTATCGTACAAACACCAAAAACTAGTTGCAACTCTTGGAGAGAGATCAGGGCAATTAATAAGTCGAGAGGGTCCATGGGTTTTGCGCCCAATGCATGGTAGTAGCTCTTCTTGGATCACAAACATAGAACTCAGTTCCTGAGGACGGTTTCAATGAGACAACCCACCATCTACCCCTACACGGCCTCTCGTCGCTACCTTTACCAAATCATGTTCACACACTTAGCTCTCAACAATAGAACATGTTCACCACCATCACAATCCATCCCGGATGAATTAGGCCTGACACGACTCTAAGCATAGCAGGCATAACAAGCAAGCATGAATGAGTAAAGGCACATCATGGCTCAAACAACTCCGACTCATGCTAGTGGGTTTCAACTATTTACTATGGCAAAGACAAGTCATGCAGAGGAATGGGTTCAACTACCGCAACATGTAAGAGTTGAATCATTGTTATCCTAATGCAATAAAAAAAGAGCAAGAGCGGGAGAGTAGGATTGTATCAGAGTGATCAAGGGGGGTTTGCTTGCCTGACACTTTTGAAGACAATATAGCTCTTCATCGACGTCAACGATCACAACGTCGGAACACGTTCATTGAGAGGGAATAACACCGGCAAACAAGGAAGGAACACAAACAATGCAATGCAACAATATGATGCATGAATGTGACATGGCAATATGCTAGTGTTTGAGCTAATGCAACTAGCAACAATTTAAATGAAGTTTGTTTGAACCCAAGGTTCAAATTCAAACTCCATCTAAGACATTTCAAATGCAATTTATTCAAATTTTCATATACATTAGCTGTAAGTTGTTCAAACATGCATGAGAATGGCATAAACAGATTCTTCATATTTTTCTGATCATTTTTCATATATAAATCTTTTTCATCTGAGCTATGGTTGATTTTATATGTTTTTTTAGATTTTTTAAACAAATTTCCTGGCTATATAAAATAAACTAATTCCAGAAAATGCTTTACTGCATCAGCATTACATCACTATGATGTCAGCAAGTCAACAAGGACAGCACATGTCAAACTGACCAGTGGGACCCACGTGTTAGTGTCACAACTAATTAACATAGTTGATTGTCGCTAAGTTAAATACTAATCTAAGTTAATTATGGCTTCGGCCCACATGCTAGTGACCCAGGGAAGGTCAAACCCCTGGTCAAATGAGTCAAACACGCCGGCAGCTCGACGCTGGCGATAATAGACGTGAAGGAGGGCTCGGGTTTGGCCCTCCGGCGACCAAATTGACGGTCGAGGCCATCCACAGAATGAGGGAACCGTCCGCGTTGGTTGGTGCTATAGGTTTGGTTAGAGGCGGCCTAGAACGACGGTGACGACCTCAGATGCGGCGACCGGCGCTCATGTGTGCACGAGCTTGCGGCTACGGTGTACGGCAGGCCGAACGTGCGGTTGATTTGGGCTCCTGGAGATGCCTGAGTGCGGTGACGCGCTCGATTTGAGCTTGCGTGTCGGTGGACACTGCGGCGACATGGTCGGCGGAGCCGAGCTCTCGGGCTTGTTGGAAACGGCGGTTAGAGAGGGCAGTTGGGCACGGGGAGAGAGGGGTTCGGCGCGGAAGCTCACATCAATCATGTTGAGGAGGTCAGCGTCTTGGGGGAGGTCTGGTGCGGGCAAAACAACGAAGTCGATCTCTGACGTCTGTAGGAAGAAGACGACGGTGAGGACAGCGCTACGGGGCTTACGGCGTCACCCGACTTGGCGAGGAGGAAGAGGAGGCCATGGAGGATCTTTTGGACGAGACGACGAGGCCTATGGTGGCCGGTGGCCACGATAGTGGCGAGCGGCGGCGGCAACCGCACTCGGGTGGGTGAGTGAGAGGGGTCCAGGGGAGAGGATAAGAACGGGGGAGAGTGAGGGAGGGTTGAGGGCTGTGTGGCATCGTTTGGGCACGTCGAGGACGAGCCAGGCATGCAGGAGCTGGCCGGCGCGTGCCAGCGTGCATCGGCCACGTGCGCTGCCGACTGGCATAAGGAAGACGACATGGGGGAAAGCTGCTGGGCTGGGTCGGTTCCACTGGGCCACCAGGTAAGTTGTCCCAGGTGAAAGGATCGATATAGTTGACTAGAGGGGGGTGAATAGGCAACTAACAATTTTTAGCTTTTCTTAACCAATTTAAATTAAGCGACAAAATAAGTTGTCTAGATATACTACTAGGATGACAACTAGGAGAAAGAAGGACAACAACTACACATGCATGCTATAGGAGTTGAACAAGTAAAGCATGCAAAAGTAAAGGTAAGAAATAACCACAAGTGGAACCGGTGGAGACGAGGATGTGTTTCCGAAGTTCCTTCCCTTCGAAGGGAAGTACGTCTCCGTTGGAGCGGTGTGGAGGCACAATGCTCCCCAAGAAGCCACTAGGGCCACCGTATTCTCCTCACGACCTCACACGATGCAAGGTGCCGTGATTCCACTAGTGGTGCCCTTGAAGGCGGCAACCGAACCTTTACAAACAAGGTTGGGGCTATCTCCACAACTTGGAGGCTCCCAACAAACCACGAAGCTTCACCACAATGGAATATGGCTTCGAGGTGACCTCAACCGTCTAGGGTCCTCAAACACCCAAGAGTAACAAGATCCGCAAGGGATTAGTGGGGAGAATCAAATATCTCTTGGTGGAAGTGTAGATCGATGCCTCCTCAAGCAATCCCGAGCAAATCTACAAGTTTGATTGGCTAGGGAGAGAGATCGGGCGGAAATGGAGCTTTTGGAGCAACAATGGAGTAGTGGGGGAAGAGGTAGGTGTTCTTGGAGAAGAAGACCCCCTATATATAGTGGGGGGACAAATCCAACCGTTATTGGAGTTTTCAGCCCGCAGAGAGCGGTAGTACCGCGCATGAGTTGCGGTACTACCGCTGGCTGAGCGGTACTACCGCTTTGAGAGCGGTACTACCGCTTAGGCAAAAGAGTGCGACATGATTGACAACCACGGATGAAATAAATTACATCCGTGGCTACATCCGCAGGGAAAACGGTAGTAGCAAAATGCGACACGGTACTACCGCTTAAGTTAAGCGGTACTACCGCATTGGATGCGGAAGTAAAAAATTACTTCCGCATCCACTTCTATACTTAGAATCAGCGCCTGGGCCAGATACACGATACTACCGCTCTGGAGACGCGGTACTACCGTCAGAGGGGTACTACCGTGTCGGCAGGCAGTACTACCGTGTACCCGCGCGGTACTACCGCTTGGTTGAGCGGTACTACCGCTTGCCAGGCAGATGATCAGTTAAGAAGTCACAGTTTTGCATATACGACAAATAACCGGTTGGACCTCCAGAGAAGCAAGGAAAGGAGGTGTGAGAGTAGGATGTGTACGTGTTGATTCTACCCAAACCTTTCCGACGCGGACCCCCTCTTAATAGTACGGCTTTCCTATTACTCAAAGCCACCGACAGGGAGCAAAAAGAAAACACCGTCTTCCATAGAATCCGAGGGACAAACAATCGTCTTGTGCCGAAGGGAGATATACCTGTATGAGCTTAGAGCACACGATCAGTCCGCAAATGCATTGTCATCAATCACCAAAACTACTTAGGGAGAAATATGCCCTTACAATCTCCCCCTTTTTGGTGTATTGATGACAATACTTGATTTGCACAGGGAAGAAATAATAGAGTATGCAATCCAAGCCCTAGAGTATAGGTGAGCTCCCCCTGGATGTGTGCCTACACAAGATTGTGCTTTGGACTGCACGGCACACATACTCGGTAGCGCTCCCCTATAATCTACACACGAGATACTCTATATAAGAACTAACTGCTCTGGATAAATATTAAAGACATAACGATAAGTTCAACGGTAACGGGGCATATGTCTTACACCATATGATAGTCTCACGCACACGACACAAACACGCAAATAAACCAGAGTTCAAAGAAACACAAGAGCACAACACAAACACGCAAATCACCCTCCCCCTTTGTCATCGAGACACCACAAAGGGGAAAGAGAACACTAAGACAGGTGGCAGCCCTGGAGAAGCTCAGTCGTCGTACTCATCATCAGACTCCGGCTGCTCCTCCTGATACTCCTCATCATACTCTGACCACTTGTACCCCTGGCGGGCCATCCAAGTAGCCTCAGGGGTGATGTTATCCTCGGACCCATTGGAAACTTCATCTCCATATAGTGCCAGAATCTTCTTGTCACGTTGGCGTGTCTTCTTGTCAGTCACATGAGCCCGGTATTGCCCCTTAGCCTGCATGCAGAAGAGGGCCTTCATCTTTTGCTTAAGCTTTTTAGCCCAAGAAGGCCTCTCCACAGCAGATGAAGAAGAAGGGGCAAATCTGCCAGAGCGCACATCAGCAGTCTCCTCCACAGGCTCCCCCTCAGTACCCATCTGGGCAGCAGCAGCCTGAGCACGAGTGGTGGTGTTGGCCCATCGAGTCTTGACGCGAAGACGGATGGGATCATGACGGAAGCAGTCAGCCTCGAACTCCTCCTCTGGGTACAACTTCTCCCAAGTCTTGGAGATCAGCAGAAACAAGTATGGACCATAGATGGGTACCTTGCGAGAGTAGATGGCAAAACGGAGCTCATTCCACACGATGTGGGAAATGTCAAGCGGTGCAGTCTGGGATGAGCGAGCCTCTTGACACATCAGTAGCATGTCAACCAGGTAGGCATGGACCTTGTCCTTATCTCCAACACGAGGGAACAGAGTGTTGCGAAAGATCCGATACATGATGTCCAAGAAGGGATTCAACACCCAAGTCTGTTTGCCACTAGCAAGAGTCTTTTCCTCATAAAATGGAAGCAGCCTGTCTTTGTTTGCAGATTCAGGATTGGCGTGAGGCCGAAAACCAATTGGGTTATGGAGACCCTCATCAGGAAGCTGAAGAAGATCCATGAACTCCTTCCAAGTAGAGGTCATCTTGTGACCATTGGTCATCCAAGTCATGGGGCGATCCTCCTTGGTTTGGAAATTGACAGAGGCATAGAACTGAGCAATAATCTCTGGATCAAAGTCATTCTGGAAGGTCATGATGTGCTCCAGGCCCAACTGTTCGATCAAATCAAGAGCCTCTGCAAAGTATGCCCGGTTCTTGTCCTTCCTCATGTGATCCACATCCACCCAGTGAGCATCCACATAAAGATTGGCCTTGGTCTTGAGCGCCTCATGGTAGATGAGAAACTGCTGCTTGGTCGAGAAGATATCATCTCCAGGAAAGTGCTCACGGGGTTCTCCATATGGGTTGATCTTCCTTCATGACATGAACTCAGCAGCAGGCATCTCCTCCATAGACATTGAGGATTCCTTACGCTTGTTGGCTGAAGTCTTGTACCTGCGCTGGGGATTGGAGCCCTCTGGCACATCACTTGGGGTACGCAGACGCTTGGATCCGGTGTCGCGAACAGGGTTGGTACGACGACCCTCAAAACCGGAGCCACCACCTAAAAACACAAACACAAGACCACGACAACACAAACACAAGAAGAATCAATGCCAAAGCCTCGATAAACACAAGAAACCAGGAGAAATAGGAAAGAGATCATGCTACGAAGAGAATATGATACAAGCGGTAGTACTGCTGACCCTATGCGGAAGTAAAAAATTAGTACCGCAAGGTAAGCGGTAGTACCGCATGACAGATGCGGTAGTACCGCATACTCTGCGGTAGTAATATTTTACTTCCGCAAGAAGAGGCGGAACTAAAAAATTAGTACCGCAATGTAAGCGGTAGTACCGCATATGGATGCGGTAGTACCGCATACGTTGCGGTAGTAAGATTTTACTTCCGCAAGTGGAGCGGAAGTAAAAAAATAGTGCTGTATGCGGAGCGGTAGTACCGCATTGGGTCGCGGTAGTACCGCTCGGCAAGCAGTACTGAATATTTACTTCCGCCCGAGCGGTAGTACCGCGAAGGACAGCGGTAGTACCGCTCAGGTCAGATCAGATCTGGACCAGATCGTGCGGTAGTACCGCGGTTCTCCAGCGGTAGTACCGCACGAAACAGATCTCAGAAGAGCAGATCTAGAAACGGCCAAAGAAATCGACTCACGGTACTACGGCTGATCATAGTAACTTCGTAGCAACAAATATAATCGTATTTCTAGTGCACAAACACTCTCCCACATCCTAAGCATCCATGGATAAGATCATGAAGAACACAAGAACACTAAGCATCTCCCCTAACCCTAAAAACACATGCAAGGCAATAAGAAGAGGGGAAAAGGGGAGAAACCTTCATCCATGGCAAGAGGGCGTGGTGGGGAACGATCCCACCGGTCGGAATGAGAGGAGAGTGGCCGAGGGAGGAGATCGGGCGAGGTCCTCCGGCGGCGTTCTTGAGAGAGAGAGACAGGGACGACGTGGGGGTTAGGAGTGAATGGGTATGGGGGAGATGGAACTCCCCCTGCCTGCTTATAACCCCCACTCGTTCGGATATGTGCGGTAGTACCGCGGTCATCGCGATAGTACCGCTTGCGCGGTAGTACCGCTCGCCAGGCGGTAGTACCGCCCTACCAGCGGCAGTAAAAAATTACTGCCGTGCTGGATGTGCGGTAGTACCGTAGGTCCATTGCGGTAGTACCGTAACCGATCACGGTAGTACCGCTCCCCCAAGAAAATGCACGAAAAAACAAGAGGCTTTAAGCACTAGAGAGAGTAAAAGAATCAAGTGCACAAGCAAAACAAGTAACACAACTCCTCATAAGAGGGCGGTGGCCGAGGCCACCTATGTTTGAGTTTTATAGATATGGCACCGCGAAGAATTATCCTTGGGCCCATGATCAATACTCGACTTGAAGCATTTAAGCCAACTATGTATGGCAAATGATAAAGATTTGGTTAGTTTATGCATAATAGGGGGAGAAATAGTTCATTGAGAGAACAATACTCCCCCTAAATCCATGCCTACATCTAGACAAGATAGCTATGTCGAGTGTGTGGAGTGTGTGCACAGATTCAAACCACATTGCACAAATCGATGATATTTAGCTCATGCCTTAACTCGCGAAATCTTGCTTCATCCAGAGGCTTCGTGAAGATATCTGCAAGGTTATCATGAGTGTTGACGTAGTGAAGCTCGATTTCTCCTTGCCTTATGTGATCCCGGATGAAGTGATACCGAATTTCAATATGCTTCGTCTTGAAGTGAAGCACTGGGTTGAGAGAAATCTTGATGGCACTTTAATTGTCACACCACAGAGGCACTTTTTCACAAGTGACACCGTAATCCTTTAAAGTTTGCCTCATCCATAAGAGTTGAGCACAGCAACTGCCAGCGGCCACATATTCTGCTTCGGTGGACGAGAGAGATACACAACTTTGCTTTTTGGAAGACCAACTGACAAGAGAGCAACCAAGAAATTGGCACCCTCCCGAGGTGGACTTCCTATCCACTTTGTCTCCCGCCCAGTCAGAATCAGAGAAACCAACAAGGTTGAAATTTGCTCCTCTTGGGTACCATAAGCCAAAGTTTGGGGTATGAGCCAAATATCGAAAGATTCACTTGACAGCCACAAAGTGACTTTCCTTAGGTGAGGCTTGAAACCGTGCACAAATTCCCACACTCAACATAATATCTGGTCTAGATGCACAAAGCTAAAGCAAGGATCCGATCATAGAGCGATATACCTTTTGATCCACCGCTTTATCATTGGGATCAATGTCAAGTTGGCATTTGGTTGGCATCGGAGTAGTAGCCGGCTTGACATCACTAAGATTGAACCTCTTGAGCATGTCTTGAGTATACTTGGATTGTTTGATGAAGATGCCTTCTCTTCTTTGTTTGATCTCAAATCCAAGGAAGTACTTCAACTCTCCCATCATGGACATCTCAAAATGTGTGGTCATGAGTGCGGCGAACTCATCATTGAAAGCTTTGTTAGGAGAACCAAAGATAATATCATCAACATATAGTTGGCATACAAACAACTCCCCTTTGACCTTCTTAGTAAAAAGAGTGGGGTCGATTTTCCCAATTTCAAACCCACGATCTTGTAACAACTCGGTAAGGTGCTCATACCACGCACGTGGGGCTTGTTTAAGGCCATAGAGTGCCTTATCAAGTTGATACACATGATTGGGGAACTTAGGATCCTCGAACCCCGGGGGTTGTTTAACATACACCAACTCATTAATGGGACCATTAAGAAATGCACTTTTCACATCCATTTGTTGCAATTTAAAGTTATGATGGGAAGCATAGGCAAGCAACAAACGAATGGATTCAAGACGAGCAACGGGGGCAAAGGTTTCACCGTAGTCGATACCCTCGACTTGGGAGTAGCCTTGAGCCACCAGACGTGCCTTGTTGCAGATGACAATGCCATGGGCATCTTGCTTGTTCTTAAAGATCCATTTGGTTCCAATGACATTATGGTTCTCTTTTGGTCTTGGCACCTAGTTATTGAGTTCTTCATGCATGGCATTGAGCCAGTCAGGGTCTTCGAGCGCCTCATAGACCTTCTTAGGTTCAACAAAGGAGACAAAAGCTTGATGAGCACAATAGTTTGCTAATTGTCTACGAGTGCTTACCCCCCTTTTGATGCTTCCTAAAATGTTCTCGATGTGATGCTCGTTGGAAGCAAGCCTGGAGGCAATTTTTGCAGCACGACGCTCTAATTGCTCTTCAAGTGATAACTGAGGAGCACTGAGTTGATCATCTTGAGCGTTGTCAGGAGCTAGATCTTGATCTTGAGCTTCCTCTTGACCTTGATCTTGCTCGGGGGACTGAACTTGGCCTTGTGCATCAATTGGTGGTTCTTCACCAACTTGAGATTGATCTTGCACTTGGCTTTGTTCAACAGGTTGAGGGCCTTCACTTTGTTCTTCGGAAGCGTGTGGGTCTTGGGTTGGTGATGGTTCCATTTGAGTGGAACATTGTCCTTCTCCTTCGGCCACAAGGGGTTCCTTAACGGGTAGGATATATCCAACACCCATTCTTCTTATGGCTTGAGGAGGAATTTCATCACCTGCATCACAAGTACCACTTTGCTCCACTTGGGAGCCGTTATTTTCATCAAACTCTACGTTACTCGTCTCCTCTATGAGTCCAGTGGACTTGTTGAGGACACGGTAAGCATGAGAGTTTGTAGCATAACCAACAAATATGCCCTCATGAGCTCTAGATTCAAATTTAGACAAACGAACACCTTTCTTGAGAATGAAACACTTACACCCGAACACCCGGAAGTACTTGAGATTGGGCTTGTTACCGGTAAGAATCTCATACGGAGTTTTGTTCAAGCCTTTGCGGAGATAGAGACGATTTGAAGCATGGCAAGCGGTGTTGATGGCTTCGGCCCAAAAGTTGTATGGAGAGTTGAATTCAGCCATCATGGTTCTTGCAGCATCTATTAAAGTTCGGTTCTTTCTCTTCGCTACACCGTTTTGTTGAGGGGTATACGGGGCTGCATATTGATGTTTGATCCCCTCATCACCAAGAAACTCATCCAAGGTGTAGTTCTTGAACTCGGTGCCATTGTCACTTCTGATCATCAAAATCTTTGCTTCATGTTGTCGTTGAGCTTCATTTGCAAAGTTGATGACGGTTTGTTGGGTCTCACTCTTCTTCTTGAAGAAGTATACCCAGGTATATCTTGAGTAATCATCCACAATCACCAAACAATACTTCCTACCCCCAAGACTATCAAAAGTGGGAGGCCCAAAGAGGTCCATGTGGAGGAGCTCTAGGGGTCTCTTTGAATAGATGATAGTCGTGGAGGGTGAGCCTTCTCATGTAATTTTCCTTCAATGCACGCCCTGCAAGCACGATCTTTGGCAAAGCTAACATTTGTTAGTCCACGGACATGGTCCCCCTTGAGAAGACTTTGCAAATATCTCATATTGACGTGGGCCAAACGGCGATGCCAAAGCCATCCCACATCAACTTTAGCCATTAGGCATGTCGCGACCTTAGTGGGTTGCTTCGAGAAATTAACCACATAAAGACCGTTCTCGACATGCCCAACATAGGCTACTTTAAGAGTCTTGCTCCACAAGAGGGCCACAGAATCAATATCAAAGAATGTAGCAAAGCCCATGAGTGCAAGTTGGTGAACAGAAAGTAAATTGTATGCAAGGGACTCAACAAGCATGACTTTCTCGATTGTGAGATCATGAGAGACAACAACCTTGCCAAGTCCCAATACCTTAGAAGATGAAGCATCACCCCATTCGACGTTGGTGGCCATAGAGAACCGAGATGCACGTCCACCACCAAGTCTTTTCTTCCGGTCATATGATTTGTGGCTCCGTTATCGAGCAACCATGATCCCCCACCGGAAGCAAACCCCTACAATAGATCAATGCTTGGATTTAGGTACCCATTTGGTAATGGGTCCTTTGAGGTTAGTAACAAGGGTCTTAGGAACCCAAATGGACCATTCAATGTACTCATAAGAAGAACCAACAAATTTAGCAAACACATGGCCATCACTGGCACGGCATAAAACATATGAAGGATTAAAATCGTCGGCCATGTTTGATGGTATGGTGGAGTTTTTCTTGACACCACCACTTTTCTTCTTGGTTGACGTGCCCTCTCCTTCTTTCACAAAGGATTGTCGGAGAGGGGGTGGTTGATTGGTCTTGTCATTCTTCTTCTTCTTGGGCTTAGGAACAAACCCAATTCCTTCCTTTGCCACAACTTCCTTTTGATTGCTCAAAAGGGCGTTGAGGTTCTTCTCACCTTGTATGCAAGTCACAAGGCCTTTCTCAAGTTGCTTCTTCAACTCGGCATTCTCTTCAACAAGATGCACATGCTCGCAACATGGGTTAGTAGCATTTGCATTATCAATTAAAACCATGCGAGGAAAGATAGCCTTTTCCTTGGTTAGCGAAACTTGGAGTTGATCATGAGACTCCTTGAGGGTAGCATGCATTCCTTTCAAGGCCTTGTGAGCCTTGTCAAGTATTTCAAACTCCTCTTTGAGTTTAGCATGGTCAACATCAAGTTTTGCCTTCTCAGAGTTAAGGACACGAGAGACAACTAAAGCATGATCAAGATCTTTCTTTAATTTAGCATGATCATCGTTGTGTGACTCCTCAAGAGTCAAACGAAGACCACGCTCTTCCTCTAGGGCATTAGAGAGATCCGATATCTCATCGGCATAGTCTCGACTATGTCCTTCCATTTTGGTAATGGTTTCCTCGTGAGCCTCGATCATGTCATTGGCCTCACCGAGTTGTTCCAAGAGAGCAACAAAATGCTTCTTGGGTTTGCCCTTGAGATTCTTTATGAACAAATCAAATTCATTTTCTCCCTCCTTAATACCCTCACCCTCATCAATACAATTAGTCAATGAAGGATTAGAAGGGATAGTAGTATTGATGTTTGGGGTTACCTTGTTGGTGGCCTTGGCCATGAGACACTTGGCGGTGATGTTCTCGTTTGGTGAGTTGAAGAGAGATGAGTGCGTAGTGGTAGCAATTGCAATTGTGGCCATAGTGGTCACCTCATCATCTTCATCATTGTCATCATCCTCCACTGTCGGTGTACTAAGGTAGGGGTACCCTAGTACCCCAACTTGTGCACGGGCAGTTGCAGCTTCCCGCGGCAAGGTTTACTGCGTGCTCGCCGAAGACCTTCCTGCCTCCTATTAAACCATTCAAAAACAAAGTATACAAAACAAAAGATCGAGGCCCCGGCAAGAGGAGCTTGCCGGGAAGGCCGTACCAGGCTCAAGACTGTTCCAATAACACAAGACCCTGGCAAGAGGAACTTGCCAGGAAGATTAGAAGATATTGCCTCGGCGCTATGCGCGCCCCGGCAAGGGGCCCGGGGAGCGGCAAGTTCCCGGGCCCGGCAAGATCAAGGCCCCGGCAAGGCGCTTGCCGGGGAGGCTACGCTGTGTGCCCGCGCTCCAGCTCATCGGCCCACGCGTCGCCCTGGAGCCTAACCAGGGACGCGTGGCGGATGGCTGTGCAGCCTGGGGTACACGGTGGCACACCACGGTGATAAATCCGTCGCCGTGGCGGACGGAGACGCTAAGGCGGGAGCTTTTGGGGTCGACGGCGACGGGCATTAAATGCCCTTGTCCCCCACTGTTAAAGTAGGTATAGACCACTGTTCTGTACTGTAGCTCCACTGTTCCCGCACTGTTACAACCACCACCTCTTTTACATTTTTACCCCTTTCTCCTACGTTGACACCTGTCGGTGACCCCTTGCACTATAAAAGGAGGCCCATGCACAACGTGGAGAAGGTTCGAAACCTAGATTACTCTCACGCACGGTGTAGCTGCATCTTCAAGCTCCCGAGCGCTCAACTCAATACACAACTAAGCAGGAGTAGGGTTTTACGCATCCGTGCGGCCCGAACCTGGGTAAAACTGCCCGCGCGTCCGCTCCGATCTGCTCTTTGTGCTCCCTCCGCCCTCGTACCGCACAGACAAGGGGCTCCGGTCCCATAGGTGTTCGTGGCGGACAGTTTCCCCCGACATCTTTGGCGCGCCAGGTAGGGGGCGTCGAGGTTGTGCGAACCTGATCCGGCGTTCGCGCGGGCGCATTCTTCATCAACCTCTCCAAGTTTCATCAGCAACTTCATCAGCGACAACTCCATGGCCCCGAAGAAGAAGCCTTCGGAGGTCGGAGGCCCGTCTGCGTCTCACCCGCCGCCACCAGAGCCAACGGTGGGCGGGGGAGACGCCGTCGGAAGGGTGGTTGCCGGCGAGGACACTCACGGTGCCACCAGATCCAAGAACAGGACGGATGACCGGACCTCGGTCTCCGTGGACGCGCCGCGTCCATCACAGCACACGACGACCCCGCAGCGCCATACCACGGGGGGTGGTATCCGCTTGCTGGGACAAGGCCAAACTGGAGGTTCGCGGGACGCCCCGGACCCCCGTCCGGGCACAAGCAAAGCGAAGGCGCCGGCGCGGGACCCCGCTCCTTCTAACGTCGTTAGAAGTCCGAGCGTATCCCGCTCCTCGCACCGCTCGCCCGCGTTCCCCACTACTCCGGCAGAAGCGCTCGCAAGGGCGCAGCTGCTCCTCGATTTTCCTCCAGCGGCCGACAAGGCCGAGGAATGGAGGGCCACTATCCGGAGCCTGATAGACTTCGCCAACAACGACTCTCCGCAGCAGCCGTCGGCCTCGCGGCCGCGGCAGGCTGAGAAGACGAAGGCTATCGGCGACAAGACTGCCGGGGGTGCGACAAGCGTGCACTCCCCGCCGCAGAAGCAGAAGACGCCGCCCCGCCGGAACAATCCCGACGACGGCTCCACAGCCTCGTCGGACCCGCGGGCCCGTCGGGACCAGCGCCAGGTCCTCGACGACCGGCGAGATGAAGACGCTCGGACCACGATCGAGCGCCGCCGAGAAGCTCGGCGACAATCCGACAAGAGAGCTGGGAACACTGTCGACGCACCCGCGCCCGGTGAACCAGGCGACTTGCCGTACGCGGCAGGCTGCCCTGCGTTCACCCGCGAGCTGCGGCGCGTCCAGTGGCCCAGCATGAAGAACTTTAAGCCCGACGTACCGGAGAAGTACGACGGCAAGACGCACCCCTCGGAGTTTCTCAGCGTCTACACTATCGCAGTGCAAGCTGCCGGGGGGCGCGACGAGAAGATCCTAGCCAACTACTTCCCACTCGTGCTGAAGCCGAACGTCCGTTCGTGGCTCATGCACTTGCCGGAAGGCTCTATCTCCTCTTGGGCCGACCTCTGCCATCAGTTTGTTGGCGCCTTCACCGGCGGCCACAAACCCCATGGCCAGGAGAGCGATCTCCACATTTTGGCCCAGAAGGAAGGCGAACCCCTGCGCAAGTATATTCAACGCTTCAGCCGGGTGCAGCACAACATCCCCGACGTTCACCCTGCTGCGGTTATCAGCGCGTTCCATCAGAACGTGCGTAACCGCCGCATGCGTGAGGAGATGGCGATGACCAAGATCAGGGACGTCAGCGAGCTCTACGCTCTTGCCGACAAGTGCGCCCGTGCAGAAGAGGGGAGGAAACTCCCCGGGGAGGATGCTGGCGCAGGGGGAAGCGACAGCGACGACGCCGCCCCGGCAAAGAAGAGCCGGCGGCGGAACAACAGGAAGAAGGGCAAGAAGGAAGTGCTTGCCGTTGAGAAATCCGGCAAGGAGGCCCCCGCCAAACAAGCGCAGGCTGGCGGCTCCGGCAAGGAGCCTGCCCCTGCGGCGGCGGCCGACAAGCCGGGTAGCTCCGACAAGCAATACTGTAAGATTCACCGCACCAAGGGTCACGATCTCTCCAATTGCAAACGCGTCGAGTACCTCGTCGAGCAGCAAAAAGCTGAGTACGAAAGGCGCGACAAGGAGAAGGCCCAAGGTGGCGGGGAGGAGCCCAGCAAGAAGCGGCCGTTTAACGGCCGGGGAGGACGCCGCGGCAAGGCCAAGCAGCGGCAAGGAGATCGACCTCCCCGGGGCCGCGACAACGACGAAGACGACGATGAAGACATGGAGGACGACGAGAACAGCGAGCAGGAGTTCCAGAAGGCCACGGAGGTCCTGTGCGTCGACGGTGGCGCCTCCCTGCACACCTCCCACCGCCAGCTGAAACAGTGGGTGCGTGAGGTGAATGCAGCGGAGCCGCCCGTGGAGTCGCGCAGGCTCCTCAAATGGTCCAGCACGCCCATCGTTTTTGACCTTGAGGATCACCCTGACCGCACCACGGCGGTCGGGTGCTTGCCGATGTTGGTTTCCCCCACCATCCGCAACCTCAAGGTCACCAAAATGTTGGTTGACGGCGGGGCCGGGCTGAACTTGATCTCCTCTGCTGTGATCAAGAAACTCCAGATTCAAGACGGCGAGCTCGAAGAGACCGGTTCGTTCCAAGGAATCAACCCGGGAAGGAGCAAGCCCAAGGGAAAGATTACTCTGCCAGTGACCTTTGGCGGGGAGCTCAACTTCAGGACTGAGCGCATCACTTTTGACGTTGCCGATATTCCATTGCCCTACAATGGAATACTCGGCCGTCCCGCCCTCGCCAAGTTCATGGCAGCTTCCCACTATGCCTACAACGTACTGAAAATGCCGGGGCCGATAAGCGTCATCACTGTCCATAGCGACAAGAAAGATGCGCTTATTTGCGCCGACAAGATTTACCGGGATGCGGCAGCTGCGGCCGAGAAGGATACTCTTGCCGCTGAAGCTCCCGGGGGGAAGAAGACGAAGACCAAGTCCGGCAAGTGCTCTGGGACCCACTCCGGCAACCGCACCTCTTCGGAGTGCTGCGTCGCCGTCGAGGACGTTCCATCGAGCTCCACCGGCAAGAGCAAGAAAGGAATGGCTGCTCCTCCGGCAACCAAGAAAGTGTCCGCAAAGGAGGATGGCACTGGTGGTACCTTCACCATCAGTGCCACCCTTGACAGCAAATAGGAAAGCGCGCTCGTCGCCTTCCTGCGGGCGAATGTCGATGTGTTTGCTTGGCAACCATCTGACATCCCCGGTGTTCCCAGGAAGGTGATTGAGCACAAGCTTGCTGTCTGTCCTCATGCGCGGCCCATCAAGCAAAAAGTGAGGAAGCAAGCCGTGGAGCGCCAAGAGTTCATCAATGAGGAGATCAAGAAACTAGAGGCAGCAGGCCTAGTTAGAGGCGTGATCCATCCGACGTGGTTGGCAAACCCAGTCGTCGTGCGCAAGGCCAACGGGAAGTGGAGACTGTGTATAGACTTCACTGATGTCAATAAAGCGTGTCCCAAGGATCCCTTCCCTTTGCCGCGCATTGACCAGATCGTTGACTCCACTGCCGGATGTGAGCTACTCTGTTTTCTTGATGCATACTCAGGCTATCACCAGATTTTCATGGCTAAGGAAGATGAAGAGAAGACTGCATTTATCACTCCATGTGGCACCTATTGCTTTATCCGCATGCCATTTGGATTGAAGAATGCAGGCTCAACTTTTGCAAGGGTAGTGTACACTGCTTTTGAGCCACAGATCCACAGGAATGTAGAAGCCTACATGGATGACATCGTGGTAAAGAGCAAGAGCAAAGAAACACTGATTCAAGACTTGGAAGAAACGTTTCAGAACCTGCGCAGGATACAACTCAAGCTGAACCCCGAGAAGTGCGTCTTTGGAGTTCCCTCCGGCAAGCTTCTCGGGTTCTTTGTATCACAGAGGGGGATTGAAGCCAACCCCGACAAGATCAAAGCCATCGAGCAGATAGAAGCTCCAAAGCGCGTCAAAGATGTCAGAAGGCTTGCAGGTTGCGTTGCTGCCCTCAGTAGGTTCATTTCAAAATCCGCAGAACGCGCCCTACCTTTCTTCAAAATCTTGAAGAAGGCAGGTCCCATGAAGTGGACTCCGGAAGCGGAGGCGGCGTTGCAGGATTTGAAACGGTACCTGTCCTCCACTCCTGTACTTGTCGCACCTAAACCGCAGGAAAAGTTGTTGCTATATTTAGCGGCAACCAACCAGGTGGTTAGTGCTGCGTTAGTAGCGGAGAGGGAGTCCGACGAGGAGTCAGCATCACCGGCAAGCGAATCTAGCGACAAGCAGGGGACTGTCCCGACAAGCTCTGGCCCCGACAAGGAAGACTTTGCGCAGGAGCAAGGAGAGGTGCGGAAGAAGATGGTGCAGCGCCCAGTGTATTTTGTAAGTTCCCTTCTCCAGGGAGCTAGATCAAGGTACTCTGGTGTGCAAAAATTGCTTTTCGGCCTCCTCATGGCCTCGAGAAAGCTGCGCCACTACTTCCAAGCCCATGAGATAACGGTGGTCACTCGCTTTCCGTTGAAGAGGATATTGCACAATCCAGAGGCAACAGGCAGGATCGTCGAGTGGGCACTGGAACTGTCAAGCTTTGGACTCAAGTTTGAAAGTACTTCAACCATTCAGAGCCGAGCTTTGGCAGAATTCATCGCTGAATGGACCCCAACGCCAGAAGAAGAAGTTCAAGAAACAAGTATACCCGTGCAAGAAGCGACAAGTGAATGGGTAATGTACTTTGACGGTGCCTTCTCGCTGCAAGGCGCCGGTGCCGGCGTGGTGCTTATCGCGCCCACCGGAGAGCACCTCAAATATGTTATCCAGATGCACTTTCCCAGGGAGCAAGCGACAAACAACACTGCAGAATATGAAGGCTTGCTTGCCGGCCTCAGGATTGCGGCCGAACTTGGGATCAGGAAGTTGATTGTACGGGGCGATTCTCAGTTGGTGGTCCGGCAAGTTAACAAGAGCTATCAGAGCCCTTTGATGGAAGCATATGTCGATGAAGTGAGAAAGCTTGAAGAGCACTTTGAAGGTTTGCAGATGGAGCACGTCCCAAGAGCCCAAAATGAGATTGCAGATGGCCTTTCAAAGTGCGCCGCAATGAAGTTACCTGTGGAACCAGGGACCTTTTTGCTCAAGCTGACTCAACCATCAGTTACACCATCAATTGGGCAGTCCAAGAAGAGAAAGTTGGTCTCCGGCGACTACTTGCCGGCGGATCTTCCTGAACCCGCCGCCAAAGTTCCCAGGATCAACGACAACGCTGAGGAACAGTTTGCTCCTGCAAGCCCTCGGGCTTGTGCAGTTGAAGCAAGTGTTCCCGACAAGCCTCGCCCCGGCGAGCTTGCCGGGGGACCGTCAGCTCCGACAGGACCAGAGGTCTTTGCCGTAGAAGCTGGGGTTCCCGCAGCGGCCCTCGAGCCTTTAGTCCTTGCCGTCGAGCCCCGGGCTCCAGCATGGGCACAGCAGATCGTCCGTTTTCTGCAAACTGGAGAACTTCCCGACGACCCTCAAGAGATAGAGAAGATAACCAGGCAGTCAAGTATGTATCAGTTCGTGGATAACGAGCTATACAGAAGAAGACTCAACGGTGTCAGGTTGAAATGCATCTCCAGGGAAGATGGACAGAAGCTGTTGGCGGAAATACACGGAGGCATATGCGGCCACCACATTGGCGCAAGGGCACTTGCCGGAAAAGCTTTCCGGCAAGGGTTCTTTTGGCAAGAAGCCCTCCAAGATGCAACTGCACTAGTAACCAAGTGTGAAGCGTGCCAGTTCCATGCAAAGCAAATACATCAGCCAGCTCAAGCTCTCCAAACAATCCCTTTGTCATGGCCCTTCTCGGTCTGGGGGCTCGATATCCTCGGCCCTTTCCCTCGCGCTGTCGGGGGCTTTGAGTACTTGTATGTTGCAATCGACAAGTTCACAAAGTGGCCAGAAGTGGAGCCAGTGAGAAAGGTGACAGCACAGTCAGCGGTCAGGTTCTTCAGGTCGATTGTTTGCCGTTTCGGGATCCCTAACAGGATCATCACCGACAACGGTACGCAATTCACTAGTCGCACCTTCATGCAGTACGTCCAAGACCTTGGCGCCAAGGTCTGTTTCGCTTCTGTTGCTCACCCGAGGAGCAACGGCCAAGCGGAGAGGGCAAATGCTGAAGTGCTGCGCGGACTCAAGACAAGGACCTTTGACAGGCTGCGCAAGTGCGGAAGGAATTGGATAGAGGAGCTCCCGGCGGCTCTTTGGTCAATCAGAACGACACCAAATCGAGCCACCGGACAGACACCTTTTGCTCTAGTCTATGGAGCAGAAGCAGTTCTCCCCACGGAACTCGTATACGAATCTCCTCGAGTGCTCGCTTATGATGAGCTCGAGCAAGAGCAACTGCGGCAAGATGACGCATTGCTCCTTGAGGAGGGACGTCTCCAGGCTGCTGTACGAGCTGCTCGATACCAGCAAGCTTTGCGCCGCTACCATAGCCGCAAAGTCAAGGCCAGGAGTCTCGAGGAAGGCGACCTTGTTCTTCGGCGTGTTCAGTCCGCCAAGAATTCCAACAAGTTGACGCCGAAGTGGGAAGGCCCTTATCGGGTGAGACAAGTTACGAGGCCCGGCGCTGTCCGCCTCGAGACCGAAGAAGGCTTACCGGTGAGCAACTCCTGGAACATAGAGCATCTTCGCAAGTTTCACCCCTAAGGCGCGGTTGCCGTGATCCGCTCCGGCAACCACCTTTTGTACAAGCCTTGCCGCTGTTGCATGTAACCCTTTGTACAAAGCCGGGCGCAGACCCCGTGCATCAGTAAAGATTTCGTGTTTTCGCATCGATTGCCTTTCGCATGCTTCTCTTTGCTATTCGCATGTTTTATTTGGCATTTGATGCAGCACTTAAACATTCGGTAAGCACTATTACGCCGAAAGGCAATATGCTTTTTCCCTCTCCCTTTCCTTTTCTCTTAAGCAGAAGGAACGTTCCTCGCGCACAAGTTTGCCGGGGGGGAAGGAGATGGAGGAGGAACTAAGTGCCGTTCAAGTAAGAAGAGCCTTACCGGAAAGCGGACAACATGAGCAAGCAGCATATGAAAGATAAGTTGTTAGAATTTGACCAATTCAAATTTTAAATTTTGGTTGTCTTCCTTGAACGATCACACTTTGTATGGAAAACCTGTGCGCGGAGGAACCTACCCGTGGCTTGCCGCACCCTTATCTTGTCTTCGAGTCCACTCAACGATTTAAGTGAGCTGCGACAAGTGTCGCGCCCTTGCTTCGTTTCCGAGTACACTCAGCAAGCTAAGTGCGTTGCGACTTGCTGCGGCGAGGTTGCTTGCCGGCGAGGACCTTGGCCAGCAGGCTGCTCAGGGTCCAGCGCTCAGCGCTCGCGGCAAGGGCCCCTTGCCGGCAAGCTCCCCGGGAGCGTAGGGTGAAAAACATACAAAGTCAAAGATGGGAACAAGGAAGATAACATTGCACTGATTGATTGAAGTAAAGCAAATATCTTACAAGGATAACTTGTCGCAATGGACTAATGAGTTCATAACATAATGTGCAGCAACGAAAAGATAAAGATAAATGGGGCCCTAGTCTACGCGGTCGCCCTCCTTCCTGCCAAGCTTTGCCACCTTGGCGATGATATGGCCGACCTGCTCCTTCAGGGCCTCCGTGTCCGCATCTGCCGGCAAGCTGCGAAGAACGTTCGTGAGGTTGATCCCCGGGTTGCGGTACACGATCTTCGTCAAGACCCGCTCCAGAGTTCCCGCGCAGAGACGGCGCGACTCCTCGGCCAGCTGCGCAGGGATGCGGTTCCGGAGACCTGCAAGGGCTGGAGCGACGCCTCTGAAGAAGAGGCTGAGCTTGGCGCTGTGCGGGAGATCTGGATCCGGCGAGTAGATAAGATGCTCAACCTTCAAAGCAAGCAACTCCTGGTCAATGTTGGACGCAGAAGAAACCAGCTCTTCGGTCCACACTTCAATAGTCTGCCGGAAGAGCTCGGAGGCCTTGTTGACGCTCTCCATCAAGGTTCGCTCCTTGCGGAGCTCATCCTTCAGCTTTGCCTCCTGGGCCCGGGCAGCATCAAGCGACTCCTTCAGGGTGGTGACCTTCAGCTCCAAGTCTTCAATGGAATCCTTGGCGGCCTTCAGCTCGTCACCCCTCTGGGACAAACTCACCTGGAGCTCTGAGTTGGTGTGCGCATCCTTCTCGCGCTCCAGGATGAGCGCGGCAACCTTCTCGGCGCTCACCTTCATCGCTTTCTCCAGTTGTTCAACCTTGGCGGCGAGCTCTTTCTTGGCGTCCTCCGCGGCAGCCGCGGCGGCCTTCGCCTCTTTCAGCTCCCCGCCAAGGGCAGCCTCGCGAGCGGCAAGGTCTTCTTCATGAGAATCCAGATCCACCTTCCGCTGCGCGAGCTCTCCCTCTCGCCGGGACATCTCCACCCCGGCGAGGCGCTGCTGTTCGTCGGCTTCGGCCCTCTCAAGTACCCACTCTTGGTACTCGCCGGCGAGACGCTCTCGCTCCTCTGCCACCTGGCGGAGGGCGGCCTGGTTGGCGGCGCTGAGCTCCGCCGCGCGCTTCTCCATCTCTGCCGCAGCCTTGGCGGCAAGAGCCTCCCGGGAAGCGAGCTTTGCTTGCCTGGCCCGGTAAAGGGCCAGGAGCTGATGAAGCAATCGCTCCTCCTCGGGCCCCTCACCTCCCCCGGGCGCCTGGACTATCTTCAGGCCTGCGGAGGCGAGGACCTCTCCGTCGAACGCCTCGCCCTCCGCAGGAGCTCGCGACGAGGACCCCCACGGCATCTGGATGAAGACGCCATTGGGGGCCTCGAGATAGAACCTTTGCTCCTCGCCGGCGGAGGGACCGGTGGCCGGCGCAGCATCCGATGCTCCCGCCACCTCCGGGTCGGCGGTGCGGCCACCGTCTCCCTCCCCGGCCGCTGCGTCCGCAGCCGGAGCAGTCTCTTGCGCAGCCGGCTCGGCGGCCTCGCCCACCTCCTCGACGACTGGAGCGTCGCCGCCGCCGCCCTGCGCGTCCTCCTCCTCGAGGATGATTACCTCCGTCTCCATAGGCGCAGGAGGAGGAAGATCTAAGAAGAAGAAGAAGACAAAGAAACTCAAGACACAAGCAAATATCCAAAAAAGACAAACCAAGAAGACAAGTTACAAAGGTTACCTTGGCGGGTGCCCTCAGCGACGGGCTCCCTCGCCGGGGAGCTCGGCCTCGTCGGGGTAGTCGCCCTCGCCGGGGAACTTGGCCTTGGCGGGGTGGCCGCCCTTGCCGGGCTGCTCGTCCTTGGCGGGGTACTCTGCCTTGGCGGAGTACCCGCCCTTGACGGAGCACTCTCCCTTGCCGGAGAGTCCTGCCTTGGCGGGGATGGCGGTGCCTGCAGCTCCTCGGCGGTGGTCTCCGGGCGCTCTTCCCGCTGCGGCTCCTCCTCTGCACGGAGCAAGACAAGGGATGTCAAAATATGAAGATAAAGTCAAAAGCCTCAGACGTACCCCGACAAGCAAAAAGAAAGAACCCCAGACTTACGCTGGGGGCTGCGCTGCGGGCTGCGCTGGGGGCTGCTCATCGGAGCAGTGCCAGAGTCCGGCAGGCTCGGCTCCGGCGCGCCCTCCGCTGCCGCCGCTGCCGAGTCCTCCGCGACCTCGGCCTCGGGCGCCTTGGCCTTCTTCGCGGCGCGATGGGCCAGGGTCCTGAAACCAAAACAGAAGATAGAGTTAGCATCAACAGAAGCTCAAGACAAGAATTAAGAAGATGAAGAATCTCGGATCCTTACTCCTGGTCCTCCTCGTCGTCCTCGCTCAGGGCGGAGAAGTCGTACTCCACCGTGGGCGCGTCGACGCGAGGAGCGGGAGGCGAAGACTCCCTCGCGCGCTTGGTACTCGCCGGGGCTGGGGGCTGCGAAGACCCAGCCCCTGTGGCTGCCGGCGCCTGGGGGGCGGGCGGAGCCGCTGCTCCGCTCCGAGAAGACCCTTGCCGGCTCGCTGCCGGCCTGCGGGGCGCCTCCGTCGTGGTCCGCGCCCGGCCCGCCTCTGCTGCGGCTGGTGCGCCGGACGGCCTTGGCGCGGCTTGACTCCCCCGGGGAGCCGCCCGCCGAGGTGGCTGTTGCCGGGGCGCCTGTGCCCTTTCCCCCGTCGCCGCCTTGCGGAGACGCTTTGCCGGGGACTCCTTCGGGCTTGCCGGAGGCGGGGAGCTCTCCGACGAGGAGAGGTCGTCGGCGTACAACTCTGTAGATCCACCGGAGTCTTCGGCCTCCTCCTCCTCCTCCTCCTCTGCCTCGGCCGGCTCGCTGGGCCCAGCATCCAGCGATGCGGCCCTCTTCCCCTTGGCGCCTCCGCCCCTCGCGGCGCCTCTGCTTCCTCCGGCGGTTCCCTCCCTTGCCGCGGCCTCCGTCGCGATCCCATGGATCCCGGAGTGCCTCAACGAGGGGACCCCGGCGAGCGCGTCGGGTGGGAGGTTCAGCAATCGACGGATCTCCGCCTCTTCCGCCTGGGTGGACGCCTCCTCGGCCTCCGCCTCCTCCGGCGAGAACCCGAAGACTCCAGCCGCCGCGGCTGCGGCGGCCTCTTCAGCCCGAGAAGCAATGTAAGCGATTTCCTGCTCGGTGGTGTCCCGCGTATGCAGCTTGAGGTCCTCCTTGTTACTCGCCACCTCGACGAGGTTGTCGTAGAAGTTGAGGACGTCGATTGGCTTCGGGGCGATCCACGACCGGTCCAAGCCATGCGAGTCGCACATCGGCATCATGGCAAGGATTCGGTCCCTCGCGGCGTTGTTGCAGAGCGGCACCACTTCCCGGGGAGTCCTGAACCACTCGGGGTGCGCCGGGTCGTACTTGAAGAGCTCTCGTACCATCCCGCGCAGCTCCAGAGTGGTGAAGTTAAAATTAAGTCCAGGACGCAGCCGCATGATGTCTGCCGGGCCGCCGTACAACCAGGCCGGCCTCTTCCGGTCTTGGAGAGGGGCGATGCGCCGGCGGAGGAAATCTGCGCCCACCTCGGCAACTGATAGCCGGGCCAGCCGAAGACGGAGGATCCGGACAAGAGCGATGTCAAGCTTGACGTCGTCGGAATCTAGTTCGCTCCAATCTCTGCCGCGCGCGATAGGCGTTGTGCGCGGCGCAGTAAAGGCTTGCGGCTGGTCCTCTACAATCCAGCACCACTCAGCTCGCCATTCCTCCCACTTGCCGCGGAGCTCCCCCGGCAAGTACGACCCCTTCTTCCCGAGACGGAAGACCCAAGAAATACATCCGGAGAGGGGGGCATCTGCCTCGGCTCTAGGGGTGAAAAAGTGTCTAAAGAGGGCTACGTTGGGGTGGACTCCTATGAAGTTTTCGCACATATGTGCGAAAACGGCCATGGTGAGGATGGCGTTGGGGGTGAAATCAAGCAGATGGAAGCCATACGTATTCATGATGTCACAGAAGAAGTTCGAAAATGGAGGGCAGAGACCACAGTGGAAAAAGGGAGCAAAGAAGTAATACCCGCCGGGATAGTGGTCCTTGGCGGCGGCCGGGTATGCTCGGGTGCGGGGATGCGCATCGGTGCGCTTGGACCAGAACAAGTAGTACTTGCTCCAGAGTTCTTCCACACCGAGCTTCGGCGAGAAGACGACGTTCCGCTTCCGGTAAGCGATGAGCTTGGCTGCTTGCTCGGATTTCTCCTTCTTGGACTTCTCCGCTTTCCCCTTGTCGGCCTTCGGGGCCATGGCGGACGCGGCGGAAGGAAGGGGACGGAGAGCTAGGCGGCGGCGGAGCTGTGGAGGCGGAGCGCTAGAAGGAATCTTTTTGCAGGAGGAAGACGACGTAATGAGAGCACAGGGAGGGGAACCGCGCCCGCTGCCTCTGCTTTTATGGGGGAGTGGGGGGGCGTTTTCCCCTTTCCATTAAGAGATCGTGGGCACGTCCCATCCCACGGCGCCGCAATCGACGCGTGCCGTTACCGTGGGGTGCGGCGGATATGGAAGTGGATTCGGCGCGCCGCGGGCCGCGGGTGCCCGTGCACTGTTTTGGGCCTGGCCCAACAGCGCTCGGCACCGTGTGTGGCCCAGGCCCGGGGGCTCCTGTCGGTGTACTAAGGTAGGGGTACCCTAGTACCCCAACTTGTGCACGGGCAGTTGCAGCTTCCCGCGGCAAGGTTTACTGCGTGCTCGCCGAAGACCTTCCTGCCTCCTATTAAACCATTCAAAAACAAAGTATACAAAACAAAAGATCGAGGCCCCGGCAAGAGGAGCTTGCCGGGAAGGCCGTACCAGGCTCAAGACTGTTCCAATAACACAAGACCCTGGCAAGAGGAACTTGCCAGGAAGATTAGAAGATATTGCCTCGGTGCTATGCGCGCCCCGGCAAGGGGCCCGGGGAGCGGCAAGTTCCCGGGCCCGGCAAGATCAAGGCCCCGGCAAGGCGCTTGCCGGGGAGGCTACGCTGTGTGCCCGCGCTCCAGCTCATCGGCCCACGCGTCGCCCTGGAGCCTAACCAGGGACGCGTGGCGGATGGCTGTGCAGCCTGGGGTACACGGTGGCACACCACGGTGATAAATCCGTCGCCGTGGCGGACGGAGACGCTAAGGCGGGAGCTTTTGGGGTCGACGGCGACGGGCATTAAATGCCCTTGTCCCCCACTGTTAAAGTAGGTATAGACCACTGTTCTGTACTGTAGCTCCACTGTTCCCGCACTGTTACAACCACCACCTCTTTTACATTTTTACCCCTTTCTCCTACGTTGACACCTGTCGGTGACCCCTTGCACTATAAAAGGAGGCCCATGCACAACGTGGAGAAGGTTCGAAACCTAGATTACTCTCACGCACGGTGTAGCTGCATCTTCAAGCTCCCGAGCGCTCAACTCAATACACAACTAAGCAGGAGTAGGGTTTTACGCATCCGTGCGGCCCGAACCTGGGTAAAACTGCCCGCGCGTCCGCTCCGATCTGCTCTTTGTGCTCCCTCCGCCCTCGTACCGCACAGACAAGGGGCTCCGGTCCCATAGGTGTTCGTGGCGGACAGTTTCCCCCGACATCCACATATTCTTCTTGAGCCACCAACACTTTCGGAGGAGTCTTCTTGATGAAGTTGTTCTTGTTGGGATAGGACTTTGACTTGTCCTTCCGAATAAGCTTGCCTCCAAAGTCTTCTCTCTTCTCATATGGGCAATCCACAACGAAGTGACTTACATTTCCACAGTTGAAGCATGTCCTCACTCGTTGCTTCCCTTTGTTCCCACTAGAGTTGTTCCTGTTAAAGTTGGACCTTGTGTTCTTCTTGCCCCAGAATTGCCTTGAAGCAAGAGCCATGTGCTCATGATAGGCATATTTGGTGTCCTCGGGGCAGCACTCATCATCATCTTCCACTTCCTCCTCTTCCACACAAGCCTTGGCCTTCAGAGCAAGATTAGGCTTCTTGGATCGTTGAGCTCTTAGGACCGCATTGTCGGCGATTACGTCAAGGATCCTCATGGCAACAAATTCATCCAACACTTCATTTGAGGATAAAGTGTGGAAGTCCGGTCTCTGACGAATGACAGAGGACATGGCCTTATGATAGGGCATCATGGCCTTGAGAAACTTGCGCTTGATCCAATTGTCATCCATATCCTTACTGCCATGATCTCGAAGAGACACTGCAAGAATAGTTAATCTTTGATAAAGTTCACGAGGATCTTCATCTTCGATCATAGCAAACTCATCAGCTTCATCTTGCACCACTTCATAGTTGGAGCGTTGAATACTGGTCCTTCCCTTGTACATTGTGCCGACATGCTCCCAAGCTTCCTTGGCAACAGTGAAGGGTCGAAGGTGTGCAATGTCTTCAGGAGGGATGGAATCTTGAAGAATGCAAAGAGCGGACTCGTTGAACTGATGATCTACAGTCTCTCTTGGAGTCATGTTGTCGGGATCATACGGATAAAAACCTTGCTCAATGATTCTCCAAAGGTTAGTGGAACAATGATTGATATGACGTTTGAAACGAAAAACCCAAGTAGCAAAATCAGTATTTTTCACAAACTTGGGAGGGGGCCCAACAGAATTTAAATGCGGTGTGGGAACGGGTCCTCCATAGTGAGTAGGAGGAGCAGATTGGGCAAATTTCCCACTCCCATTCTTAGTGACCGGGGCTTGCTCACTACTAGCTTCTCCCTTGTCGGGATTAGCCTCCGACACGTTGGTAGCGGGACGACCCACTTCCAACGGTGAGGTGGATAATTTAAGCCCCTCAAGCATTTCTTTAAACATGCCTTTGACCTCGCTTGCTAGTGATTCTTTCAATGTGGTCAAGGCCACATTGAACTCCTCACGAGTGATCGAGGCTCCCCCATCTGACGTAGGCGAGGACGGATTTCCACCGGAATGGTCCTCCGTCTTGACTACGTTGTCAACCATACTCTTCGGACGGTAAAGTCCTTAAAAAGAGACGAGGCTCTGATACCAATTGAAAGGATCGATATAGTTGACTAGAGGGGGGGTGAATAGGCAACTAACAATTTTTAGCTTTTCTTAACCAATTTAAATTAAGCGACAAAATAAGTTGTCTAGATATACTACTAGGGTGACAACTAGGAGAAAGAAGGACAACAACTACACATGCATGCTATAGGAGTTGAACAAGTAAAGCATGCAAAAGTAAAGGTAAGAAATAACCACAAGTGGAACCGGTGGAGACGAGGATGTGTTTCCGAAGTTCCTTCCCTTTGAAGGGAAGTACGTCTCCGTTGGAGCGGTGTGGAGGCACAATGCTCCCCAAGAAGCCACTAGGGCAACCGTATTCTCCTCACGCCCTCACACAATGCAAGGTGCCGTGATTCCACTAGTGGTGCCCTTGAAGGCGGCAACCGAACCTTTCAAACAAGGTTGGGGCTATCTCCACAACTTGGAGGCTCCCAACAAACCACGAAGCTTCACCAGAATGGAATATGGCTTCGAGGTGACCTCAACCGTCTAGGGTGCTCAAACAACCAAGAGTAACAAGATCCGCAAGGGATTAGTGGGGAGAATCAAATATCTCTTGGTGGAAGTGTAGATCGATGCCTCCTCAAGCAATTCCGAGCAAATCAACAAGTTTGATTGGCTAGGGAGAGAGATCGGGCGGAAATGGAGCTTTTGGAGCAACAATGGAGTAGTGGGGGAAGAGGTAAGTCTTCTTGGAGAAGAAGACCCCCTATATATAGTGGGGGGACAAATCCAACCGTTATTGGAGTTTTCAGCCCGCAGAGAGCGGTAGTACCGCGCATGAGTTGCGGTACTACCGCTGGCTGAGCGGTACTACCGCTTTGAGAGTGGTACTACCGCTTAGGCAAAAGAGTGCGACATGATTGACAACCACGGATGAAATAAATTACATCCGTGGCTACATCCGCAGGGAAAACGGTAGTAGCAAAATGCGACACGGTACTACCGCTTAAGTTAAGCGGTACTACCTGATACGTCCAAAACGTATCTATAATTTCTGCTTGCTCCATGCCACTTTTGGGTGATATTGCTATGATATTCATACACTTCCATACACTTTTGATCATATTTGGACTAACTTACTAATCCAGTGCACCCCAGTGCCAGTTTCTGTTTTCGGCTGTTTTTGTATTTCAGGTTTTCACGTTTCGAGAACTGCCCAGAAAAATATAGAAAAAATATATAAAAAATCAGCGTTCCGGGAACGACACTGCTTCCGAAGGGGAGCCTGGGGGGCGGCACAGGGGCTCCAGGCGCCCTGTGGGCGCCCCCCCCCCCT
>LR738709.1:481989804-482010868 GCA_902687465.1 Secale cereale | reverse complement strand
TGAGTTTGCTGGGATCCGATGGATTATGAGATTATGTTCAGATTGATCTTGAGTAATATATTTGATTCACCTCTTTTATATTTTAGTTCATAAGTAATTCTTGCATGTTCTCCGTTGTTATTTATTGCTTTGGCCGAGTAGTAAGTAGTGACTCCAAGAGGGAACGTTATGCTCGATTGTGGGTTCATGCCCCTCGATGACTAGCTTGAGTGACAGAAACATGAGTCTAGGGGATGTGCTGTTGCCACAAGGGGGAAAACAACGGTGCTTGTGCCCGCGGGTGCAAGGATTGTTTACTTTACGCAAAGTTCTTTTAATGCAGTTGTCTGTTGCATTGAGTTTACACTATGGGTGGGACTCGCAACTTAATACCAGCGAGATGTTCTGGAAAGATATCTCAAGGTGGATGATTAGTAGTAGATGCAGATGGATTTCGGTCTACTTACTTTGGCGTACCGCCCATGCTTTGAACCTCAACCTTTCTTGCAATGTAATCAGCATTGGTTTGCGTTCGTGGTCCTGTCAATTGCCCAGCTGTAATTTGTTACCTCACATAGTTGTTTTATCGTCTTTTGGGAGAGAGACATCACTAGTGAACATCATGTGACTCCGGTCCATATTACCATCATTGATCACATACACCATTTACTTTTCCGCTATTTTATTTACTATCGCAAAACACTATCTATCACTACTATCATATTGCTTTTAACCCTTTGTGAACTGCAAGGCCGGAGAGATTGACAACCTCTCTGTACTCGTTGGGAGCAAAGTTATTTGTATCTGTGTGCAGGTCCACGTTGATTGCTAATTGCGCCGTTAGCAATTGACACCTACTTGTTGAACCTAGGAGTCTCTGGGGATTCGATCCTTGGCATCTTTGCTAGGGGAAAACACTTCTACTTACTGCATCTTACACCTTCCACTTGGGGTAATCCAACGAGGGGTTCGAGGCCCATCAAGGAGTATTTTCTGGCGCCGTTGCCGGGGACTCCACTCTTCAGGATAGGGGAGTTGCATGCTATCTTTTACCTTTGCTTTTTAGTCTTGTTAGTTTACCTTTCATATTTGCTTTAGTTTCTTTTATCGAAAATCACAAAAATAGTTATCTTGCTTGCTTGCTACTATGGGTTCCACCGAGAACACCAAGTTGTGTGACTTCACTAGTCACAACAACGATGACTTTATCAGCACACCTATCACTACACCTGCCACTTCAGCACCTTCATATGAAATTAAACCTGCTTTACTTAACTTAGTCATGAAAGATCAATTCTCCGATGCTGGAGATGATGCTGCTTTACACTTGAACAACTTTGTAGAACTTTGTGATATGCAAAAGTACCAAGAAATAGATGGTAATATTGTTAAGCTTAAGCTTTTTCCTTTCTCTTTGAGAGGAGGAGCTAAAATTTGGTTTCAGTCTTTGCCTAGAAATAGCATAGATTCATGGGACAAGTGCAAAGATGCTTTTATTGGAAAATACTATCCACCTGCTAAAATTATCCAACTTATAAGTAACATCATGAATTTTAAACAATTGGATAATGAACACGTTGGCCAAGCTTGGGAACGTATGAAATCTCTTATCAAAAACTGCCCTACTCACGGTTTGACTACTTGGATGGTTATCCAAACTTTTTATGCAGGCTTGAACTTTACCTCACGGAACTTGTTAGATTCGGCCGCGGGAGGAACTTTTATGTCAACTACACTTGGTGCTGCCACAAAGCTTCTCGATGAGATGATGACCAACTATTCCCAATGGCACACCGAACGCGCTCCAACAGGTAGGAAGGTAAACTCTGTCGAGGAGATTTCCTCCCTCAATGAAAAAGTTGACTTAATCATGTCTCTACTTTCGAAGCAATCTACTGTTGATCCTCGTGATGTTCCTTTGAATTCTTTGATTGCTCAAGAACAAGTAGATGTTAACTTTATCTCTAGAAACAATTTCAACAACAATGCTTATAGGAGTAACTTTGGTAAAATTCTAGACCGTTCCCCTCTAACTCTTATGGGAACAATAATGCTTATCCTAGTACCAAGAACTTCAATACTGAACTAGAGACCATGCTTAGAGATTTCATCACTACCCAAAAAGCCTTTAATAAGAATGTAGAAGAGAGACTACATAAACTAGATGATCTTTCTTTTAAGGTAGACCACTTAGCCAATGAGTTAAAATTGCTAAAAATTGAAACTTCTTCTCTTAAGGAGAAGGAAGTCATCCCTATTAATGCTACTCAAGTGCAAATCAATGAAAATATTAGGATGATGGCTAAGCTTAAAGAGAGATGGGCTAGAGAAAGAGAGGAAGAGGAAAGAATTAAGAGCCTTCCTACCCACCACACTGTTGCTACTATCCAAGTTATTGAGAATGTTCACACTCTTAGCACCCAATGTACTCCTGGTCCCAATGGACCCATTAATGGTGATGCTATGTCAACTACCAAACAGGTGAACCTTAAGGACATGTCTACCACTTTACTTGATGCTCGTGACCTTGATTTTGATAATTGCACTCTTACAGAAGTTATTGATTTCCTTCACAAAATGTCTAGAGATCCCCGTACTAGCACGCTTAACCTTGCCTTCACAGAGCATATCACTAATGCTCTCATGAAAGCTAGGGAGGAGAAACTTAGAGTAGAAGCCTCCATACCTAGAAAGCTAGAGGATGGTTGGGATCCTATGATAAAAAATTGTTTGAATGACTTCTCTTGTTATGCATTATGTGATGTTGGTGCTAGTACCTCTGTTATGCCCAAAAGGATATATGATATGCTTAAATTGAAACCTTATGACTCTTGTTCTTTTGGTGTTCGTCTCGTTGATTATTCCATAAAGAAACCTTTGGGGAGGATCGACGATGTACTTATTGTTGTCAATGATAATTATGTGCCCGTTGATTTCACTATTATGGATATTGAATGTGATCCTTCATGTCCAATTATTTTGGAACGTCCCTTTTTGCGCACCGTTGGTGCTGTCATTGACATGAAAGAGGGTAATATAAAATTTCAGTTTCCTCTCAAGAAAGGGATGGAACACTTCCCTCGTAAGAAGGTCAAGTTACCTTTTGAGTCCGTTGTACGGGCTAGTTATTCTTTTACTTTTGATAAAACTTGATCTATGCATTATGCCTAGCTTAAAGGCATAAAAGAAAGCGCTTTTGGGAGGCAGCCCACATGAATAAAATTTTTGCTTTTGTTGTGTCTTGATGTTGTTTACTGCTGTAGCATCATCATTGTATCTTTGCTTTTCATATTTGTGCCAAGTATAGCCTCTGATTGCTAGAAAGTTCAAAAGTTGTGAGGTGCTGTCCAGGAAACAGATTCTGTCCTTGGATAGAAAAATTCGTATAAAATCACCAGATCATATTTTTGGTCTGAATTTTTTCGACAGCATTCTCTATATAATTGTCTTTCGTGCGTCAGTTCTGAGTTTTTTTATTTGAGTTGCAGAAGTATCCTGAACAGGTCAATTACTGCCTGCTGTTCTGTTTTTCACAGATTCTGTCCTGTTTTGCCTTACCTTCACTTTGCAAATTAAGAACTTGTTTTTTCTTTGCAAAACCTTTTGGCAATCTTGAGAAACAGTAGAACTTCAAGAATATCCTTATTTCCAGCAAGGTATAATTATTTTATTAAGGGTACTAACCTCGCTAATCAGATTATGAATGAGTTATGTATGAAGGGAGTTTTCAAGTGTGCGAGGGAAGATGATAAAAAGATTCAGGAGTGTCAAGCGCTCAAGCTTGGGGATGCCCCCGTGCACCCCCAAGAAATATTCAAGGAGACTCAAGCGTCTAAGCTTGGGGATGCCCCCCGTGCATCCCCTTCTCCATCAACATTATCAGTTCATCTTTCATTTCGCTATATTTTTATCACTTCATATGTTATGTGCTATGCTTGAAGCGTCTTGCTTTTAGTTTTCTTTTTAGTTTTTTCATAACGAGTCGGAACCCAGCATTCCTTTATGTGGGAGAGAAACACGCTCCACCTCTACCTAGAACATTACATAGAATTTTCATGTCTATCTATGCTGTGTGTGTTCTTTATCTTTTAATAGCTATTGTCGTGCTTTGCTCTTAGTATTCATGCTTATCTTTTCAAAGAGCTTTTATTTAATTGGTTGCTTGAACTCTTTTAATTACCATGCTCACCTTATTAAGAGAGTTTGCTTCCGTTGCATGGGTTAATATGTCTATGATAAATATGCTACTTTCATGATGGTGCTTAGTAGTTCAGGTTTTCTTATGGTTAATCTCAGATAGCTGGGGGGTTCCCAATGTGTCATTGGAGTACCAACTTGGTTTGTTTGCCTATGATGTGGTATGGTTTAGTAATATCTTCCTTCGAGAATTTATTTTGATTGACTTGGCATATGCTCACGCATATTCAAGACTGTAAAGAAAGTCTGTCAAGCCTTGATGATCTTTTGTTTCTAAGTAGCGATATAACTACCATGCCTGATTCAATATTGCTTTGTCGCTCTACATGATTATGACCGTCATTGCTCTCTTAGTTGGTCGCTCCCAGTCTTTTGCTAACCTCCACCTGCACTAAGCAAATTAACCATGCAATACATAGCTCATGGGAAAGTAGCCTAAAAACTATTGTGGTAAAGAATATGTTGCTTATGTATCTTATTTCTTATGAGTTGCTTGCTGAGCGGTAACCATGTTTCTGGGGACGCCATCAACTGTCACACTTTTGTTGAATATCATGTGAGTTGCTATGCATGTTCGTCTTGTCTGAAGTAAGGGTGATTTACCGTGGGTTGAATTAATATGCATATTGTTAGAGAAGAACATTGGGCCGCCAACCAAAGTCATGCATCATGGTGGAAGTTTTAGCTTGGACCTTAATCCTCAATCTCTCATGAGAATATGCTTATGCATTAAAGAGGAGTCCATCATCTATTTTCTATGTTGTCCCGGTATGGATGTCCTCAAGTTGAGATTTATCAAAAACGAGAAATCAAATGCGATCTATTTCCTTGGACCTTTGTACAGGTGGCACAGAGGTACCCCTTTGTGACACTTGGTAAAAACATATGCAATGCAATGATAACCCATGGGGATCCGAGCTAATTAGGACAAGGAGCGAGCACTATTGGTATTCGATGCATGAGGCTTGCAACTTATAAGATGTTTTATACATGACACATATGAAGTACTACTACCGTTGACACAATTGCTTCCATGTTTCATAATAAAAAGCTCTAGCACTTCAAGCACCAACTACTGAGAGCATGATTGTCATTCTGAGTGTAATGTGCATTGTCCCAAAGTAGCATTGTCTTTTGCATGATTGTGATATCGTTTATTCTGAAATGATTGTATCTAGTCATCACTTAAACCTTGAAGGTGCCCTTGCATTTATGTTTTGCATCACTAAAGGGGGCAAGCTAGATATCACTTGATCATATTTGCACATCATGTTCATTGCAAATCTTTTTGATGTTTCAGTTTCATATTGTAAAACTTTCAGTCATTTGTGATTTTCTCTTGAGACAACTTAATTACTTTCGAATCATTGTCTCAGTAAGCTTCTGTCATATGACTATGAGAAAGTCTTATATGGTTAATAGCATGTCACCACAGAAATTATTCTTGTTATCATTTACCTACTCGAGGACGAGCAGGAATTAAGCTTGGGGATGTTGATACGTCCAAAACGTATCTATAATTTCTGCTTGCTCCATGCCACTTTTGGGTGATATTGCTATATATTCATACACTTCCATACACTTTTGATCATATTTGGACTAACTTACTAATCCAGTGCACCCCAGTGCCAGTTTCTGTTTTCGGTTGTTTTTGTATTTCAGGTTTTCACGTTTCGAGAACTGCCCAGAAAAATACAGAAAAAATATATAAAAAATTAGCATTCCGGGAACGACACTGCTTCCGAAGGGGAGCCTGGGGGGCACAGGGGCTCCAGGCGCCCTGTGGGCGCCCCCCCTGGGCCGCGCCGGGGGGGCGCCTCGGCCCCCCGAGAGCCCCCCGGTGCCCAACTTTGGCAGATATTTAAAGGGTCCCCCATAACCCTTGAAACAGGACTTCTTTTCGCGATCCCATCTCTGTTCCGCCGCCGCCACCGCTTCCAAGATCGGGAGCACCAGGAGAACTCTTCCCGGCACCCTGCCGGAGGGGAGGATCACCACCGGGAGCTTCTCCACCACCATGGACGCCTCCCGGATGACTCGTGAGTAGTCTCCCTTGGAACATGAGTCCATGACCAGTAGCTATGTGATGTTCTCCTCCCGTTCTTGTGCTTCACTAATTAGTCCTCGTGAGCTGCCCTACATGATCGAGGCACCTATGTAATCCTTATGCTGTTGCTATGTTGAGTTTGCTGGGATCCGATGGATTATGAGATTATGTTCAGATTGATCTTGAGTAATATATTTGATTCACCTCTTTTATATTTTAGTTCATAAGTAATTCTTGCATGTTCTCCGTTGTTATTTATTGGTTTGGCCGAGTAGTAAGTAGTGACTCCAAGAGGGAACGTTATGCTCGATTGTGGGTTCATGCCCCTCGATGACTAGCTTGAGTGACAGAAACATGAGTCTAGGGGATGTGCTGTTGCCACAAGGGGGAAAACAACGGTGCTTGTGCCCGCGGGTGCAAGGATTGTTTACTTTACGCAAAGTTCTTTTAATGCAGTTGTCTGTTGCATTGAGTTTACACTATGGGTGGGACTCGCAACTTAATACCAGCGAGATGTTCTGGAAAGATATCTCAAGGTGGATGATTAGTAGTAGATGCAGATGGATTTCGGTCTACTTACTTTGGCGTACCGCCCATGCTTTGAACCTTAACCTTTCTTGCAATGTAATCAGCATTGGTTTGCGTTCGTGGTCCTGTCAATTGCCCAGCTGTAATTTGTTACCTCACATAGCTGTTTTATCGTCTTTTGGGAGAGAGACATCACTAGTGAACATCATGTGACTCTGGTCCATATTACCATCATTGATCACATACACCATTTACTTTTCCGCTATTTTATTTACTATCACAAAACACTATCTATCACTACTATCATATTGCTTTTAACCCTTTGTGAACTGCAAGGCCGGAGAGATTGACAACCTCTCTGTACTCGTTGGGAGCAAAGTTATTTGTATCTGTGTGCAGGTCCACGTTGATTGCTAATTGCGCCGTTAGCAATTGACACCTACTTGTTGAACCTAGGAGTCTCTGGGGATTCGATCCTTGGCATCTTTGCTAGGGGAAAACACTTCTACTTACTGCATCTTACACCTTCCACTTGGGGTAATCCAACGAGGGGTTCGAGGCCCATCACTACCGCATTGGATGCGGAAGTAAAAAATTACTTCCGCATCCACTTCTATACTTAGAATCAGCGCCTGGGCCAGATACACGGTACTACCGCTCTGGAGACGCGGTACTACCGTCAGAGCGGTACTACCGTGTCGGCAGGCGGTACTACCGTGTACCCGCGCAGTACTATCGCTTGGTTGAGCGGTACTACCGCTTGCCAGGCAGATGATCAGTTAAGAAGTCACAGTTTTGCATATACGACAAATAACCGGTTGGACCTCCAGAGAAGCAAGGAAAGGAGGTGTGAGAGTAGGATGTGTACGTGTTGATTCTACCCAAACCTTTCCGACGCGGACCCCCTCTTAATAGTACGGCTTTCCTATTACTCAAAGCCACCGACAGGGAGCAAAAAGAAAACACCGTCTTCCATAGAATCCGAGGGACAAACAATCGTCTTGTGCCTAAGGGAGATATACCTGTATGAGTTTAGAGCACACGATCAGTCCGCAAATGCATTGTCATCAATCACCAAAACTACTTAGGGAGAAATATGCCCTTACACCAGGTACTATTCTCTCTCTTTCTCTCATTTCTTTCTGTTTTCTAATTTCTTTTTCTGTTTTTTATTTAGTAAAATACTAAACCATTTCCAAAACTCCTAAAATAATTTGTGGACACCTTTTGAATTATTTCCAACAGCCCTCGAATCTTTTTAGAATAATCTGAGCATTTAAAATATTTATAGCAATTAAATGTTCAAGTCCAAATACACTATGATTTAATTCAACAATCCAGAGATGACCTAGAAAAATGTGCATCATTTTTGGCAAGAGGCTTTCAACCAATTAAAAAATGATGAACTTTTCTCAAGAGCATTTTGGGTTCATTGAAAATATTTAAATTGAACCTAGTACTTCAGAGGGGGTGCTAGGGTTCGATAAATCCCCATTTCAAGTTTAACAAAAATTTAAACATGATGCATGGATGCGGATAAAACTAGTTACAATAATATTCTAGGGTTGTGACAACTCACCCTCACTAAACAAGAATCTCGTCCCGAGATTTAAGACGTGAGGTAAGAGAAAGGGGCTACAAAACTATCACAATCTTCTCGATCCAACTACCCTTCTCGAAGATGTTGATTCGTTGTATCATAATGATCTTGACGTCTTGCTTTCGAGATCTTCATCCAGAAATGATGACAACAGAAAGAAACTCTACATGAAGCGTTCCTCTCTAAGATTAAGCAATTTAAGATCAACTCGTGGAATGAGATATAATAACATCTTTCAAGCTGAGACACAAAACACACATTGAGAGGGATGGAAAGAAGCAGACGACGAGGGTTAAATCTGGTAGGCAATAATTCCACACTTAAGTAAGATGGTACATAAGTGTCAAAGTAGCGAGGAATAACTGTCATGATCCCGTAAGGGGCACCTTAGGGAAGGTGACTCATAGAACTATTCCCTTAAGTGGGAAAAGAATTACTTCTGATACAAAGATCATTGAAACTCTCTATAGCAGTCTAAGGCAATTCGCAAACGATCGTTTGAAGGAGTTTGAAGAAATGGCATACTCAGTTTGGGAAGGGGACTATAAGTCATATCCTCATGGGGAGTGGATGATATCTTGACTCAACAAAGTGACCACTACATTGACTTTCCAGAATTATAGAGAAACTAAGATCAAATCTTTGAGATGTCCCAACCATCATATCTGCCCGAGGTTCATATCTGGTTAGTGACAAGACGCTTCAGACTCAACATGTGTGAAAAGGGAAAATTTGCAACACAAATCGACGACATGATGTTGTGAGATTCTCGGGAAATGAACTAGGATAGCCAGCTCAAAACATGAGCTGGTTTGCAAGACATACATGAACACGCTATCCAAGACAATCACGACCACATAGAAACCTTACAACAAAACACTACCGAGTTCTGACTGGGAACCATCATTGAGGATAACGGAATCTTCTGCATCAACTAGTATTAGCACAACAAACTCATTTTCCTTAAACAAGTCAATCAGTGGCTTGGTGTGCTGGGGATACATATAGAGTGAAAGTTGCAAATCTCCAAACCACATAATACTTTTGCACGTGCATGACTGGCCTGGGACGATTCCAAAGGAAGCAAAACAAACTTTCTCAAATCCACGGCGGCAACTTACATCAAATGCACCTAAATTAGAGGAAGTCACTTCTTTCATCCAAAACATATACCTCATGGACGGAACATGAAGGAAATGCTTAAACAAATCTCCAACACTAGCTTAAATGTTCAACATGAATAATGGAGAAGGTAAAGATGTTGTCGCTGGGCTTAACAACATTTCATCTAGGTATCCACTCAGATGGAACTCCACAAGTATGTGAACAAGGTGATAACACTGGTCAGACCAAAGGATATAATTGTGTATGCTCGAGGAAGAACCGTGAGTAAGACAACATTACGAACATCATTGGTTCTGATTTGATTTGATGATAGCCCAAACTCAAATCAAAGTTTTTACAAGACAATAGATCCAACAACTGATCATGAGGACCATTCAATGAGGATATCATCTTTCTTCAACACAAACAAAAAAAGATATCCCTTAGTGATGAGCTAAGTCAGACAAGCTTTCATCTTCCATCTCTCCAAGTTGTTGTCTAGCTTAACCAACTAGCTCAGGGGTATTTGATATGTGCTGCAAATCATTTACATGGACTCCAACAATGCGGCCAAATACGAAGCCCTTTTGCACAGACTCCGTATAACAGTCTCAATGGGCGTAAAACGCCTCGAGGTACGAGGAGACTCCAACCTCGCCATCTCCCAAGTAAACGGTGAGTTCAACGCAAAGGACCAAAAAATGACAGCTTACATGGACGTCGTCCTAAAAATCTTGATCAGGTTCGAGGGGCTTGAATTTCATCATATTCCCTGAGACAACAACCAAGTTGTCGATATCCTCGGCCGAATGGGTGCCAAACGGGATAAGGTCCCCAAAAACATTTCCCCGGACGACTTTTTAAGCCATCCGTAGTCTGGCAGGATGACAAACAAACATCAAAGTCAAACGACACAGGGCACTCTGCCCCGCCCGAGGACGATACGGAAGTAGAAATAATGGATGGATCAACCATCCAGGAAACAACCTCGGCACACGAGGTCATGGCAGTCATTGCACCCTGGAACGAGCCGCTCCTAGCATACTTACTTCGCAAGGAGCTCCCCGGAGACCAAACTGACGCATGTCGGATCATAAAGCAGTCTAAGGCCTATAAGGTTCATGAGGAAGAGCTCTCCAAGCTAAGCATTACGAAGGTCCTCCAACGATGTATATCCGAAGAGAAAGGGAGAGTGCTGCTTCAAGAAATACACGTTGGCATGAGCAGACACCACGCCGCTGCTCGGACCTTGGTTAGCAAGGCTTTCCGAGCTGGTTTTTACTGGCCGATAGTAGGGGCTGATGCAACAACGCTAGTATAGCGATACCCTGGCCGCCAAGTGTTTGCCAAACAAAGCCACATGCCCCCACAACCCTTCGGACTATCCCGATCACCTGGCCTTTCAAATTAGTGAACTTTTTTGAAATATGCGAACGCTTTTAAATTCATAAACATTTTTGAATTGGCGAACAGTTTTCGGATTCGTGAACATTTTTGAACTAACAATTTTTTAATACATGAACTTCTGAATCCACAGACACTTTTTTACCCTGCCTAATTTTTTTCAAAATTCGTGAACATTTTTCAAATATAAATACATTTTTGAATTTGTGAACATTTCTCCAACCCATGAACGTTTTTTCTATTTTGCGTGAACTTTTTTCAAATTCATGAATATTTAAGTTCACAATTTTTTGAATTCATGAACATATTTTTGAGTTTGCCTTTTCTTGAATCCATGAATATTTTTTGAATTCGCGAACATTTTTATGTTTTTTTTCATTTTTTATTAAACCGGTGAAATAAGGTTAAAGAAAGTAATGTTCCCAAAATAGGACAGGACCAAAAGAGTAAAACCAAAGTGAAAAAACCGGGTTTTTTTAGTGGTGCGAGTTTTTATTTTATCTATACTACTATTAAAAGAGCAAACATAAACTCCCCTAAAACCACCCAACAAATTGTACACGAAGTAATCAGGACCCTTCGATTAAGTCAACTTAAACATATCCTACTGCTCATATTACATCAGTGGTGTACCAATCAGATCAACGTCCCAGATCAAATGTTCTGCCTGGCAGACACCGTCGTCTACGAAACGCCAGGGCTCCACGTCCCCAGATCCACGCGGCCCCGCCCCGCAATACCTGGATCAATTCAATCCCAATCGGCGCCTCCCGGCCGTAAAAAAACGATGTCTCCCCAATCCTTCTTTCTCTGGGCGCAGAAGCCATGGCGACGGATCCGCAGCGTCTGCACCCGCCACACTTCGGGTTCCCGCGAACCTTCTTTCTCTGGGCGCAACAACCATGGCGGCGGATCCGCAGCGTCCACGGCTGCTCCACCTCGGGCAGCGCGGATCACGACCGGCGGCCGGATGGAGGCGTAGCGGGTACCGGCGCGGTCTGCTGTTCTGCCTTGCGGTCCATCCGTGTCTCCTCCTGCGCCTCCGGTGGCCAGACGCCTCTTGTAACACCCCAAAAATTTAACCATCATTTTATCCATTAAAATTTTTGCCAGGAAATTAAATTTTTCTTTTCTGGATTTGCTTTTGATTTCAGAACCATTCTTTTCTTCTGAATTGTGGAGTTTTTCCTCCAAGGGGAAACTTTTCAAAAATATTGTTGGACTTGTATACCTTCTCAAGATCATTTCTTTTATCGGTGGAATTATTTCTATAGATATTTTCCTAAGGATTTATTGCTTTTAAATTGGTTTCTCATAAGTTTTGGAGTCTCTTTTGCACTGCAACCCTTTGATAATTTCTGCTAAAAAAATTCCACCAAAATCTGGAGATGTTAATAGAAGTATATAATTCATTTCTATGCAAAAACCCGTTGGTGTTCTTTGAAAAATTTGAGCAAACAATCCTCATTTGTATTCTGGTCCAGTTTGGCATTTTCCACTGCAGCACAAATTTATCTTGCCCTATTGCCCATGGGATGTTTCCTGCTTGTAGTCCACCCTATCAAACTCTTAAGTCCAGGAGATTGAGACCATTGGAATATTTTTGACACATGCAATAATGACCTTTATTTTCTGTCCAGATTTGGTTTTCTCAAAAACTTGTACTAGGGAGTTTTTGCTTTTGACAAACTAACCTTGCCACCCTCTTTATCATCTAAAGAGAATATGATCTGGAAATTTTGATCACTAGCAAAACCATCTGGATGCCCCTAGCATTTTGTCGAACAGCTGGAGTGCATGAACTCTTTTGGCATGATTTTTGCTTTGCATTGGAGGTTAGCTCATCTGGCATTATCAGTTTGTCCCTTAGCTTTGCCTTGGCCTTCAAGCCATCCCTGTAGAGCCCCGTGGGCAGCAGAGCTCCCTGGCAGGCGTCGGCATTTTGCCGAACACCTTGAGCACGTGCCCAGAGCGTGACGCAGAGCGCGCATTTTGCACGCGCACGCGCACCCGAGCCGCCGCGCTCTGGCTTTCCCCCGCTCGAGTAGCCGCGCCCCGCAGTCGCCGCCCGCCCGTGACGCTAGCGCCGTGCCCCCTGGCCGCGCCGCAGAGCCGCCGCCGCTAGCAGCCGTGGCCACCGACGGTGCCCGTGAGCGTCCTCGCCGTGGACGGCGCCGCCCAAGCCACCGCAGGCCGCCACCTCACCCTCAGGGCAGCGCGAGCTTATCCGCAACGCCGTCCCCTAGTGCCGACCACCCTAACGCCCTGCTATCGCCGGAAAACGACGCGCCGGCGATCTTATCCTCGGCCATGGCGTGAACCGACGTCGCCCGCCTATATAAGGCACCCCCGAGCTCGTCCGAGACCCCAAGCAACCTCCAGTCCACCGTAGCTAGCTCCCCTCGTAGTGGTTCGACCGGAAGAAGCCATCTTCTCCATCTCCGGCAACCACGGCCGCCGCCATGCGCCGGCACCATTCGCCGTGACCAGGCCCTCCCCCACCCATCCAGTGCCGCCTTTGGCTTCCCCTTGACACCACGAAGCTTCCCAACCACTCAACCGAGCTCCAGCACCACCGCAGCCATTTTCCCCTTTCCTCCCGAAGCTGTCGCCGCCGCGAAGCTCGTCGCCGGCGATCCTCAGCACCACCTCGGCCGTTTCGACCACCGAAAGGTTCGCCGTGGACCCGCGGACCCTTTCCGCCCCTCCGTTCCCCGCATGGAGCCGCCGTTCGCCGTCGGCAGTCGCCGGAGCTCCGTGCGGGCGAAGGAGGGAGGAGGGAGAAGGACCAGTCAAACCCAACAGGTGGGACCGCGGGGCCCCCTGTCAGTGACCCCGAGCCGGCCCTCGCTGGCTTAAGTGAAAGCGCCCCCCCCCACCGAGTACGTTTTCTCTGTTTGAAAGCGCATTTCATTCAAAACCGTTTCCTTTTCTATTTTAATTTAAAACAGAAGTTTGACCCAACTTTGACTGAGCATAACTTTTTAAGTATAGGTCCAAATGAATTGATTCTTTTTCCTACCTCCTTCTAAAATCATCTAGTTTATTTTAAAATTTATTTAAAAATTTTATAAGCAACTTTTCTGTACTGTTTTTAGTATATGAATTAATTTGAATTTATTTAAAAATAGGAATATGGAGGGAGAAGAAAACTTTCATGAGTGCCCTCCACTTGTATGCACTTAAGAGGCAAGCATCTCGAACACAGATATGATATTTTGTTGAATGCCTGCTAGGAGTAGTAAGTTATGTTTATGTCACATGAAATAATGAGTTTTGCATATAATGTCAAGCCATGCATAGATGCATTTGATGAGAAGTTGAATTGTTGTGATCATGTTATATACATGTGAAGTGGTTACTGCCTCATGCCACGTAAGCCTGAGCTGGTCCGGACAGACTTCGGGGAGAAGTTTTGTCATGGATAAAGTATGACCATGAAGATGGTACCTCATGGTGATGAGAGAGATCAGTGAGGGCATGTCGAGGCATGATGAGTGGTGATTCTGTCTGTTGGTGTGAAATATGTTTGCTATACCAATCACGTAGGTGATGCTTTAACCTCCTGAGTCGACCATAGATCGGGTCTTGTTCCGGTAACCCCATACTTGTTTCGTACTACCACTTGTCCCTGCCGCAGGTAGGGTACAGTCCAGTAAGTTGTTAACCCCTTTCTTGGCACACACCATACAGAGAGGCCATGGTGGAAGATACCGGCTGCATCCGGTAGGCATGCCACCTGGTCCGGGGGCATGGGTGTTTCCAGTTGGGGCCGAGGGGGTAGCTCCCCTAGTTTGCGCGCATTATAAATTCTGTGATCCCATGCCACTCGAGGTTGTAGCCTCCCCACTTAGAGTTTTACTTAAACAGGTGTCGTGGGTGATTCCAGTCACCGGTAAGTTAAGCTGGTGTGTGCAGATCAGGTGTGTTTTCAACTAAAAGACCGTAATTGGAATTAGTCCCTATGGACTAGAGGAATCCGTTACTCGTGGGTAAAGAGTACACCCTCTGCAGAGGTTACATCTATTCGAATAGCCGTGTCCGCGGTCAAGGATTTCAGTCTGGGATGGGTCAAGTGTCGGTCTTAGTGTCGGTCTTCGGAGGAAAAACTGCTAAGCCAGAACATCGATCATAACATGTGACATATGATGATTATGATTATTATGGACTAACCATTTGTATTGTTTGAAATATTGAGTATCCCTGGGATGGTTCTACCTCCTGGATATTCCCTGTGACTATTCTCATATAAGCCCTTTATGTGGTGTCGCTCAGACGCCCGACTGTGGCATGCTTATTATTTATTTTCCCTTATAAGCCCTTTATGTGGTGTCGCTCAGACGCCCGACTGTGGCATGTTTGTCATTATTCTTTATAAGCTCTTTATGTGACGTCGCTCAGACGTCCGACTGAGGCATGCTTTATTTTACTATTCTTTCGAGGCGTCGCTTTAGACACCCGATCAGTGCATTTTATTTTTATTCTCTGATTGCTTATTCATGTTTTATAAGAATAACCTGCTTGCGTGCATCATGGATTTTATTTCGTGACTAACAAAGTGATCATGGATTGTTTCAGTGCATGGTTATCATTTGATATATTGTACCTGTGTTCATAATGTTTGCGAGTACATTCAAAGTACTCACTGGCTTGTCCCTGGCTATTGTCTTGGCCAGATTTCTTGCTTGGAGAGGAGCGCTGCGATGACAGCCCCGGAACCTAGGCAATGGAGATAGCAGCCTCGCGAAGATAGGAGTTACCCAGGTCAGCTGTTCCTGTGGGAAATGGAGTCCCATAGACGCTGATGTATCGCAACCCGCTTCCGCCATCAACCTCTAGAAACCTTTTGTTGTACTCATTGACCAGAATGGTCTTGTACTACATATTTCGTATTTTGCTTGGAATTTCTGTATCAAGTTTGTGTCTCATCAGCTAACAGTAATCCTGGGGCTGGTGAGCACAAGGACCATTGACTGGGAAATTTATATCCTGGAAAACCGGTCCTGACAACCTTGGTATCAGAGCCAGGCTGACCATTGGCTAATCCTATCTTAGCCAGGTCAATAAACCTAGGTTAAACAACCCCCCAACCTTAACCCAAACCCAGCCAAGCTTCCCGTGCAAGATAGCCACACAGTGACCCCGACACCTTTCGGCAGTCGGTGCCTAACCTATCAATCTAGCATGTCGATCACGCGCCAGTGACCGACACCTAAATTGTCTCATTCGCAAGCGTGCGAAGGAAGACTCCGCTTCCTTTTTCTATAAAAAAGGGCACGCTAGCCCAACCCAGCATAGCACAGCCTCTACCCCAAAACCAAGCCAAGATGCCTGGCCCCATTGTTCACAATGAGACCACAGCAACCAACCTTGGAGGTTTTGTGACCGTGCTCGCAAACCTCACCCGCCGTGCCTTTGCGTTAGAAGAACCCCCGGAGTATGTTGTGTACCAAGGACCCATGGGCGGTGAGAGCCGTCAATTCTGGGCCACGGTGCACATCTATGGTAGGGGTATTTTGCCAGAACGCCCCTACAGGTTCACCGGAAGGACAACTTCCTTTGAGCCACAAGCCATCCAGCTGGCCGCTCGAGAGGCGGTAGTGCAACTCCGGCACCTGTCGCCCAGAGTCAACTGTCGTTCGTTCTACTACTACCCCAGCCGTGACGGGTATGGTAGGCCACCCCAGGTTGCCAACGGAGACCACGAGACGGACCCTGCGTTGTTGCACCTGGTGCGCTATGTAAGTGCACTAGAGGCACTGTTCGACCAGATCACCCTTGATCTGATCGCCGCTCGTGGGGAACTTGCTCGCCGAGCCCCGGCAAGAGAGGAAGGGGAGCCCGACGCCGACAACCCAGTTGTACTGTTCGGGCAACCGATCGAATCCTTAAGATCTGCCCCGGCCATCGACCAAAATGCTTTGGTGTCCCCAGAAGTGTTTCGTCGCCTTTTGGGAACACGCTCCAGCGAGATTATAGCCAACAATCCCCGCGATGGTCATCATCGCTACCCCGACCCTGCAGATCCTCAACCCCAACCAGCTAACCCCGACGGAGAAGCCCATGGAGAGGCCTCGACGTCCACAAGGCACGCCCGTTTAGATATTAACGAAGTAGACTAAGCCACTCGAGTTGTACCGAGTCTTAGTATTTCTACGTCTTGTAGTAATGTGACCTTGTATCGCCATATATTAATGCAGTCTGCTTGTGTGCATCTATTTTGAATAGTAGCCATGCATAAGTATGTTGGCGTACGGTTGCATTTTTTAATTCCAGGCGTAGCTACCGAAAAACCACCCCGTCGGTGCCACAGTAAAACGTCACTTTTATGATATGTGTATCTGTGGCATTGACCCCGACCCCATAGGGCAGAATCGACAAACTAGTTGCCCCACACCATCCTCGATAACCCAGCCCTGATGCTTTATAAAAGGCCACCTCGTGACCTTACCAAGCATCCCTCACTTTGTGCACAGCCCGCTCAACCATTTTCACAATGCCGAGCTCCAGTATTCATCTGAGAACTCCAGATGCAACCCCAGGTAGTTTTGTTAAGATATTGTGGGACTTTACCCGCAGTACCATGAGTGCTACCCATCCACCCCAGTACGAGCTGCTCAAAACAAGGATCACCCCATCCACCTCGAAATATTGGGCAGTAGTGCATATCCCTCCCCCAAACCCAAACCAAGACCCAACGGAGGTATCCTTCATGGGGAAATCTATGCCAACTCCACAAATGGCCATAGAAGCTGCTGCGTACGAAGCGCTTGCTCGCCTTCGATTCGCCGTACCCTATGCCAGCGAACGGGGGTATTATTACTTCCCGAGTCGAGCAGCATCCGGAGGAGTAGCATCTTTCCCTGGTGGACGAATTGGGAAGGACCCAGTACTGGCCAACCTTGTCCAGTATGTCATCGCTCAGGAGCGTTTGACACAGCGAGTAATGGGTTATCTCCAGAGCCTCGCTGATTTAAATCCTCGGATCGCCATTGGCGAGCCACTGAGGCCAGTACGGGGGAGACGCATTTTTCGACTAGTCAATCCGCTTCCCCCGATAGAAGAGGAATGTGTCCCAGTGCCAGAGACATTTCCTCAGGACCTTGTCCATTTCCCGTTTATATCATAGACATCACTACTATGTTTGTTATCCTAGCACTTATTTATGTATTTCAGCTTATGCGTTGTATCCTAAGTCTGTGCGATGAATTAAATATTTGTTTCGATTATTGTGAGTGGTTTTTACTGCTGTTCATTTTTATTGACTGTTTTTGCTCTCGGTAAATTCAGAGGTGGGATTTTCTTTGATGTTGTTGCAGCACATAGATTCTTCAGGACAGGCCTCTTAATCCCCGCAGCACCACAGCCGGCTCACATCCACAACCACTCGACTGCATGCACTAATTGCATAGCCACGTACATATTTTGCACCTAACGGATCACCTCGCTAACACACCACAGTCTCTAGAGGAGAAATTTGTGGATGATTATTCAAACGCAAGTTGCCTCCAGCACACTGACAGCAGTCAGAACCTAACTACCACACTTAATCCTCATGATCACCGCCGCCGCGTAGAGCTAACACTCGAGCAGCAGCATCACAGCGATCACTGAGGATCATCGCGCACAAGAGCACGGAGAACCCCAGCAACGCCGCCAACCCTCCGCACATCAGGATCACGTACCAGTCCGGCATCACCTCCGCCATTAGAGCCTCGTCGCGAGCTCCTGCAAACAGAAATGGAGGAGAAGGAAGGAGAAGAAGAGGCGAGGCCAGGTGTGAGGAAGTAGAGAGGAGCACCGCGACCATTTTATAGCTCGAGATCGGTGTACGGTGGGCGAAGTCCACCAGCGCCGCTCGATCACCGGTGTTCGGAGGCGAATCCGCGAGCAGTGCCGACAGCGCACTGGCCCGCGAGGTGAGTGCACGCTGCGCCGGCAGCTAGCACGCCGCGCACTACCGCAGTACGGCCTAGATGCCCTACGCGCTAGGCGTCGCCGGTGGAGAAAGCGCGGGAGAGCACGCGAGAGAGAGGGAGAAGGAGAGCCAGAGGTAGAAGAAGAGACTGACAGTGGACCCCGGGTCCACCTGTCAGCCAGAGAGAGCTCCATGCACTCGGGTACGACCAGCGTAATTCGTGAAATTAGATTATTGTTCTAATTTTACCATAGTCGAAAGTAGTAATTTCTTGGTTTCCCCAACCCAAGTTTCTTTTTTTCCACATAGCACCAGTACCACTGTGGTTGTGCCAATTATTTGCCCTCTCGCAGTAACCTCAGTGTATTACGTGTTTAGAATGCTCGTTCCTTTTTCATACTTTATGGTAATAGGATGGATATTTTGAGATCGTCCTTAGCAAATCTCGAGGACGAGATTTTTCTTAAGGGGGGTAGTGTTGTAACACCCCAAAAATTTAACCATCATTTTATCCATTAAAATTTTTGCCAGGAAATTAAATTTTTCTTTTCTGGATTTGCTTTTGATTTCAGAACCATTCTTTTCTTCTGAATTGTGGAGTTTTTCCTCCAAGGGGAAACTTTTCAAAAATATTGTTGGACTTGTATACCTTCTCAAGATCATTTCTTTTATCGGTGGAATTATTTCTATAGATATTTTCCTAAGGATTTATTGCTTTTAAATTGGTTTCTCATAAGTTTTGGAGTCTCTTTTGCACTGCAACCCTTTGATAATTTCTTCTAAAAAAATTCCACCAAAATCTGGAGATGTTAATAGAAGTATATAATTCATTTCTATGCAATAACCCATTGGTGTTCTTTGAAAAATTTGAGCAAACAATCCTCATTTGTATTCTGGTCCAGTTTGGCATTTTCCACTGCAGCACAAATTTATCTTGCCCTATTGCCCATGGGATGTTTCCTGCTTGTAGTCCACCCTATCAAACTCTTAAGTCCAGGAGATTGAGACCATTGGAATATTTTTGACACATGCAATAATGACCTTTATTTTCTGTCCAGATTTGGTTTTCTCAAAAACTTGTACTAGGGAGTTTTTGCTTTTGACAAACTAACCTTGCCACCCTCTTTATCATCTAAAGAGAATATGATCTGGAAATTTTGATCACTAGCAAAACCATCTGGATGCCCCTAGCATTTTGTCGAACAGCTGGAGTGCATGAACTCTTTTGGCATGATTTTTGCTTTGCATTGGAGGTTAGCTCATCTGGCATTATCAGTTTGTCCCTTAGCTTTGCCTTGGCCTTCAAGCCATCCCTGTAGAGCCCTGTGGGCAGCAGAGCTCCCTGGCAGGCGTCGGCATTTTGCCGAACACCTTGAGCACGTGCCCAGAGCGCGACGCAGAGCGCGCATTTTGCACGCGCACGCGCACCCGAGCCGCCGCACCGCAGCCGCGCTCTGGCTTTCCCCCGCTCGAGTAGCCGCGCCCCGCAGTCGCCGCCCGCCCGTGACGCTAGCGCCGTGCCCCCTGGCCGCGCCGCAGAGCCGCCGCCGCTAGCAGCCGTGGCCACCGACGGTGCCCGTGAGCGTCCTCGCCATGGACGGCGCCGCCCAAGCCACCGCAGGCCGCCACCTCACCCTCAGGGCAGCGCGAGCTTATCCGCAACGCCGTCCCCTAGTGCCGACCACCCTGACGCCCTGCTATCGCCGGAAAACGACGCGCCGGCGATCTTATCCTCGGCCATGGCGTGAACCGACGTCGCCCGCCTATATAAGGCACCCCCGAGCTCGTCCGAGACCCCAAGCAACCTCCAGTCCACCGTAGCTAGCTCCCCTCGTAGTGGTTCGACCGGAAGAAGCCATCTTCTCCATCTCCGGCAACCACGGCCGCCGCCATGCGCCGGCACCATTCGCCGTGACCAGGCCCTCCCCCACCCATCCAGTGCCGCCTTTGGCTTCCTCTTGACACCACGAAGCTTCCCAACCACTCAACCGAGCTCCAGCACCACCGCAGCCATTTTCCCCTTTCCTCCCGAAGCTGTCGCCGCCGCGAAGCTCGTCGCCGGCGATCCTCAGCACCACCTCGGCCGTTTCGACCACCGAAAGGTTCGCCGTGGACCCGCGGACCCTTTCCGCCCCTCCGTTCCCCGCATGGAGCCGCCGTTCGCCGTCGGCAGTCGCCGGAGCTCCGTGCGGGCGAAGGAGGGAGGAGGGAGAAGGACCAGTCAAACCCAACAGGTGGGACCGCGGGGCCCCCTGTCAGTGACCCCGAGCCGGCCCTCGCTGGCTTA
>LR738709.1:481876856-481989705 GCA_902687465.1 Secale cereale | reverse complement strand
TTTATGATATGTGTATCTGTGGCATTGACCCCGACCCCATAGGGCAGAATCGACAAACTAGTTGCCCCACACCATCCTCGATAACCCAGCCCTGATGCTTTATAAAAGGCCACCTCGTGACCTTACCAAGCATCCCTCACTTTGTGCACAGCCCGCTCAACCATTTTCACAATGCCGAGCTCCAGTATTCATCTGAGAACTCCAGATGCAACCCCAGGTAGTTTTGTTAAGATATTGTGGGACTTTACCCGCAGTACCATGAGTGCTACCCATCCACCCCAGTACGAGCTGCTCAAAACAAGGATCACCCCATCCACCTCGAAATATTGGGCAGTAGTGCATATCCCTCCCCCAAACCCAAACCAAGACCCAACGGAGGTATCCTTCATGGGGAAATCTATGCCAACTCCACAAATGGCCATAGAAGCTGCTGCGTACGAAGCGCTTGCTCGCCTTCGATTCGCCGTACCCTATGCCAGCGAACGGGGGTATTATTACTTCCCGAGTCGAGCAGCATCCGGAGGAGTAGCATCTTTCCCTGGTGGACGAATTGGGAAGGACCCAGTACTGGCCAACCTTGTCCAGTATGTCATCGCTCAGGAGCGTTTGACACAGCGAGTAATGGGTTATCTCCAGAGCCTCGCTGATTTAAATCCTCGGATCGCCATTGGCGAGCCACTGAGGCCAGTACGGGGGAGACGCATTTTTCGACTAGTCAATCCGCTTCCCCCGATAGAAGAGGAATGTGTCCCAGTGCCAGAGACATTTCCTCAGGACCTTGTCCATTTCCCGTTTATATCATAGACATCACTACTATGTTTGTTATCCTAGCACTTATTTATGTATTTCAGCTTATGCGTTGTATCCTAAGTCTGTGCGATGAATTAAATATTTGTTTCGATTATTGTGAGTGGTTTTTACTGCTGTTCATTTTTATTGACTGTTTTTGCTCTCGGTAAATTCAGAGGTGGGATTTTCTTTGATGTTGTTGCAGCACATAGATTCTTCAGGACAGGCCTCTTAATCCCCGCAGCACCACAGCCGGCTCACATCCACAACCACTCGACTGCATGCACTAATTGCATAGCCACGTACATATTTTGCACCTAACGGATCACCTCGCTAACACACCACAGTCTCTAGAGGAGAAATTTGTGGATGATTATTCAAACGCAAGTTGCCTCCAGCACACTGACAGCAGTCAGAACCTAACTACCACACTTAATCCTCATGATCACCGCCGCCGCGTAGAGCTAACACTCGAGCAGCAGCATCACAGCGATCACTGAGGATCATCGCGCACAAGAGCACGGAGAACCCCAGCAACGCCGCCAACCCTCCGCACATCAGGATCACGTACCAGTCCGGCATCACCTCCGCCATTAGAGCCTCGTCGCGAGCTCCTGCAAACAGAAATGGAGGAGAAGGAAGGAGAAGAAGAGGCGAGGCCAGGTGTGAGGAAGTAGAGAGGAGCACCGCGACCATTTTATAGCTCGAGATCGGTGTACGGTGGGCGAAGTCCACCAGCGCCGCTCGATCACCGGTGTTCGGAGGCGAATCCGCGAGCAGTGCCGACAGCGCACTGGCCCGCGAGGTGAGTGCACGCTGCGCCGGCAGCTAGCACGCCGCGCACTACCGCAGTACGGCCTAGATGCCCTACGCGCTAGGCGTCGCCGGTGGAGAAAGCGCGGGAGAGCACGCGAGAGAGAGGGAGAAGGAGAGCCAGAGGTAGAAGAAGAGACTGACAGTGGACCCCGGGTCCACCTGTCAGCCAGAGAGAGCTCCATGCACTCGGGTACGACCAGCGTAATTCGTGAAATTAGATTATTGTTCTAATTTTACCATAGTCGAAAGTAGTAATTTCTCGGTTTCCCCAACCCAAGTTTCTTTTTTTCCACATAGCACCAGTACCACTGTGGTTGTGCCAATTATTTGCCCTCTCGCAGTAACCTCAGTGTATTACGTGTTTAGAATGCTCGTTCCTTTTTCATACTTTATGGTAATAGGATGGATATTTTGAGATCGTCCTTAGCAAATCTCGAGGACGAGATTTTTCTTAAGGGGGGTAGTGTTGTAACACCCCAAAAATTTAACCATCATTTTATCCATTAAAATTTTTGCCAGGAAATTAAATTTTTCTTTTCTGGATTTGCTTTTGATTTCAGAACCATTATTTTCTTCTGAATTGTGGAGTTTTTCCTCCAAGGGGAAACTTTTCAAAAATATTGTTGGACTTGTATACCTTCTCAAGATCATTTCTTTTATCGGTGGAATTATTTCTATAGATATTTTCCTAAGGATTTATTGCTTTTAAATTGGTTTCTCATAAGTTTTGGAGTCTCTTTTGCACTGCAACCCTTTGATAATTTCTTCTAAAAAAATTCCACCAAAATCTGGAGATGTTAATAGAAGTATATAATTCATTTCTATGCAATAACCCATTGGTGTTCTTTGAAAAATTTGAGCAAACAATCCTCATTTGTATTCTGGTCCAGTTTGGCATTTTCCACTGCAGCACAAATTTATCTTGCCCTATTGCCCATGGGATGTTTCCTGCTTGTAGTCCACCCTATCAAACTCTTAAGTCCAGGAGATTGAGACCATTGGAATATTTTTGACACATGCAATAATGACCTTTATTTTCTGTCCAGATTTGGTTTTCTCAAAAACTTGTACTAGGGAGTTTTTGCTTTTGACAAACTAACCTTGCCACCCTCTTTATCATCTAAAGAGAATATGATCTGGAAATTTTGATCACTAGCAAAACCATCTGGATGCCCCTAGCATTTTGTCGAACAGCTGGAGTGCATGAACTCTTTTGGCATGATTTTTGCTTTGCATTGGAGGTTAGCTCATCTGGCATTATCAGTTTGTCCCTTAGCTTTGCCTTGGCCTTCAAGCCATCCCTGTAGAGCCCCGTGGGCAGCAGAGCTCCCTGGCAGGCGTCGGCATTTTGCCGAACACCTTGAGCACGTGCCCAGAGCGCGACGCAGAGCGCGCATTTTGCACGCGCACGCGCACCCGAGCCGCCGCACCGCAGCCGCGCTCTGGCTTTCCCCTGCTCGAGTAGCCGCGCCCCGCAGCCGCCGCCCGCCCGTGACGCTAGCGCCGTGCCCCCTGGCCGCGCCGCAGAGCCGCCGCCGCTAGCAGCCGTGGCCACCGAAGGTGCCCGTGAGCGTCCTCGCCGTGGACGGCGCCGCCCAAGCCACCGCAGGCCGCCACCTCACCCTCAGGGCAGCGCGAGCTTATCCGCAACGCCGTCCCCTAGTGCCGACCACCCTGACGCCCTGCTATCGCCGGAAAACGACGCGCCGGCGATCTTATCCTCGGCCATGGCGTGAACCGACGTCGCCCGCCTATATAAGGCACCCCCGAGCTCGTCCGAGACCCCAAGCAACCTCCAGTCCACCGTAGCTAGCTCCCCTCGTAGTGGTTCGACCGGAAGAAGCCATCTTCTCCATCTCCGGCAACCACGGCCGCCGCCATGCGCCGGCACCATTCGCCGTGACCAGGCCCTCCCCCACCCATCCAGTGCCGCCTTTGGCTTCCCCTTGACACCACGAAGCTTCCCAACCACTCAACCGAGCTCCAGCACCACCGCAGCCATTTTCCCCTTTCCTCCCGAAGCTGTCGCCGCCGCGAAGCTCGTCGCCGGCGATCCTCAGCACCACCTCGGCCGTTTCGACCACCGAAAGGTTCGCCGTGGACCCGCGGACCCTTTCCGCCCCTCCGTTCCCCGCATGGAGCCGCCGTTCGCCGTCGGCAGTCGCCGGAGCTCCGTGCGGGCGAAGGAGGGAGGAGGGAGAAGGACCAGTCAAACCCAACAGGTGGGACCGCGGGGCCCCCTGTCAGTGACCCCGAGCCGGCCCTCGCTGGCTTAGGTGAAAGCGCCCCCCCCCCCCACCGAGTACGTTTTCTCTGTTTGAAAGCGCATTTCATTCAAAACCGTTTCCTTTTCTGTTTTAATTTAAAACAGAAGTTTGACCCAACTTTGACTGAGCATAACTTTTTAAGTATAGGTCCAAATGAATTGATTCTTTTTCCTACCTCCTTCTAAAATCATCTAGTTTATTTTAAAATTTATTTAAAATTTTTATAAGCAACTTTTCTGTACTGTTTTTAGTATATGAATTAATTTGAATTTATTTAAAAATAGGAATATGGAGGGAGAAGAAAACTTTCATGAGTGCCCTCCACTTGTATGCACTTAAGAGGCAAGCATCTCGAACACAGATATGATATTTTGTTGAATGCCTGCTAGGAGTAGTAAGTTATGTTTATGTCACATGAAATAATGAGTTTTGCATATAATGTCAAGCCATGCATAGATGCATTTGATGAGAAGTTGAATTGCTGTGATCATGTTATATACATGTGAAGTGGTTACTGCCTCATGCCACGTAAGCCTGAGCTGGTCCGGACAGACTTCGGGGAGAAGTTTTGTCATGGATAAAGTATGACCATGAAGATGGTACCTCATGGTGATGAGAGAGATCAGTGAGGGCATGTCGAGGCATGATGAGTGGTGATTCTGTCTGTTGGTGTGAAATATGTTTGCTATACCAATCACGTAGGTGATGCTTTAACCTCCTGAGTCGACCATAGATCGGGTCTTGTTCCGGTAACCCCATACTTGTTTCGTACTACCACTTGTCCCTGCCGCAGGTAGGGTACAGTCCAGTAAGTTGTTAACCCCTTTCTTGGCACACACCATACAGAGAGGCCATGGTGGAAGATACCGGCTGCATCCGGTAGGCATGCCACCTGGTCCGGGGGCATGGGTGTTTCCGGTTGGGGCCGAGGGGGTAGCTCCCCTAGTTTGCGCGCATTATAAATTCTGTGATCCCATGCCACTCGAGGTTGTAGCCTCCCCACTTAGAGTTTTACTTAAACAGGTGTCGTGGGTGATTCCAGTCACCGGTAAGTTAAGCTGGTGTGTGCAGATCAGGTGTGTTTTCAACTAAAAGACCGTAATTGGAATTAGTCCCTATGGACTAGAGGAATCCGTTACTCGTGGGTAAAGAGTACACCCTCTGCAGAGGTTACATCTATTCGAATAGCCGTGTCCGCGGTCAAGGATTTCAGTCTGGGATGGGTCAAGTGTCGGTCTTAGTGTCGGTCTTCGGAGGAAAAACTGCTAAGCCAGAACATCGATCATAACATGTGACATATGATGATTATGATTATTATGGACTAACCATTTGTATTGTTTGAAATATTGAGTATCCCTGGGATGGTTCTACCTCCTGGATATTCCCTGTGACTATTCTCATATAAGCCCTTTATGTGGTGTCGCTCAGACGCCCGACTGTGGCATGCTTATTATTTATTTTCCCTTATAAGCCCTTTATGTGGTGTCGCTCAGACGCCCGACTGTGGCATGCTTATTATTTATTTTCCCTTATAAGCCCTTTATGTGGTGTCGCTCAGATGCCCGACTGTGGCATGTTTGTCATTATTCTTTATAAGCTCTTTATGTGACGTCGCTCAGACGTCCGACTGAGGCATGCTTTATTTTACTATTCTTTCGAGGCGTCGCTTTAGACACCCGATCAGTGCATTTTATTTTTATTCTCTGATTGCTTATTCATGTTTTATAAGAATAACCTGCTTGCGTGCATCATGGATTTTATTTCGTGACTAACAAAGTGATCATGGATTGTTTCAGTGCATGGTTATCATTTGATATATTGTACCTGTGTTCATAATGTTTGCGAGTACATTCAAAGTACTCACTGGCTTGTCCCTGGCTATTGTCTTGGCCAGATTTCTTCCTTGGAGAGGAGCGCTGCGATGACAGCCCCGGAACCTAGGCAATGGAGATAGCAGCCTCGCGAAGATAGGAGTTACCCAGGTCAGCTGTTCCTGTGGGAAATGGAGTCCCATAGACGCTGATGTATCGCAACCCGCTTCCGCCATCAACCTCTAGAAACCTTTTGTTGTACTCATTGACCAGAATGGTCTTGTACTACATATTTGGTATTTTGCTTGGAATTTCTGTATCAAGTTTGTGTCTCATCAGCTAACAGTAATCCTGGGGCTGGTGAGCACAAGGACCATTGACTGAGAAATTTATATCCTGGAAAACCGGTCCTGACAACCTTGGTATCAGAGCCAGGCTGACCATTGGCTAATCCTATCTTAGCCAGGTCAATAAACCTAGGTTAAACAACCCCCCAACCTTAACCCAAACCCAGCCAAGCTTCCCGTGCAAGATAGCCACACAGTGACCCCGACACCTTTCGGCAGTCGGTGCCTAACCTATCAATCTAGCATGTCGATCACGCGCCAGTGACCGACACCTAAATTGTCTCATTCGCAAGCGTGCGAAGGAAGACTCCGCTTCCTTTTTCTATAAAAAAGGGCACGCTAGCCCAACCCAGCATAGCACAGCCTCTACCCCCAAAACCAAGCCAAGATGCCTGGCCCCATTGTTCACAATGAGACCACATCAACCAACCTTGGAGGTTTTGTGACCGTGCTCGCAAACCTCACCCGCCATGCCTTTGCGTTAGAAGAACCCCCGGAGTATGTTGTGTACCAAGGACCCATGGGCGGTGAGAGCCGTCAATTCTGGGCCACGGTGCACATCTATGGTAGGGGTATTTTGCCAGAACGCCCCTACAGGTTCACCGGAAGGACAACTTCCTTTGAGCCACAAGCCATCCAGCTGGCCGCTCGAGAGGCGGTAGTGCAACTCCGGCACCTGTCGCCCAGAGTCAACTGTCGTTCGTTCTACTACTACCCCAGCCGTGACGGGTATGGTAGGCCACCCCAGGTTGCCAACGGAGACCACGAGACGGACCCTGCGTTGTTGCACCTGGTGCGCTATGTAAGTGCACTAGAGGCACTGTTCGACCAGATCACCCTTGATCTGATCGCCGCTCGTGGGGAACTTGCTCGCCGAGCCCCGGCAAGAGAGGAAGGGGAGCCCGACGCCGACAACCCAGTTGTACTGTTCGGGCAACCGATCGAATCCTTAAGATCTGCCCCGGCCATCGACCAAAATGCTTTGGTGTCCCCAGAAGTGTTTCGTCACCTTTTGGGAACACGCTCCAGCGGGATTATAGCCAACAATCCCCGCGATGGTCATCATCGCTACCCCGACCCTGCAGATCCTCAACCCCAACCAGCTAACCCCGACGGAGAAGCCCATGGAGAGGCCTCGACGTCCACAAGGCACGCCCGTTTAGATATTAACGAAGTAGACTAAGCCACTCGAGTTGTACCGAGTCTTAGTATTTCTACGTCTTGTAGTAATGTGACCTTGTATCGCCATATATTAATGCAGTCTGCTTGTGTGCATCTATTTTGAATAGTAGCCATGCATAAGTATGTTGGCGTACGGTTGCATTTTTTAATTCCAGGCGTAGCTACCGAAAAACCACCCCGTCGGTGCCACAGTAAAACGTCACCTTTATGATATGTGTATCTGTGGCATTGACCCCGACCCCATAGGGCAGAATCGACAAACTAGTTGCCCCACACCATCCTCGATAACCCAGCCCTGATGCTTTATAAAAGGCCACCTCGTGACCTTACCAAGCATCCCTCACTTTGTGCACAGCCCGCTCAACCATTTTCACAATGCCGAGCTCCAGTATTCATCTGAGAACTCCAGATGCAACCCCAGGTAGTTTTGTTAAGATATTGTGGGACTTTACCCGCAGTACCATGAGTGCTACCCATCCACCCCAGTACGAGCTGCTCAAAACAAGGATCACCCCATCCACCTCGAAATATTGGGCAGTAGTGCATATCCCTCCCCCAAACCCAAACCAAGACCCAACGGAGGTATCCTTCATGGGGAAATCTATGCCAACTCCACAAATGGCCATAGAAGCTGCTGCGTACGAAGCGCTTGCTCGCCTTCGATTCGCCGTACCCTATGCCAGCGAACGGGGGTATTATTACTTCCCGAGTCGAGCAGCATCCGGAGGAGTAGCATCTTTCCCTGGTGGACGAATTGGGAAGGACCCAGTACTGGCCAACCTTGTCCAGTATGTCATCGCTCAGGAGCGTTTGACACAGCGAGTAATGGGTTATCTCCAGAGCCTCGCTGATTTAAATCCTCGGATCGCCATTGGCGAGCCACTGAGGCCAGTACGGGGGAGACGCATTTTTCGACTAGTCAATCCGCTTCCCCCGATAGAAGAGGAATGTGTCCCAGTGCCAGAGACATTTCCTCAGGACCTTGTCCATTTCCCGTTTATATCATAGACATCACTACTATGTTTGTTATCCTAGCACTTATTTATGTATTTCAGCTTATGCGTTGTATCCTAAGTCTGTGCGATGAATTAAATATTTGTTTCGATTATTGTGAGTGGTTTTTACTGCTGTTCATTTTTATTGACTGTTTTTGCTCTCGGTAAATTCAGAGGTGGGATTTTCTTTGATGTTGTTGCAGCACATAGATTCTTCAGGACAGGCCTCTTAATCCCCGCAGCACCACAGCCGGCTCACATCCACAACCACTCGACTGCATGCACTAATTGCATAGCCACGTACATATTTTGCACCTAACGGATCACCTCGCTAACACACCACAGTCTCTAGAGGAGAAATTTGTGGATGATTATTCAAACGCAAGTTGCCTCCAGCACACTGACAGCAGTCAGAACCTAACTACCACACTTAATCCTCATGATCACCGCCGCCGCGTAGAGCTAACACTCGAGCAGCAGCATCACAGCGATCACTGAGGATCATCGCGCACAAGAGCACGGAGAACCCCAGCAACGCCGCCAACCCTCCGCACATCAGGATCACGTACCAGTCCGGCATCACCTCCGCCATTAGAGCCTCGTCGCGAGCTCCTGCAAACAGAAATGGAGGAGAAGGAAGGAGAAGAAGAGGCGAGGCCAGGTGTGAGGAAGTAGAGAGGAGCACCGCGACCATTTTATAGCTCGAGATCGGTGTACGGTGGGCGAAGTCCACCAGCGCCGCTCGATCACCGGTGTTCGGAGGCGAATCCGCGAGCAGTGCCGACAGCGCACTGGCCCGCGAGGTGAGTGCACGCTGCGCCGGCAGCTAGCACGCCGCGCACTACCGCAGTACGGCCTAGATGCCCTACGCGCTAGGCGTCGCCGGTGGAGAAAGCGCGGGAGAGCACGCGAGAGAGAGGGAGAAGGAGAGCCAGAGGTAGAAGAAGAGACTGACAGTGGACCCCGGGTCCACCTGTCAGCCAGAGAGAGCTCCATGCACTCGGGTACGACCAGCGTAATTCGTGAAATTAGATTATTGTTCTAATTTTACCATAGTCGAAAGTAGTAATTTCTTGGTTTCCCCAACCCAAGTTTCTTTTTTTCCACATAGCACCAGTACCACTGTGGTTGTGCCAATTATTTGCCCTCTCGCAGTAACCTCAGTGTATTACGTGTTTAGAATGCTCGTTCCTTTTTCATACTTTATGGTAATAGGATGGATATTTTGAGATCGTCCTTAGCAAATCTCGAGGACGAGATTTTTCTTAAGGGGGGTAGTGTTGTAACACCCCAAAAATTTAACCATCATTTTATCCATTAAAATTTTTGCCAGGAAATTAAATTTTTCTTTTCTGGATTTGCTTTTGATTTCAGAACCATTCTTTTCTTCTGAATTGTGGAGTTTTTCCTCCAAGGGGAAACTTTTCAAAAATATTGTTGGACTTGTATACCTTCTCAAGATCATTTCTTTTATCGGTGGAATTATTTCTATAGATATTTTCCTAAGGATTTATTGCTTTTAAATTGGTTTCTCATAAGTTTTGGAGTCTCTTTTGCACTGCAACCCTTTGATAATTTCTTCTAAAAAAATTCCACCAAAATCTGGAGATGTTAATAGAAGTATATAATTCATTTCTATGCAATAACCCATTGGTGTTCTTTGAAAAATTTGAGCAAACAATCCTCATTTGTATTCTGGTCCAGTTTGGCATTTTCCACTGCAGCACAAATTTATCTTGCCCTATTGCCCATGGGATGTTTCCTGCTTGTAGTCCACCCTATCAAACTCTTAAGTCCAGGAGATTGAGACCATTGGAATATTTTTGACACATGCAATAATGACCTTTATTTTCTGTCCAGATTTGGTTTTCTCAAAAACTTGTACTAGGGAGTTTTTGCTTTTGACAAACTAACCTTGCCACCCTCTTTATCATCTAAAGAGAATATGATCTGGAAATTTTGATCACTAGCAAAACCATCTGGATGCCCCTAGCATTTTGTCGAACAGCTGGAGTGCATGAACTCTTTTGGCATGATTTTTGCTTTGCATTGGAGGTTAGCTCATCTGGCATTATCAGTTTGTCCCTTAGCTTTGCCTTGGCCTTCAAGCCATCCCTGTAGAGCCCCGTGGGCAGCAGAGCTCCCTGGCAGGCGTCGGCATTTTGCCGAACACCTTGAGCACGTGCCCAGAGCGCGACGCAGAGCGCGCATTTTGCACGCGCACGCGCACCCGAGCCGCCGCACCGCAGCCGCGCTCTGGCTTTCCCCTGCTCGAGTAGCCGCGCCCCGCAGCCGCCGCCCGCCCGTGACGCTAGCGCCGTGCCCCCTGGCCGCGCCGCAGAGCCGCCGCCGCTAGCAGCCGTGGCCACCGAAGGTGCCCGTGAGCGTCCTCGCCGTGGACGGCGCCGCCCAAGCCACCGCAGGCCGCCACCTCACCCTCAGGGCAGCGCGAGCTTATCCGCAACGCCGTCCCCTAGTGCCGACCACCCTGACGCCCTGCTATCGCCGGAAAACGACGCGCCGGCGATCTTATCCTCGGCCATGGCGTGAACCGACGTCGCCCGCCTATATAAGGCACCCCCGAGCTCGTCCGAGACCCCAAGCAACCTCCAGTCCACCGTAGCTAGCTCCCCTCGTAGTGGTTCGACCGGAAGAAGCCATCTTCTCCATCTCCGGCAACCACGGCCGCCGCCATGCGCCGGCACCATTCGCCGTGACCAGGCCCTCCCCCACCCATCCAGTGCCGCCTTTGGCTTCCCCTTGACACCACGAAGCTTCCCAACCACTCAACCGAGCTCCAGCACCACCGCAGCCATTTTCCCCTTTCCTCCCGAAGCTGTCGCCGCCGCGAAGCTCGTCGCCGGCGATCCTCAGCACCACCTCGGCCGTTTCGACCACCGAAAGGTTCGCCGTGGACCCGCGGACCCTTTCCGCCCCTCCGTTCCCCGCATGGAGCCGCCGTTCGCCGTCGGCAGTCGCCGGAGCTCCGTGCGGGCGAAGGAGGGAGGAGGGAGAAGGACCAGTCAAACCCAACAGGTGGGACCGCGGGGCCCCCTGTCAGTGACCCCGAGCCGGCCCTCGCTGGCTTAGGTGAAAGCGCCCCCCCCCCCCACCGAGTACGTTTTCTCTGTTTGAAAGCGCATTTCATTCAAAACCGTTTCCTTTTCTGTTTTAATTTAAAACAGAAGTTTGACCCAACTTTGACTGAGCATAACTTTTTAAGTATAGGTCCAAATGAATTGATTCTTTTTCCTACCTCCTTCTAAAATCATCTAGTTTATTTTAAAATTTATTTAAAATTTTTATAAGCAACTTTTCTGTACTGTTTTTAGTATATGAATTAATTTGAATTTATTTAAAAATAGGAATATGGAGGGAGAAGAAAACTTTCATGAGTGCCCTCCACTTGTATGCACTTAAGAGGCAAGCATCTCGAACACAGATATGATATTTTGTTGAATGCCTGCTAGGAGTAGTAAGCTATGTTTATGTCACATGAAATAATGAGTTTTGCATATAATGTCAAGCCATGCATAGATGCATTTGATGAGAAGTTGAATTGCTGTGATCATGTTATATACATGTGAAGTGGTTACTGCCTCATGCCACGTAAGCCTGAGCTGGTCCGGACAGACTTCGGGGAGAAGTTTTGTCATGGATAAAGTATGACCATGAAGATGGTACCTCATGGTGATGAGAGAGATCAGTGAGGGCATGTCGAGGCATGATGAGTGGTGATTCTGTCTGTTGGTGTGAAATATGTTTGCTATACCAATCACGTAGGTGATGCTTTAACCTCCTGAGTCGACCATAGATCGGGTCTTGTTCCGGTAACCCCATACTTGTTTCGTACTACCACTTGTCCCTGCCGCAGGTAGGGTACAGTCCAGTAAGTTGTTAACCCCTTTCTTGGCACACACCATACAGAGAGGCCATGGTGGAAGATACCGGCTGCATCCGGTAGGCATGCCACCTGGTCCGGGGGCATGGGTGTTTCCGGTTGGGGCCGAGGGGGTAGCTCCCCTAGTTTGCGCGCATTATAAATTCTGTGATCCCATGCCACTCGAGGTTGTAGCCTCCCCACTTAGAGTTTTACTTAAACAGGTGTCGTGGGTGATTCCAGTCACCGGTAAGTTAAGCTGGTGTGTGCAGATCAGGTGTGTTTTCAACTAAAAGACCGTAATTGGAATTAGTCCCTATGGACTAGAGGAATCCGTTACTCGTGGGTAAAGAGTACACCCTCTGCAGAGGTTACATCTATTCGAATAGCCGTGTCCGCGGTCAAGGATTTCAGTCTGGGATGGGTCAAGTGTCGGTCTTAGTGTCGGTCTTCGGAGGAAAAACTGCTAAGCCAGAACATCGATCATAACATGTGACATATGATGATTATGATTATTATGGACTAACCATTTGTATTGTTTGAAATATTGAGTATCCCTGGGATGGTTCTACCTCCTGGATATTCCCTGTGACTATTCTCATATAAGCCCTTTATGTGGTGTCGCTCAGACGCCCGACTGTGGCATGCTTATTATTTATTTTCCCTTATAAGCCCTTTATGTGGTGTCGCTCAGACGCCCGACTGTGGCATGCTTATTATTTATTTTCCCTTATAAGCCCTTTATGTGGTGTCGCTCAGACGCCCGACTGTGGCATGTTTGTCATTATTCTTTATAAGCTCTTTATGTGACGTCGCTCAGACGTCCGACTGAGGCATGATTTATTTTACTATTCTTTCGAGGCGTCGCTTTAGACACCCGATCAGTGCATTTTATTTTTATTCTCTGATTGCTTATTCATGTTTTATAAGAATAACCTGCTTGCGTGCATCATGGATTTTATTTCGTGACTAACAAAGTGATCATGGATTGTTTCAGTGCATGGTTATCATTTGATATATTGTACCTGTGTTCATAATGTTTGCGAGTACATTCAAAGTACTCACTGGCTTGTCCCTGGCTATTGTCTTGGCCAGATTTCTTGCTTGGAGAGGAGCGCTGCGATGACAGCCCCGGAACCTAGGCAATGGAGATAGCAGCCTCGCGAAGATAGGAGTTACCCAGGTCAGCTGTTCCTGTGGGAAATGGAGTCCCATAGACGCTGATGTATCGCAACCCGCTTCCGCCATCAACCTCTAGAAACCTTTTGTTGTACTCATTGACCAGAATGGTCTTGTACTACATATTTGGTATTTTGCTTGGAATTTCTGTATCAAGTTTGTGTCTCATCAGCTAACAGTAATCCTGGGGCTGGTGAGCACAAGGACCATTGACTGGGAAATTTATATCCTGGAAAACCGGTCCTGACACCTCTTCCACTCCGGCCTAGGTCAGCCCCTCCTCTCTGGTATCTCTCATCCGCGCGCCCGTACCTGCACATGTGTGCTACAGGCACCGATCCGTGTTGAATCATACGTTGGTCATGTCAAGTTCTAGGATTTACGTCTCTGCATAGGAATCAATTTTGCACGCGTGGTTCCTTGCTTTTCTTGGCTGATTCGGATTTTTTTTCTTCGATTCACAAATGTCGGAAGAAGGGGCTATAGAGAAACTGTCCAATCTGCTGTGACTTCCTTTCACATCAAACGCGGCATTTAGAGCTGGTCTTTGTGGTCCCTTCATCCATTCAACTTGCTTCTAGATATTTTTTCAAAAAAAAAACTTGCTTTCAGGTATTAGCAAGTAAAATAATAATATTTTTTCTGATAATCCTGGCTGTCAAAAATGGTTCTGACAATTGTCAATCCCAGGCATATACTTGTAGTCACTACAATTGTCTTATCTACTGCAATTCCTTGAGAAATATGGTGGTAAGCTGCATTACTTTTTACGGCATTGTAAATCTTTGCACTTGTGGTAATGAAGTTAATCTTCATCTTGAGTCCCATGATTTGTTTTCATATCTTATTGAAAACTATTATTTCTCCTATTTTTCTCTTCATCTAGAGGGCATTCTACTAGCTGATAAGTGATGTTTCATAAAGCATGAAACTGACACATTTTTCATTACTTTGATACCGGAAAGCCTGTACCTCCATCAATCAAATGTTTTATCTCTGCAATTGTATTGTATGAAAATTCTCCACGGACAATACAATTCTGATTCCTGACGCCTGAGGGTGATCTTACTTGTGGTCTTGTTATTTACACTCGTTCCTAAGATGCAAAATGAAGACTGTTTTGGTATTTGGGGAATACACAGTCGGACATTTTGCTCGTGGCATATAATCATATCAAGTGACTGAATGTAATGTAGACAAACTTCAGTGGTATATTGAAAATGGTTTATATTACACCTTTCTTCTGGAAACAGATAAATGTTGGATTAGATGACCATGTCATTATCTCATTCCACCCCAAGTCCCCAACACATGGTACATCTTTTTCTTCTTTGATCATCGCTGATCTTACAAACTGCAGGGGCACCCTCATCACTGGCGGATTTTATATTTCTCAGGTCAGACGGTGTGCAGCCACACCTGGTCAACATCCAGTTTCAGAAGAATGTACAACTGCAGGTAACCACGACGAGTCAACGATCTTCCACTGCCTTCCGCTCAATTGTGTTTGGATGGTGGGTGATTCCTTTCATCGAGTCTTCAGTAAACCAAAGCAGTATCAGAGTAGTTAATTAGGAGACTAATCATGTGTAAACTATTGTGCATCGAGTCTTCAATAAACTAGAGCAGTTTCGACATGCAAGACGTATCGAATAGTATTTGCTAATACTTGAATACCTTGTGACTGGATCGATTTGCAAGCAGACTCGATCGAATCTAATTGTCTATGGTGGGCTTGTTCCATGGAGTAGCGATGGAGGGAGGTAGGGAGAGAGACGTTCGCAAGTTATTATATACAGGGCACTTGTTTCTCAGAGCGCACTTTTGCCGGTGATTATATAGCCCCCATTTATTAGTTCGGTTGATTATGGGCATGCTTTTAGGCTTAAAATCGATCTTGATTTCCTCCTGCCACCTGTATGTGTTTATGTGCGCAGGCGAAGTCAGACGAGAAGAGCCAGCTAGATGAGGGCATCCATTCGAAACACATATCTAATCTTCTATGTGTGGAATCCTTTTTCTGTTCTGAATTTGTTGTTGGGGAGAGCTTGTTACCCTCTACAAGGATTTCAAGCTGGATGAGAGCTACACGCTGAGCAAGATCTCCATCTGGACCGCCAACGGCTTTCACAAACTCAAGGTAATTCCTCTTTCCTTAAGATAACAGCGAGGTGCCCATTAAGAGCACACATGTATCTCTGAATTGTAAGTTATGATCTGTGCTCTATGGTGAGAGCACGTAGCAATTGTTTTTGAACAATACTCAGGTTAGTTTGGTATAGTTCTTACATGTATTGCCATATCAGCTTACCAGGAGCCTAATTTTTGTAGCAGTATACTTATTGTATGTCTGCATATATGTTTGAACTGGACACCTGTTGCTGTTTTCTTGGTCCATGCACTTGCTAGAAATATAATCAATTTAGTTGGTTGTGATCATGTTCGTCGAGTGAACTGTAGTTTAATCAAATGCATTTGGTATTAATTCATGTTGTCTTCTTAGTACAGTAAAGTGCAACATGATCACACCAACATGATCAACCAATTTCTGTACGCGAACTAAGTTGAATATAATGCATTGTTCATTGGGTAAGGAACCTTATGAATTGATGCATTGAAATTAATTGTAAGAACACTTCTTGACAGGAAAATGAGAACCACCAGCATCTTATGGATATTCATCAAATTACAGTACAGCAATCAATGTGTACGTGGTGGTCTAAACCAAATGTTAGGCACAAAATGAGGATTATGTGCACAGTTGGTCCCTCAACTAACACGAGGGAGATTAGATTATATAGGATGTTGCTGAGGATGACATCAATGTGGCTCGGCTAATATGTCAACATGGCGACCATGCATCGCAGCAGAAAGTTATTGAGTTGGCGAAAGAGTTGAAACCATGCTTGTAGACTCTTATGGACGAGTCAGTTATAAGTCTGGCATGCCCATGCGAGCACATGATTTTCCTCTATCAATAAATATTGTAACTAAACCTTTTTATGCCACCCTTCTTTCAACATCTTCCAACTTATTTGCTCTGATATAAGCTTGATTTAACATCTTCAGGGCCGGAAATTAGGACTCAAGATTTGCCTCATTGAAAACTGGGCAGGAGTTCACGTTCACAGTCAAGAAGTGATCCCTTCTACTACTTGAGGGATTGAGCAAAGGTACTTCTACTTTTCTGTCCTAACAAGAAATTAGTGAAAAAAGATACCTCTCATTCATGTATTTCTATAAATGCACATTTATTTATAACAGTAGCACCAGGATGAATGTTTGTTACTCATGATACTTTTAATTCAGTTAACCTCTTGAATAAAAATTCTTGAAATTTGACTTCTAAAGTTGTGCCACTGCTTGTGCTGAACCAGATCATCAACGGTACATTCAAAGAAGCAATGTTGAACATGAAAACAAGGCAATCTGCGAGTGTGCGTGCATGATCCAACATCTTGTGTTTAATTGTAGCCACTATGATGTGAAATAGTAGCAGATTCATCCATTTATGCCAGTATTTGATATACTTACCAAAGTTTAAGGGGGCCAATCTTAAGAAGACATCCCAGTTTGTGCGACAATTTCTTAGGCATATTAGACAAAAGATGTATCTGGTTTTCCTTAGGTTGCATTGCAACATTTCAGTTTCTGCTCTTGGTTCTTTTACCATGAAATTTGTAAGATCCCTCATGTTTGATTTATTGTATAAATCATTTGAGACATGCCCTGCATGCATGATTACTCACTATATTTATGTTCATTTCATATTATGTTCCTGAATCATTTACATCAGTTACGAGTTGATGTTAAAAATGCATATTGTTGTGCATCGATTGAATCTTTTTCATGCCTTGTTTTATTTTTCACAATTTATAGAATATAAACTAAAACTTTATACTCACACGAAAATTATGTGTATTGGTGGAGACGTGCGTTGCACGTGCACACTTACTAGTTTTAAGGAAAGGTGCGAGGCTTGTGAGCGCGCTGGGCCTGGCTCATGTAGCGAGCTAGGTAGGCTTCAGGGCGAGTAACGCGCGATACATAGCGCTGCCGTCAGAAATCCAAAACCATTATCGCGGTCGCGCGCTCCGTAATCAACGCGCGGTTCCGGCCTTTCCGTTCCCGCCCAGATCTTTTCGCCAGGAACAGCGATCCGCGCCGAAACGCATCCAGCCCGTCCAGGAAACATCGCCGAGCACATCGCACGGTTCCACGTCACCGATCCAGGACACCCACCCTTCCACCAATCAGCGCCCACCGGTATAAACCCAGCCCTCCCGCACCTCGTTCCCCAACACCTTCTTCCATCGGCTTCCATCCCCCACCTTCCGGCGCTCACAACCCACCAGCGAATCCCCCAACCCCGACCAACCGAAGCAGCGATGGCCCCCAAGGCGGAGAAGAAGCCGGCGGCGAAGAAGCCCGCGGAGGAGGAGCCGCCGACGACGGAGAAGGCCGAGAAGGCCCCGGCGGTGAAGAAGCCCAAGGCCGAGAAGCGGCTGCCGGCGGGCAAGACCGCCTCCAAGGAGGGCGGCGAGAAGAGGGGCCGGAAGAAGGGCAAGAAGAGTGTCGAGACCTACAAGATCTACATCTTCAAGGTGCTCAAGCAAGTGCACCCCGACATCGGCATCTCCTCCAAGGCCATGTCCATCATGAACTCCTTCATCAACGACATCTTCGAGAAGCTCGCCGGCGAGGCCGCCAAGCTCGCCCGCTACAACAAGAAGCCCACTATCACCTCCAGGGAGATCCAGACCTCCGTCCGCCTCGTCCTCCCGGGCGAGCTCGCCAAGCACGCCGTCTCCGAGGGCACCAAGGCCGTCACCAAGTTCACCTCCTCTTAGATTGCCATGCTTGCTTCTCATAGAAACTGCAGTTGGCTGATGTGTATCTAGAACTAGTGTTTATTGCTGAATGGAAATTGGAGGAATGCTGTTAGTTTTTGGTTGGGTTACTGAATACTTGTGTTGCCCTGTCATGTGACTGATCTGAAATACTAGTAGCAAACTATGTGGTGCGCATCTCTTGGGAACCCTCGGTTTTGATTTCTGAACTAGTTACTCGTTTGATGCATGGACTAGCTTTCTGACCGAACTGTGTTATGCGACGGTAAGTGATGCATATTTTCTTTTGGAGACTTGGAGAAGTGTCATGTGGCAATTTGGTTGAAGAAACCAGTTTGGCCGTCCCATTTGTCATACATTTCTTAGAATCAGCTGCATTGCGGGGAGCTCAATGGAGGTTCTGTTGCTCTTGGTGGTTGGCAAACGCTTCTCTTGCAGGTTGCTCCAATGACAAGTACCTGATGAATTTGTATCATGATCTTTGGAGATAAACCAGCCACCAGATATTCTGAAAAATAACAATGAATGAGGCATATTGGTAATCTTTATGGCATCAGGATGCCAAATCTCTTAAGAAAATACTGCCATTGCAAGCTACATACAAGGGCAACAACTGCGTGAACGTCTACAACTTCTTGAACCATCTTTTATCATCCTGCTCTGCAAATACTGCAGCAATTCGGAGATCGTTTGACTTCACGACTGGCTGGTGAGTTCTTCGTTTCCCCCTTTCAGGTTGCCTTCTTGATTTTGGTGGTCTGATTTTTTTTTTCGGCAGGGGTATGGAGGCTATCCTGAAGCCATCAAGAAGAAAGCCTGGCTCCTGTTTCCAATCGTTTACCGAAGAGCAGTTTAAGTTCATCTGTGGGAGCACTGGTTTCATTCTTAGAAACTGCTACATATTTCTGTGCATCGAGGATACATGGAGGTTGAGCAAGCATGGTTTTCAAGATACAATGCCGATCTTTTATCATACTGTACCTGCCATGTAATAGGATGCTAATACCTTGTATTGACATTCAGGACAAGATAACTCATCAAAGGTTGTATTTCTTTTTCATAGTTGCGAATGAGATAGGCGATTTTTTCTTCTTCTTCAACTAAGGGTAAGTTTATGGTACAAGAGACAATTCAACCATACAATTCAACTAATCAACATGAATAACCTACTACATTGCAAATTATTTCAGCTACTTTGTCGGAGAATCCAGAAATTGGTATGGGTGTATTGTAGAAACTAAAGATTCAGCCAAAATGCTATACTAATTTGTCAACATTCTAGGTAAGCAAATCTGCAGGAAGCCACGGCATGCTGATAGTTTGGAGCAGAGCGCTCCATCCTTGTCCTCCTCACACCTTTTTTCTTCACCACAGGTATATCTTTCCTTAAATTTGAAACCCTTACAGAATAAAATATCACTGATGTAAGTTGTAACCCGCTGCCTTCAAGATTTAACAGGCTAAGTACACACATGCTGATCAACTATAGTAGCCTAGTAGGGAAAGTACATATATCAAGTGCCTCTGCTACTGCGCACCTACTTACCAAGAACAAGGACTCTCCCTATAAGTCAAGCTTCAGTTACTAAATAAAATAAAATATATGTTTCTTTTCTACAGATTTTATTTTTTTGAAACGAAGGCAAAAGCTTTGCCTCATTCATTAATTAAGAAGAAGAGAGTTGTCCAGTTAATTGCGGAAAACCGTTACAACTTGACGACGGAAGACAACCAAGCCACAACCCCATGATGCAAGCGGACTACTCCCAAATCATAAGGCCACAAAACCACAAGAACAAACTTGAAAACACCCCCATCATGCTAACCCTACCAAATGCCGACATATGAGACGCAACTGCACCGAATTGCCCCCGCAAAATAGCCATCATCATCAAGCAAGTATCAGATAAGTTAGGTAGCAATTTATACCAGTTTAATCATCCAAACAACAACTCTTCTCCTGTGTCCTGTGGACTTTATGTTCCCTAGCAATCTCTCAATGCTAGCCAACTTTTTTTTTTTTTGCGCAAAATGCTAGCCAACTTAGCTTGACAATGTATAACTAATTAACATCAACATGAATAATCCAGTTATTTTTCTAGTGAACCCAAAATTGAGACCGATGCAGCATAGAGACTATGATGCCTACTCGTTCACAAGGAACAAAATAAAAATCCAGCACCTGTTACACCAACTATTACCAACATTCTAACTAACATCAGAAAATACCACTTACCAGATTGAGCTATAAGTGATGAGGGTTAATGGGAGGGAAAAATCTTTACAATCCATGTTCTTGGGCAGTAATTGATCACAAGATCCTATGATTGAAAATAAATTCTGGTGATAGGTAGCACCCTACACGGAGATAGGTTGCGCCCTGAAGGCTGCAATTCATTTGAAAACAACAACTTGGACGTGTGTTCGTTATCTGTCCCTCTGTCATATTTATCCTTCTCTGAGATGTGCTATTAGAAACACCAGTTTGTTAACATCTTGGCATCATTGTCGAATTTAATCTTATTAGTTAACAGTCTATTGAGTCTCTAAATCATCATTAGTTAACAGAAGTATTCTGGTAGCTAGTTTTATGATAATATATTTATGCAAACTCAACCAAAAATGTAAGAATTTTAGAAGCTATTTGTCAGCATCCCGGAGAGGCCGTGGCATTGTTCGATGGAGGTAATCATTTGCAAAAAAACTGTGTAGTTTAACATGAGGTTTATTAGCACTGCTATCAAATACTGATGATAAGGAGCTGGCCTAGTACATTTAGAAGAAAAAACCGCAACACATACTAGGATACTAATACCCTGAATTGCCATTCAGATACTGAACGTTTGACCATTCCTCGACCAACTGGCACCTTAGCCTGTGGAGCAGCAAAAGTATCACAGGGAGAACGATTACCACATGCCAGTATTTCTTCTTAAGAGTAAGTTCATGGCACACCAGACAAGTCAACTATATAAATCATCGTCTTCAGCTGCCGCGACAGCAGATGCCAAAGGATCTTAGCCTTGCAGTGAATATCAACATCAACATGAATAATCTACTACCTTACAAATTATTTCAGTAACTTCGTTGGAGAATCCAAAAATTGATATTGGTTTGGTGCATTGTAGAGACTAAAGATTCAGCTAAAGCTAAATCAAATTGTCAACATTCCAGAGAGGCTGTGGCATTGCTCAGCAGAGGTAATAATTAGCGACAAAAAGGTGCAGTACGACAGAAGGTTTATAAGCAATGCTAGTGGATACTGCAAATTATTGAACTAGTACATTTAAAAGAAAAAGATAGCATCACATATAATGATATGCTAATGCCCTTGATGCAGCCCACAGAGAACAAGATAATTGTACCACAGGCCAACTGATATATCATTGGCAAACAGACAGGAATCAGAGACGATAGGTATTGTTTTTCTTTTTCTTTTAGGTGTAGTAAAAAATCTTCACTATATATATAACAACATGCACGTAAAAATAATTACATGGTCTTCCTGTGTCTTGCAGATGGCAGCATATATATAATAAGTACATCAAGGAAATTACAGTAAGTTCATGGAACACTAGACAAATTAACTATACAAATCGTCTTCTTCAGCTGCCGTGGCAGAGGATGCAAAAGGATCGGCCACAGTGGTAGCGCCTGGTGCTGGCTTGTCAGGGAACCAGAACTCACTGCCGAAACCACGGGACTGCTGCAGTGTCTGACCAAAGGCCTGATATTTGCGAATATCAACATCACTCACACTCCTGCGTGCATACCTCATGCTCTCCTCGAAGTGAGCAGCCTTGATCTCAGCGATCTCATCCACCACATCTTCCTCCATGGCTTCAGGGTTTTACTTACACCTCCTCTCCTTTTCCATGTCCTTTTCAATGTTCACTCTGATGGCATATTTGCATGCACGCTGGCAGATTTCTGTGATGTCTGCACCGCTGAACCCTTGCGTGTATTTGGCGAGAGCATTCAGGTCAACATCTTTGGCCACAAGAGACTTCCTGAGGCAGGCTCTGAAGATCTGGAGCCTGGATTCAACATCAGGCAGAGGAATGTAGATAAGCTGATCAAGACGCCCAGGCCTAAGCAAGGCAGGGTCTATAATGTCTGGCCTGTTGGTAGCACCGATGATGAACACAGTTTTCTTGGCATTCATTCCGTCCGTCTCGGTAACAAGTTGATTCAGCACTCTATCAGCGGCACCTCCCGCATCACCTACACTGTTTCCTCTCTGGGTGGCAATCGAGTCAAGCTCATCAAAGAAGAGCACACATGGTGCTGACCCCCTAGCCTTATCCAAAATCTCACGCACATTGGCCTCGCTCTCACCAAACCACATTGTAAGCAGCTCCGGTCCTTTGATACTAATAAAGTTAGCCTGGCACTCGTTAGCAATCGCCTTGGCCAGCAAGGTCTTACCACAGCCTGGAGGGCCATAGAACAGAACACCCTTGGAGGGAGACATACCAAACTTGTCGAATTTCTCCGGATGCTTCACCGGATATTGGACGGTCTCCTGCAGCTCTCTTTTGACACCCTCTAGGCCACCAATATCCTCCCAAGAGACATTTGGAACTTCGACCACAGTTTCACGAAGAGCAGATGGGTTGCTTGTCCCCAATGCAATATGGAAATGGCCGTTTGTGACAGCCATAGAATTCAGTATCTCTGCATCAATGGTATCGTTCTCGAGGTCTATAACATTCATCTTCTCACGAATGCACTGGAGAGCAGCCTCGGTACAGAGGGCAGCGAGATCAACACCGACATAGCCATGCGTGTCTCTAGAAACATGCTCCAGTTCAACATCTTCAGCTAGTTTCATGTTTTTAGTGTGAATCCGGAGAACCTCAAGCCGCCCAACTTCATCAGGGACTCCAATGTCGATTTCCCTGTCAACCTTCCAAATCTTCTGAGAGCAGGATCGATGCTATTTGGGCGGTTGGTAGCACCCATAACAATAACATGTGCACGGGATTTAAGCCCGTCCATAAGAGTGAGCAGCTGCGAAACAATGCGCCTTTTGACTTATCCATTTGTCTTTTCTCTCTTTGGGGCTATGGAATCAATCTCATCGATGAAGATGATCGCCGGCGCATTCTTCTCGGCCTCTTCAAACGCCTTTCTGAGATTGCTCTCACTTTCTCCAGCCAACTTTGACATAATCTCTGGGCCATTAATCAGGAAAAAGGAGGCACCTATTTCATTAGCCACAGCTCTGGCAATGAGGGTCTTGCCGGTCCCAGGTGGCCCATACAGCAAGATGCCCTTGGGAGGCTTCACGCCGATGGACTTGAACAGCTGAGGATGGCGCAGCGGGAGCTCAACCAGTTCTCTGATTTGGGCCATCGGCTTGCGAGCTCCACCAACATCGTCGTAGCCAACGTCGTCCAGCTTCTCCTCATCCTCTCTCTTGATAGGCTCACCGTCACAGAATATCTCCGTGTCAGGTGCAACGACGCAATACTCTGCAGGGTCAGTCTCTATAACCTTGAATTCCACACTTGTCATCCCAGCTCTCACAAGGAAAAGGTCTCCTTTTCTGAGGGGACGTCCAAAGAAGGCATCGAACAGGTTCCGGTGATCCCTCGGACTGTGTCATCAACTGGAAGGATGTGCACACGATTTCCATATTTGACGTTCACTCCTGCTTCGGTACATCCTCCTTAAACATATCGAAGGCTCAGATTTGCCTATACCCCATCGTGGCCAGGGGCACGATCGCCTTATTTTAAAAACCTACCCACGGCGGTCCACCCGGATACCGCCCGTGCGCCCGTGTATACGGGGCTCTCTCGTGAGCCGCGCCGCGTAGGAGCCGACATCATTCGAGCCGAGTCGCACGCGTTAGGGCCCACAACGTCTGGTCAAGTTTTTTTTCTAAGGCTGCGTTGATCGCGGTGTGGCGCGTGCGTGAGGTCGTGGGCGTGGCGCGTTGGCGCGTCCGATAGGGCAATAACTCCCCACCTTCATGTCCGCACTAATTACGGCAGGCATGTAGGCTCCGCCTCCTCACGGCTAGGGCCACCGACGGCGGGCGCTTGAAAAGACCGGTCGGCTGCCGCCTGCACCCGCCTTTTGCATATGCCGCGTCTGCCCGCGACCGGCCGCCTGCCTCCCGCCGCCTGTCTGATTGCCTCGTCCATCACACCGTCCACTGCCGCGCGTGCGGAGACCAGCCGCCTGCCGCCCGCCTTCCGCCTCGGGCATGCGCCGCCTCCTCGCGCTTAGGGGCTGTTTGGATTCCTACCAATGCCGACCCTACCAAAAAATTGGTTTGCCCGTGTGTTTTGGTGCCTGTTTGGATCAGCGCCGAAGAATTGGCTCGCCCAGCTTGCCCGGCTTCCGTCCGTGTTATTCGTGCCAATTCCTGGGCGAGACGAGGGCGCCGAAATGCTTCGCCAAAATATTCGCGCTGTTTACTCTGGCTGTTAGTTGGTGGGCTCCGCGTGCATGTAGTAGTATATATGCTGATTATGCTGGCTCGTAACTAATTAGCGACGCTTTTTACTCATAGACATTTGCCTCGCATGCAGCAACCAAATACGTACTACTCCCTCCGTTCCTAAATGTAAGTCTTTGTAGACATTTTAAATGGAATATAACATACTGATGTATGTAGATATATTTTAGAGTGTAGATTCACTTATTTTGTTCCGTATGTAGTCACTTGGTGGAATCTTTAGAAAGACTTATATTTAGGAACAGAGGGAGTACAAATCTGCATGCAACATGGTGCTGCGCAATTAGCGACTTTCAACTGCAGTATCTCGCTCATGTAATTCTCTTGGCGAGCTTTTTTCACATTGACCGCATCTACGTTTTAATCTGTGTATTTTTTTTCATTTCCAACAATAGATGCATTTAAATATTTTCAAAACTAGTACTCCACTGAAATTTGAAGGATATAATGGTCACAGTTCAAACAACAACTTGCCAATTTTTTGGTGGCTACAGTGGTCACAATCCAAACAACAACACCTTGCCAAAATTTTGGTCATGCCCTTGCATTGGTCATGCCAAAATTTTGGTGGGGTAAATTGGGGCTCAAACCAAACAGCCCCTTAGCGCCACCAACGCCTCCACCAGCCCCTCCCTCTCCCTGCCGGCTATAAAAGGCGACCCCCACGCCGGCCTCTTCCACCCCAGCCACCCATCTCTACTCTGCCTCACCCACCTCCTTCTTCGCACCACCGTCGAGCGCCCTCCGCCATGTCTTCGAGCGACTACAACGAGGGCGCTTGGCCGGGCGGCATCTGGCCGTCCATCCTCACGATCGGCGACACCCAGGACCTCGCACGCTTCGGCTTGATGGTGCCGCCGGCGAGCAAGGTGCCGGGGCCATGGAGGATCGGCGCCGACGGCATACCCACCCTTGGGCCCCCGCCGACGAGCGCGGAGCTTCGCGCCTTCCCTGGCGGCCGGTACAACAGATGGGCCTGTCGTCGCTTTTGGCGGGGCAAGGATTTCGACGTCGTCCTCGGCGCGTTCAGGGCGCGGCGGCCGGCCGCCCCATCGGAGACATAACCGGCGAGGTCGGGTCGTCTAGCCGCCGCCCCGCCGCACCTGCTCCCGCCCCACGGGCCCCGGCACAGCAGTCGCCCCCTGCCCCGGCCCTGGTCCCCATCCCGTCGGAGCAGGCCGCCCTCCTGCAAGACGGCGACCCCGGCGTCGGGGCTGCTTGCGGTGCTGGCCTAGTCAGCCGACGAGGCGGCCGCGGCGGCGGTGCGCGAGGCCGCGGAGCGGCAGGCTGCCTTGGCGGCAGTGCAGGCGCGGCAGGCGCGGGAGGAGGCGGACATGTGGGGATCCGATGATGACTTTGGCGGCGACGACGGTGGCGACGACGGCATGGCGCTGGTCATCGACCTCACCAGCGGCAGTGATGAGGATTAGTATAGGTTTAGATTTAGGTTTAAATTTATGTTTAAGCTTAAATTTGGTTCTAAATTATGTATCGGTTTATATTTAAATATGAATGAAGACAGTATCGGTTTATTAAAAAAATTGCTATGTTTTATTTGATGAGGAATTAATTGTCGTGCTACTCAAACATTATGAAAAATGTTGAAATGTTTTAACCTAAAATTATCGAAAAAACATACGAAAAGATGCAAAATAAACGAAAAACTGTATGGACCGACGCCCCGTGTCATAATTGTATATTGATTTTTGTGTTTTAATTAACTTTTGGAACATATCGTTACTAATGTGTTTGTTTATAATTTTTAAGAAAATTATGAAATATAAAAAACTCACAAATATATAAAAAATATGAAATATAATAAAATGCCGTAAAGAATGGTCTTAATATTGAAAAAAAATGGGTTCATTTGTTGGATGTTAAAAAAAATTCGGATGAGATCTCCGCAAAAATTGTAGAAAATTCATACAATGTCAAGAAGTCACAAAACTTGTCGTGCATACTAGTCATGATGGTAGAACACTGTGAAAAAAATTGGGTTCATTTTCAAGGTTGTCGAAAAAAAAACTCCTTTCGGACAGGGCCTTAACGAGGTCAATTTTTTGTCATCTTCAGAATGGCCTCAAATTTTGCAAGTGAGTTGGTATGGCCACCCCACACTCAATCCAAAATTTTAACCTATTTGGACACCAAAAACATGTTGCGTCACGTCCGGTCAGTATTTTACGTGTTTTCATCGCAAAAATTGTAGAAAATTCATACAGTGTCAAGAAGTCATAAAACTTGTCGTGCATACTAGTCATGATGGTAGTACACTGTGAAAAAAATTGGGTTCATTTCAAGGTTGTAAAAAAACTCCTTTCGGACGGGCCTTCATTCCTACCCAAACGGTCGCCGGATAACGAGGTCAATTTTTTGTCATCTTCAGAATGGCCTCAAATTTTGCAAGTGAGTTGGTATGGCCATCCCCACACTCAATCCAAAACTTGAACCTATTTGAACACCAAAAATATGTTGCGTCACGTTCGGTTAGTGTTTTACGTTTTTTCACCGTAAAAATTGTAGAAAATTCATACAGCGTCAAAAAGTCACAAAACGTGTCGTGCATACTAGTCATGATGGTAGAACACCGTGAAAAAAATTGGGTTCATTTCAGGGTTGTCGAAAAAAAACTCCTTTGGGACGGGGCCTTCACTTCTACCCGAACGGTCGCCGGATAACGAGGTCAATTTTTTGTCATCTTCAGAATGACCTCAAATTTTGGCTATTTTTTTAAATAATACATTTTTTTATTAAATTTCATAAATATTACACGGGATAATTTTTTTGCAAAAATAATACGCCGTCGGCCCGCTTCAAGGGTATATTTCAACACACATTTTATCTCTCGTAATTGTTGGGTAGTATTCCATACTATATGTGGATGTCAAATATTCAAAGTATATTTTTAGGTCTGTGAATATTTTTAGTTGCTCCGTAAATATATACATGTCTAATATTTAGTAGTGCGGATATTTGAAAGCGTTGCTTATTACTTGTCTGTCGTTGTTGGAAAAAAATTAGGTGAGCCGAGTGAATTTGCTCACATAGAGGTGCCAATGAGCGCGCCTCAAACATGGTCAGTCAGCGAGTTGAAAGAATGGATTGCAGCAAGTTTAGGGCTTGATACTGTAACGCACACAGTCGGTGTTCATGCATTATGGGCACGGTCAAGTTCAACAATTTACTTTTATTTGAGGCCAATAGAGCGAGACTCCGAGTGGGTGCGGTGGTTACAAGGTTGTGAATGCAGGGGATGCAATCTTGTTGCCTTAGTGATTCCCGTCGTGAATGAGGTCACTGCACATGAAGGCGAGGGTGGCTACGATCCTGGGCTGAGTAGTGGAGGATGGTACGTCTCCAACGTATCTATAATTTTTTATTGTTCCATGCTATTATATTATCTATTTTGGATGTTTAATGAGCTTTAATATACACTTTTATATGATTTTTGGGACTAACCTATTAACCTAGAGCCCAGTGCCAGTTTTTGGGTTTTCCCCTTGTTTTTGAGTTTTAGAGAAAAGGAATACCAGACGGAGTCCAATTGACGTGCCAATTTTTGATGATTTTTATGGACCAAAAGAAGCCCTCGGAATAAAAGAGTTGGGCCTGGAGAGTCCCGGGCCGCCCACAAGGGTGGGGGGCACGCCCACCCACCCCGGGCGCGCCCCTCTATCTCGTGGACAGCCCGGAGACCCCCCCTGACTTGTGCCCTATGCCAAAAAATCATATAAATACCCAAACCTCCAGAAAATAACCTAGATCGGGAGTTCCACCGTCGCAAGCCTCTGGAGCCACCAAAAACCAATCTAGACCCGTTCCGGCACCCTGCCGGAGGGGGGAATCCCTCTCCGGTGACCATCTTCATCATCCCGGCGCTCTCCATGACGAGAAGGGAGTAGTTCACCCTCGGGGCTAAGGGTATGCACTAGTAGCTATGTGTTTGATCTCTCTCTCTCTCTCTTTCTCTCTCTCTCTCTCTCTCTCTCTCTCTCGTGTTCTTGAGATGGCATGATCTTGATGTATCGCGGGCTTTGCTATTATAGTTGGATCTTATGATGTTTCTCCCCCTCTACTCTCTTGTAATGGATTGAGTTTTCCCTTTGAAGTTATCTTATCGGATTGAGTCTTTAAGGACTTGAGAACACTTGATGTATGTCTTGCGTGGGATACCTGTGGTGACAATGGGGTATTCTATCGATTCATTTGATGTATGTTTTGGTGATCAACTTGCGGGTTTCCTGACCTTGGGAATATATGCATAGGGGTTGGCACATGTTTTCGTCTTGACTCTCCGTAAAAACTTTGGGGCACTCTTTGAAGTTCTTTGTGTTGGTTGAATAGATGAATCTGAGATTGTGCGATGCATATCATATAATCAGTCCCGTGGATACTTGAGGTGACAATGGAGTATCTAGGTGACATTAGGATTTTGGTTGATGTGTGTCTTAAGGTGTTATTCTAGTACAAACTCTATGATAGATCGAACGGAAAGAATAGCTTCGTGTTATTTTACTATGGACTCTTGAATAGATCGATCAGAAAGAAGAACTTTGAGGTGGTTTCGTACCCTACAATAATCTCTTCGTTTGTTCTCCGCTATTAGTGACTTTGGAGTGACTCTTTGTTGCATGTTGAGGGATAGTTATATGATCCAATTATGTTATCATTGTTGAGAGAACTTACACTAGTGAAAGTATGAACCCTAGGCCTTGTTTCAAAGCATTGAAATACCGTTTGTGCTCACTTTTATCATTGGTTACCTTGCTGTTTTTATTTATTCATATTACAAAAACCTATATCTACCATCCATATTGCACTTGTATCACCATCTCTTCGCCGAACTAGTGCACCTATACAATTTACCATTGTATTGGGTGTGTTGGGGACACAAGAGACTCTTTGTTATTTGGTTGCAAGGTTGCTTGAGAGAGACCATCTTCATCCTACGCCTCCCACGGATTGATAAACCTTAGGTCATCCACTTGAGGGAAATTTGCTACTGTCCTACAAACCTCTGCACTTGGAGGCTCAACAACGTCTACAAGAAGAAGGTTGCGTAGTAGACATCGGAGGGAGGCAGTTATCTATGTCAAATGCTGGGGATGCTGGTTACGAACCAGGACAGAGCAGTCATGTTGAAGGAGGAAATGCTGCTGGTTACGAACCAGGGCAGAGTAGTCGGGTAGAAGGAGGAAATGCCAATGGTGATTATAGTGGCGAGGTGGACGCTGACGAGGTAGATGGGCACATGCAGGACCCGATGGAAGAAGAAGACACCGATGTTGATATGGGTCATTCCGATGATTCTGATGAGTCCGGTGAGGAAGAAAATGCAGAGGAGGTCCCGAATCGTGCATCATGGAATCATGACTTCTCATCTGCAATGACAATGAACAATGGACATAATTCTGCCTGGCAATATCACCAAAACAATATTGCGACGGGTGATATGTATCCGACATTACTGTTGGGGAACGTAGTATTTTCAAAAATTTCCTACGATCACGCAAGATCTATCTACCAGATGCATAGCAACGAGAGGGGAGAGAGTGTCTACGTACCCTCGTAGACCGAAAGCGGAAGCGTCAAGTGACGCGGTTGATGTAGTCGAACTTCTTCGCAATCCAACCGATCAAGCATCGAACGTACGTCACCTCCGCGTTCAGCACACGTTCAGCTTGATGACATCTGATGTCTACTACACGCTTCTATTCCTGTAGACAGTCTTGGGTCTCCAAGAGCAGAGGTTTGTAGGACAACAGCAAATTTCCCTTAAGTGAGTAACCCAAGGTTTATCGAACTCAGGGAAGTGGAGGTTGAACGTACCCCTTTCAAGCAACCCTGCAATCAAGATACAAGAAGTCTCTTGTGTCCCCAACACACCTAATACACTTGTTAGATGTATAGGTGCACTAGTTCGGCAAAGAGATGTTAAGTGGCAAGTGATATGTATGGCAAAAGATGTATTTGTAAATCTGAAATAAAAATGGCAGCAAGCAAACATGTACAAAACTGAAAGTAAACGGTGTTCAATTGATGAAAACAAGGCCTAGGGATCATACTTTCGCTAGTGGACTCTCTCAACTTCGCCAACTTAATCAATCAAACACTACTTCACCAAAGCATATATTGTAATTGTTTCTCCAAACCCATTCCTAGGGACCAAAGTAGGATGAGATTGCGTAGGGCTACAAAAGCACACCTTAAAGTCTATCGTTCCTATCCCGGGCACCCCACGCTGTCACTTTGAGCCCCCAAGACTGTACTAAACAAACACCACAACATATTCCCTGATTAGTTCTTTCCATTGACATACACGGCACCCACAATGTCACCTTGGCACCATGCAGTTTGTAAAGCACACCTCAAGAAACCTCATGATTCCAGTATTCAATCACACATAAGAACAAATTCATGATAAATAATACCACTTGAGAGACATCATACTCATTACATATGGAAAAATAGCATCCGATCAATCTACATTAAGAAAGCTCATGATCACTACAAGATCACATCATGGGAGAGAGAGATAACCACATAGCTACACGTACAAGCCCTCAGCCCCGGAGAGGAACTACTCCCGCATCATGGAGGGAGGAAGCAACGTCGATGGAGATGAATCCGGGGGCACTTCCCCATCCCGGCAGGATGCCGGCACAGGAATTCTGGTCCCCCGAAACTTGGTGGCGATGGCGGCGGAGATCGGAATTGCTTCTGGAGAAAAGGGTTTCGGAATCAGGGTTTTCACGACGGGAGAATAAATAGGAGGCCAAGTAGGGCACCAGGGGAGGTGGGAGCCCCCCAGGCGGCCCCCCGGCACGGCCAGGGGTGGGGCCGCGCCATCAGGGCGCCTGGGGCCCCTCTGGCCCCCTCTGGCCCCACTTCTGGCGCATGGAAGCTCCTGGAGCGCTGATTTTTTATATATTTTTCCCAGAATTTTTCTGGCAATTTAAGTAATGGGAAAACCTGAAATACAAAAACAGCAGAAAACAGAAACTGGCACTGTGGTGCACTGAGTTAATAGGTTAGTCCAAATATGATCAAAAGTGTATGTAAGTGCATAAATATCATAGCAATATCACACAAAAGAAGCATGGAGCAAGCAGAAATTATAGATATGTTTTGGACGTATCAACATCCCCAAGGTTAATTCCTGCTCGTCCTCGAGTAGGTAAATGATAACAAGCATAATTTCTGTGGTGACATGCTATCAACCATATAAGAACTTTTTAAGTAAAGCAACCAAGGCATGTAATTCAATTCAAGTCATAACAAGCAAGAGTCTATATTAGCATTGTAACAAGCAACATAAGAACATAAAGGTGCAAGAGCTCTCGCTGTCCGTGACTCAAATGTCTCCAAATGGTGTTTGCGTGCAAGAAAGGGGATAGGGATATACGAGAGAGTAAAACATAGTTTTTGTATTGTTGAGAACTTAATCTACTAAAGTTTCACACTTGGTCTTCTTTGGAATCTTATGTTGACTCATCCCCAAACCACCAGTCAGGTACAAGTCAAAATGATCCATTCCCTTTCGATATTTTGAGCACTCATGCAATAGATGAGCGTAAGCAAGAAAGTCGACACTTAGGATGGCAAAGAGAGAAAAATGATGAAGGGGGAAGAAAAAAAAGGTGTGAAAGGCTCACATCAATGAGGACAATCATAGGCGAGAGAAAGCCAAATGATAGATATGATGTGAGGAGTAGGGATTGCCATGCAACGGATGCACATATGAGATAAGGTAAGCTCTCCAATGGAACTAGTGGGGGTGCATCCAACTTGCTTGCTCAAGAAGACCTAGAGCTCTTTTGAGGAGGCTCATCATTGGAATATACAAGCCAAGTTCTATAGTGTGAAGGTCCCCACATAGCTATATGCATGAATGATACTCTCTATGGAGTACAAGGTATAAGATGGAGTACGAGTGTGGATCTCTCAAAAGGAATAGTAGTGTGCCCCCTTCTCTCTTTTTTTTTCTTTTTTTTCTATTTTTCTATTTTTTTTTAATTTTTTGTGGCCTCAATGGCTCTTTCTATTTAACTCTCATTTGTCCTCTTTGGGATCTTTTGATTTTGTCCTCTTTGGGATCTTTTCCTCACTTTAGGGGCAACACTCTATTTATTACGAGAAGTATAGAAGATCTTTCACACTTTACAAAAGTACTCAACATAAAGAAAATGAAACTATCATGATGTATGCAAATGTATGCCTCTGCCAGTGTAGCAGGATATGCAATGATACTAGCGCGTCATGTAGCAATGATTAGGGCAAGGCCCAACTAGCATGTGGCTCATCGATCAAGCAAAAAGCATGTATGACATGAAGATCAAGTCATGAGAAGATGGATGTTGCATGGCAATGTATCTCGGAAAGGCTATGGAAATGCCTTGATAGGTAGGTATGGTGGCTGTTTTGAGGAAGGATATAATGAGGCTTATGATGACAGAGCGTATTGTGCCAAGGATTTGGATGCACCGGCGAAGTATGCGCCAACTCTCGAGGTGAGAAAGGGCAATGCACGGTATCGAAGAGGCTAGAAAAATATGGCTAGGTGGAAGTGTCAACCTTCGAATACTCACATTAGTCCGAAGAACTCATGCACATATTATCGGTAACTCTCAATCTAATTAGCAGGTTCACAAAGAGACAAGTACCCCGAGGAGGAGTGTATGGGGGTTTGGTTATCCTTGCGCATCCTCGGCTCATGGTACGTGAGTGTACTCTAATATTCGATCCCTCCAAAGATTAGTGATCCATTTAGTAGCTAAAGTTCTCAACTATTTTGTAGGTTTTCGAAAATAAACACGGATTGCCCAAAATACGACATCTATCACTAATAGGCTAAAGCTCTTGACACCAAAAGTTCAGACATTACTCATGGCAATACCTCAAAACTATTGCAAGTTACTACTAAAATTAAATAGCAACCTCAATTACCTACTTTAAGTTAAGACACACAAGTCAGTGCAACAGGCAAACTCTCTTAACAAGATAAACACGAAAACTCAAGAGAGTTCAGCAACCAACTAAACAAAAGCTCTTTAAAAAGAAAAGCATGAAAACTAAGAGCTAAACATGACAGCAACTATGGAAAGACAAAGAACACACACAGCAAAGATAAGCATGAAAATCCTATGTTGTGTTCTATGTTGAAGTCGAGCGTGTTTCTCTCCCACACAAAGAAAGCTGGGTTCTAACTTGTTATGAACAACAAGCAAAGCTAAAGAAAACTAAAAAGGAAACTAAGAGCAAGACGCTCCAAGCATAGCACATAACACATGAAGTGATAATTATAGTGGAACGAAAGACGAACTGATAATTGTTGATGGAGAAGGGGATGCATGGGGGCATCCCCAAGCTTAGACGCTTGAGTCTTCTTGAATATTTCTTGGGGGTGCATGGGGGCATCTCCAAGCTTGAGCGTTTGACCCTCCTGAATCTTCTTTTATCATCTTCCCTCGCACACTTGAAAAATCCCTTCATACATAACTCATCATAATCTGATTAGAGAGGTTAGTACCCACAATAAAATAATTTTTCTCTACTGGAAACAAAGATATTCTTGAAGGTCTACTGTTTCTCAAGATCGCCAAAAAGTTTTTGCAAAGAAAAAGCAAGCTTAAGGTCTGCAAAACGAAGAAAAGGCAAAACAGGGCAGAATCTGTGAAAAACAGACCAGCAGGTAGTAAATAATTTTTTTGGGGTACTTCTGCAACTCAAATCAAAAAACTCAGAACGGACGCTCGAAAGCCAATTGTATAGAGCATGCTGTCTAAAAAATTCAGATAAAAAAGATGATCTGGTGATTTTATTCGAATTTTTCTTTCCAAGGACAGAATCTGTTTTCTGGACAGCATGTCACAACTTTTGAACTTTCTTGCAATCAGAGGCTAAAATTGGCACAAAGCTGAAAAATAAAGATACAATGATGTAGCTACAGTAGTAACAAACATCAAGACCACTAAAAACTGAAAGAACAAACTGAAATCAAAGATAACAAGGGTTGTCTCCCTAGAGCTCTTTCTTTATAGCCATAAAGATAGGCTTAAGACTTTAATGATGCTGAATAAGAGTTGAAGAACAAAAGAGAGCATCAAGAAGCAAATACCAAACACATTTAAGCCTAACATGCTTCCTATGCATAGGAATATTGCAATAGAATAATTCATTGAAGCACAAAGCAATAAGCATAGGAAGGCAAAACAAGTGCAGCTTCAAAACCTTCAACATAAAGAGAGGGAACTTGATATTATTAAAATATCTATAAGCATATGTTCCCTTCTCATAATAATTTTTAGTGGGATCACGAATAAACTCAACAATATAAGCATCACATAAAGCATTGTTACCATGATCCACATGCAAAAAGGTACTCTTACTCTCCACATAAGCATAATCTTTCTCATTGGTAATAGTGGGAGTAGGACTATCATAAACAACTTGAACACTATAGATTAATTGTGTATTAGGAAGATGGTGTTCAACAAGGGAGTAATTCCCTCCATGATTATGACAAGTTTCATAAGGATAATTTCTCCTTATGTCATAGGTACCTTTATAATCACTATAGATTGGAGTTATAACATCATCATAGTAGAGAAGAGCATTATCATTGCTAGCAACTATATTTGTAAACATGTTGTCTTTATTCTTACTAGCAAAAGAATTATCAATTATCACATCACTAGTGGGTAAAGGATTTGCAATCCTATCATCCCCAAGCTTAGAGCTTTCCATATCATCACTTTCAGAGTTGGTACCAAAAAGATTTTCAAGATCATAAGTAGCATTATCATCATTTTCACAATCACAATAAGTAACATGCATATCATAATCAAAATCATCTTCAATAGTACCTACGGACGTATCATCAAGATGATAATTAAGGCAATAAACTTCACCTTCTTCTTTAAACTTACAACCGTTAGGATAAAAGTTGATGGGAGGAATATGCTCAGGCCAGGTTGATACCCATTCTTCTTCCTTCTTGCTCCTCTTCCTCCTCCTCTTCTTTTTCTTCTTCTTCACCTTAGGAGGGAGTGGTTGGAGATGAAGCTTCTCCACATATCCTGGTTTATCATTAGAAACAATAGGGGAAACTTGGGAGAAACTCTCCTTTTTATTAGCAGAAATATAAGAGACATTTTTATACTTTGGTAAAGTTCCCTCCTTTCTAATCTTACTTATGTAATCATTTTATGGCAATTAACAACACAATAGAGATGGCAATTTTGCAAAGTGTTTTTTATTCCTATGGCATTAACATCTAGCCAAGAAGTCTTTTCTGATAACTCTTCACACATCAAAAATAACATAAGCTCATCATAAAGATCAGGGGTGATCATGTTATCACACAACTGGTTAACAGTTATGTTTTGAAAGTGCATGCATTGAAAATTAAAGTGACCCTATATACAGCAAAGTTCACAAGTAAAAGGATAAAGGTCACACAATTCTCTAGCAATTTCATTTAAATCTTTGACCCAAGTGATTGTTCTTTCATGCTTATGTTGCTTACAATACTTCTCTTCTTCAATCATAGGCCTTTCACAAGGTCTATCCACTCCACAAAAATTAACATGCTTATATAAAACTTCATTTTTAGGAATTGGATCATGCATGTTGCAATCGTCATGAACAATTTCATTTTCTTTGCAAATCTCTTTAAAAGGTTCATGATGCTTGATCCAATCCTCCTTAGGCATATTAAGATGTGAAGCAAAAGATTTGAGGAAATCAACAAGGAGTTGAGAATCAAGCCCAAACTTAGCACTAAACTTATTAAAACTTGTAGTTTCAACAAAGGACTTAATGCAATCATACTCATAAATTATGCCTGACTCTTTACCTTTGTCGATCTCCCAATCTTCAGTGTTGCGTTGAATTCTTTCAAGGAGTTCCCATTTAGCATCAATCTTTTCGTTTGTGAAAGAACCCATAGAGGAAGCATCGAGCAAATCTTTATCACGTCGAGAGAGCCTCGCATAGAAATTAGTAATAATCATATCTTTGGGGAGCCCATGGTTAGGACATTTTAGCATTAACGTTTTCAGTCTCCCCCAAGCTTGAGCTATGTTCTCTCCGTCATGAGGATAGAAATTATAAACATAATTCCTATTCTCATGGACTTCATGAAGAGGATAAAACTTGGAGTAAAAGAGAGACTCGATCTCTTCCCAATCCAGCAGGTGAGAGTCATCTAGTAGCCTATACCATTCCAATGCTTTTCCTTTCAGTGACAAGGCAAATAATTTCCTCATGACTCCATCTCTTGTCAAACCTGAAATCTTAAACAACTCACAAAGTTCTGTAACTTTCAACAAATGAATACTAGGATTGACTGTCCCATCATAACAATCATTCCTAATTATTTCAATTATCCCAAGTGGTATTTGGAACGGGATACATTCAGTAGGTGGAGGAGACTTCTCTACCACGGGTGTGGTAAAGCGGCCTTCCCCAAGCAGCGAACTAAGAGTGCGGTTTTCCATAAACATAACTAGTGAAACTAAAAACAAGAAACGAAAAGATTTAATTGCAAGATCTAAAGATATACCTTCAAACACTTACTTCCCCGGCAACGGCGCTAGAAATAGCTTGATGTCTACTACACGCTTCTATTCCTGTAGACAGTGTTGGGCCTCCAAGAGCAGAGGTTTGTAGGACAACAACAAATTTCCCTTAAGTGAGTAACCCAAGGTTTATCGAACTCAGGGAAGTGGAGGTTGAACGTACCCCTTTCAAGCAACCCTGCAATCAAGATACAAGAAGTCTCTTGTGTCCTTAACACACCTAATACACTTATCAGATGTATAGGTGCACTAGTTCGGTGAAGAGATGTTAAATGGCAAGTGATATGTATGGCAAAAGATGTATTTGTAAATCTGAAATAAAAATGGCAGCAAGCAAACATGTACAAAACTGAAAGTAAACGGTGTTGAATTGATGAAAACAAGGCCTAGGGATCATACTTTCCCTAGTGGACTCTCTCAACTTCGCTAACTTAATCAATCAAACACTACTTCACCAACGCATATATTGTAATTGTTTCTCCAAACCCATTCCTAGGGACCAAAGTAGGATGAGATTGCGTAGGCCTACAAAAGCACACCTTAAAGTCTATCGTTCCTATCCCGGGCACCCCACGCTGTCACTTTGAGCCCCCAAGACTGTACTAAACAAACACCACAACATATTCCCTGATTAGTTCTTTCCATTGACATACACGGCACCCACAATGTCACCTTGGCACCATGCAGTTTGTAAAGCACACCTCAAGAAACCTCATGATTCCAGTATTCAATCACACATAAGAACAAATTCATGATAAATAATACCACTTGAGAGACATCATACTCATTACATATGGAAAAATAGCATCCGATCAATCTACATTAACAAAGCTCATGATCACTACAAGATCACATCATGAGAGAGAGAGAGATAACCACATAGCTACACGTACAAGCCCTCAGCCCCGGAGAGGAACTACTCACGCATCATGGAGGGAGGAAGCAACGTCGATGGAGATGAATCCGGGGGCACTTCCCCGTCCCGGCAGGATGCCGACACAGGAATTCTGGTCCACCGAAACTTGGTGGTGATGGCGGCGGAGATCGGAATTGCTTCTGGAGAAAAGGGTTCCGGAATCAGGGTTTTCGCGACGGGAGAATAAATAGGAGGCCAAGTAGGGCACCAGGGGAGGTGGGAGCCCCCCAGGCAGCCCCCCGGCGCGGCCAGGGGTGGGGCCGCGCCATCAGGGCGCCTGGGGCCCCTCTGGCCCCCTCTGGCCCCACTTCTGGCGCATGGAAGCTCCTGGAGCGCTGATTTTTTATATATTTTTCCCGGATTTTTTCTGGCAATTTAAGTAATGGGAAAACCTGAAATACAAAAACAGCAGAAAACAGAAACTGGCACTGTGGTGCACTGAGTTAATAGGTTAGTCCAAATATGATCAAAAGTGTATGGAAGTGCATAAATATCATAGCAATATCACACAAAAGAAGCATGGAGCAAGCAGAAATTATAGATACGTTTTGGACGTATCATGCCTCTACTAGACTAGCTCATTGATCAAAGATGGTTATGTTTCCTAACCATAGACATGAGTTGCCATTTGATCAACGGGGTCACATAATTAGGAGAATGATGTGATGGACAAGACCCATCCGTTAGCTTAGCATTATGATCGTTTAGTTCTACTAGTATTGCTTTCTTCGTGACTTATACATGTTCCTATGACTATGAGATTATGCAACTCCCGAATACCGGAGGTACACCTTGTGTGCTATCAAACATCACAACGTAACTGGGTGATTATAAAGATGCTCTACAGGTGTCTCCGAAGGTGTTCGTGGTGTTGGCATAGATCAAGAATAGGATTTGTCACTCCGAGTGTCGGAGAGGTATCCCTGGGCCCTCTCGGTAATACACATCATAATAAGCCTTGCAAGTAAATGACTAATGAGTTAGTCACGAGATGATGTATTACGGAACGAGTAAAGAGACTTGCCGGTAACGATATTAACTAGGTATGGTGATACCGACGATCGAATCTCGGGCAAGTAACATACCGATGACAAAGGGAACAACGTATGTTGTTATGCAGTTTGACCGATAAAGATCTTCGTAGAATATGTAGGAGCCAATATGAGCATCCAGGTTCCGCTATTGGTTATTGACCAGAGATGAGTCTCGGTCATGTCTACATAGTTCTCGAACCCATAGGGTCCGCACGCTTAACGTTTGATGACGATCGGTATTATGAGTTTATGAGTTTTGATGTATCGAAGGTAGTTCGGAGTCCCGGATGAGATCACGGACATGACGAGGAGTCTCGGAATGTCCGAGACGTAAAGAATGATATATCGGACGACTATATTCGGACACCGGAAGTGTTCTGTAAAGTTTCGGAATTAACCGGAGTGTCGGGGGGTTACCGGAACCCCCCGGGGAAGCTATGGGCCTTAATGGGCCATAGAAGAAAGAGAGAAGGAGGGCCAGGGCTGGGCCGCGCGCCCCCCACCCCTTGGTCCGAATTGGACAATGAAGGAGGGGGGCCGGCGCCCCTTTCCTTCTCCTTCTCCCTCTCCTTCCTTCCCCCCTTCTCCCTCTTGGTGATAGGAATATGATTGCAATCCTATTCCTAGTAGGATTGCTCCCTTGGCACGCCATAGAAGGGACGGCCGGCTTCCCCCTTGCCCTTTTATATACGAGGGCAGGGGGCACCCTAGAACACACAAGTTGAATTGTTTTAGCCGTGTGCGGTGCCCCCCTCCACAGAAACACACCCCGGTCATACTGTTGCAGTGCTTAGGCGAAGCCCTACGCCGGTAACTTCATCATATCCATCACCACGCCGTCGTGCGGACGAAACTCTCCCGTGAAGCTCAACTGGATCAAGAGCTCGTGGGACATTGATACGTCCAAAACGTATCTATAATTTCTGCTTGCTCCATGCTTCTTTTGTGTGATATTGCTATGATATTTATGCACTTCCATACACTTTTGATCATATTTGGACTAACCTATTAACTCAGTGCACCACAGTGCCAGTTTCTATTTTCTGCTGTTTTTGTATTTCAGGTTTTCCCATTACTTAAATTGCCAGAAAAATTCCGGGAAAAATATATAAAAAATCAGCGCTCCAGGAGCTTCCATGCGCCAGAAGTGGGGCCAGAGGGGGGCCAGAGGGGCCCCAGGCACCCTGATGGCGCGGCCCCACCCCTGGCCGTGCCGGGGGGCCGCCTGGGGGGCTCTCACCTCCCCTGGTGCCCTACTTGGCCTCCTATTTATTCTCCCGTCGCGAAAACCCTGATTCCGGAACCCTTTTCTCCAGAAGCAATTCTGATCTCCGCCGCCATCGCCACCAAGTTTCGGGGGACCAGAATTCCTGTGCCGGCATCCTGCCGGGACGGGGAAGTGCCCCCGGATTCATCTCCATCGACATTGCTTCCTCCCTCCATGATGCGGGAGTAGTTCCTCTCCGGGGCTGAGGGCTTGTACGTGTAGCTATGTGTCGGGACCCCGATCCTAAGTCACACCGGTCTAGCATGTAACACACCATATCACTTTGCGGCCTCAAGCACGGTATCCCCACGGGTGCCACCTTACCTGGCTCGGGACCGTTTGCACATTTTGGCTCACGTATATGATAGTGTCGCTAGCATCCATATGACAGAGAACCCGGGCCGACATGACCAGTTATAAACCAAAAGTGGCACTAAATTACAGAGACAGACATTCATGACCCAGCAACGAACGTGTCGGTCATCAACGTATGAACCCAAGTCGTAGCAAGCTACAAGGACTTAAAGGAACAACGCGTGACATTTCCCTAAGGGACAGACACAGGAACGAAGAAAGACACATGCCGGTCAGCCTAGGTGTTCCGGAGCAGTAGCAGGCTACCAAGGCTCAGTGGAAACACTAGGAGACATTTCCCTCTAAGATAGGCTACCAAGGGTAAACAACTAGTTGTCGGATCCCACACATACCAAGCATTTCAATAACATACACACAATATGCTCAATATGTGCAAATACAACATGGCATCACAACAAGACTCTAATAAACAAAGTATTTATTCATTAGGCTCCGAGGAGCCAAATATTACAAACATGGGTCTCATGACCCAGCATTCAGAGCATACAAGCAACAAGCGGAAGCACAACATGTCTGAGTACAGACATCTACAAATGAAAAAGGCTGAAGAGCCTGACTATCTACAACACTCGTCCAAGAACGTAGCTGAGGTACAAGCTACTTGTCGGAGTCCAAGCGGAACTACTAGTGAGACATCAATCTCATCTCCAAAACATAAATTAAGAAAACATGAGTACAAAGGTACTCAGCAAGACTTACATCAGATCCTATTATATATGCACTTGTATCAAGATGGCAAAGTGGGGTTTAGTTGCAGCAAGCCAGCTTTGACTCAGTAGCTATCCTATTCTACGATTGCTGGTAACTCTTTTGAGGTGGCGCACACGAGTCCACTAAGCACCACAGAATACACCACTATGGATTCATCCCCGTCTCCCTACGAGAAGGCCATCCATAGCACTCACACTTGTCTTGAGTATTTTAGAGTATCCACTTCAAGTTGTCTATGTATCACGTAAGCATCCAAGAAGTCCATAACCGTGGACCCGGCTATTCGAATAGATCATGTTAACCCTGCAGGGGTGTACTGCTTCAGACACGCTCTCGCCACTTACCGCCATGTACATCTCGTATATCTCGTCAACCTTCAAGCGGAAGCCTGGCGAGGGTGTCGGCCACGACCTGACTAACCACACAAGACTCTAGTCCAGGTTTATCGCCTATTCGGGTTCCATCCGTAAGGAGATCCGGCCAGGGTGTCGCTCATGGCCCCAAATGATGTGCGCAGGGTTCCCAAGCCCACCTCGCCGAGTGGATCTACGCTTGGTACACCGTGCCACGGTGCCTAGTCTGTCCCAAGCCCATTGGCCGAGTACCACTTGGTAGACTACTAACACTACCTACAAACACCAGAAACTAGTTGCAACTCCTGGACAGAGATCATGTTGATTAATAAGTCGAGAGGGGCCGAGTTACCGGAACCCAATGTGTGGTAGTAGCTAGTCATTGGACAACATACTCAGAACTCAGTTCTTAGGGACGGTTCCAGTGAGACAACCCACCATGTACTCCTACATGGCCTCTCACCGCTACCTTTACCAAATCGTGTTCACACACTTAACCCTCAGCATCAGAACATATCATTGTACTCCAATTCATTCCCGATGAATCAGACCTGACACACTCTAAGCAATAGCAAGCAAGGCATGGTAAGATCACAACATGGCTTCAATCAACTCCTACACATGCTAGTGGGTTTCAACTATTTACTGTGGAATGACAGGTCATGCAGAGGAATGGGTTCAACTACCGCAGCATAAAGTAGCAGTTGAAGTCGTTGTTGTCCTAATGCAATAACAGGGAGCGGGAGCGAGAGAGGGGTTGTATCGGAATGAACAAGGGGGTTTGCTTGCCTGGTAAGACAACGTGCAGAGCACTGCTCCTCTGACAGGTACTCTGGATCGGTCTCCGGAGCTGGACCTATCGAGAAGAACGGTGCCGACAATCAAACACAAGCATATGCAACAATATGATGCATGAATATGGCATGAAGATATGATGTTTTTGAGCTAATGCAACTAGCATTCTATTTGAAAGAAGTCCATTTGAACCAAGGGTTCAAATGCAATTCCAAAATTAACATTTAAAAGTGCCATTTATGTGTTTTCACCTATACAACAAGTATAAGTTGGTTAAACATGCATGAAAATGCCATAAACAGATTCCTTATATTTTTCTGATCATTTTTCATATATAAATTATTTCATTCTGAGCTACGGTTGAATTTCTATGATTTTTTGAAGTTTAAACAATTTTCTGAAATAAATAAATCATTTAAGATTTGTTTAAATACCAGAATTGGAATACTGCGTCAGCATGACCCAAGCATGATGTCAGCAGGTCAAAGGCTGGTCCAGAGTCAAACCTGACAGTGGGGTCCACTGGTGAGTGACTCAGTTAATTAACTGAGTTAATTAACACTAAACTAATCCTAACAGAAATGTCAGCAGGGCAGGGCCCACATGTGAGTGACTAAACTAATTAACAAAACTAATTAATTAACTTAATCTAGTCAACTAACTGGCGGGGTGGGGGCCCACTTATCATTGACCCAGGGGGTCAAATCCTGTTCAACCCCCGGCTAACACGCCGACGTTTAGCCGCCGGCGGCAGCAAACGCAGCGGAGGGCGTCGGGATTTCCATTCCGGGGGGTCTTTTGCGCCGCGGAGACCACGGGCGAGGAGCTGGAGCTCTTCCGCGTCCATTCCAACCAGCGGCAGCAGTTAGGGCGGCCGGAGCTCGCCGGAAACGAGCTCGCGGCGGCGCCGGAGTTCGGCCCTCGTCGAAAATGGGGCTACAGGGCACGGGAAGGCCAACGGAGGGGTGCTACGTGCTCCTGGTGAAGCGGCGGATGCGGTGGCGTGCTCAGTTTGGAGCTTGCGTGGCTGTGGCCACGGCGGCGGCATCGCCGGCGGCGGTGAGCTTGCGGTCACGGAGGGATTCAGAGCTACAGTACGCGCGAGAGTGAGGGGACAGGGGGGGGAAGATAGAGGAGCTCACGGCGAGTGCAACGCGACGGACGGCGAGCTCGGGGAGGTCCTGGAGCGGTTGGGGCGGCGAGAGGGATCCACGGCGGCCGGCGGTGAAGATGAGGTCAGGGTCGAGGCCTCAGGGCGTCCGGGGTTGATTTCTTTGGCTTGGAGATGCACCGCAACGAGGCGGAGCTCGGGGACTCGTCGGAGGGGCGAGGGGAAGGCAGTGGCTACGGCAACGGCGATCGGCGGCGACGACGGCGGTCGGGACCGAGCTCGAGAAGGAGATAGAGGAGAGGGGAGGGGTCCAGAAGAGTGCGAGAGGGTCGGGGAGGTCGCGTGGCTCCTCCAGAAGTGACCAGGCGGCGAGGGGGATGAAGCAGGCAGGAGGAGTGGCGCCCTCGCCGTGAGCGCGCGCCGGCCACACGCCTCGGCCTACTGGCGCGAGGTTGGTGGTGACTGGCTTGGCCAGTGGGCCAGGCCAGCTCTGCCTGTTTGGGCTGCAGGTAAGTCAGGTAAGTTCTTCCCTTTTATTTTCTTTTCTATTTTTCTGACATTTGTTTTGATTTAGTTTCTAAGCTAAATCAATTATTTTCTTCTGACATTTTATTTTGCAGGGACCTAGGAATTAATCCAAGCCCCTCAAAATAAAGAATCAGATATTTGGACATATATAAAATATATAATATATATATCCAATGCAAACAACTATTGCGTTAATTCCAAATGCCCAAAATAAATACTTATGAGCTCCAAATAATATTGGTTTGATTTTTATTTCTAACCAATATTTTCAGAGAGCATCATGAACATTTTCTTGGACCTTTTTGGAGCAATTTTTATTTGGGTCATTTTCAAAAAGGGTTTCTGAGGGTTTCACAAGTCCTCAATTCAATTTCATTTGAAATTTAAACATGATGCAAAACACAAGACTAACCTAGTGCATACCAGAACTAGGGTTGTGACAACTCGCCTCCACTCGAAAGAATCTCGTCCCGAGATTCAGGAGTAAGCGGAAAGAAGGTGGGATACTCCAGTCGGAGACGATCTTCTCGCTCCCAAGTAGCTTCTCTCTCGGAATGATGAGACCACTGAACCTTGAGAAACTTGATGTTATGACGTCGAGTGACACGCTCTGCTTGATCCAGAATGCGAACGGGATACTCTCGATATGTGAGGTTATCTTGGAGATCAAGCGTTTCGTGGTCCACTCCGCGGATGGGATCCGAGAAGCAACGCCTGAGTTGAGAGACGTGGAAGACATCATGAACTCGAGAAAGATGTGGGGGTAGTTCCAATTGGTAGGCAACCTCTCCTCGTTTAGCAAGAATGGGAAAAGGACCAATGTAACGAGGAGCCAACTTGCCCTTGATACCGAAACGATGGGTACCCTTCAAAGGAGTAACCCGAAGATAAGCTTTGTCACCAACCTCATAAACCACTTCCTTATGATGACGATCATATTGGCTCTTTAGACGAGACTGGGCTGTTTTCAAATTCTCACGAATGATGTGAACTTGCTCTTCTGCTTCCTGGATCATATCCGGTCCAAAGAATTGTCTTTCGCCGGTTTCTGACCAGTTCAAAGGTGTTCGACATCTTCGTCCATAAAGAATCTCAAAAGGAGCTTGCTTGAGACTGGATTGATAGCTATTGTTATAAGCAAGCTCGGCGAAAGGAAGACATTTCTCCCAATCCATACCGAATGAGATAACGCAAGCTCTAAGCATGTCTTCGAGAATTTGGTTAACCCGTTCTACTTGACCACTTGACTGAGGGTGGAAAGCGGTACTGAAGGAAAGATGGGTGCCCATGGCAGTCCGGAAACTCTCCCAGAAATGAGAAGTGAAAAGACTACCACGGTCTGAATTGATCTCTAGTGGAACACCATGAAGTGACACTATTCGAGAAATATACAAGTCAGCAAGCTGACTAGCAGTGATACTCTCTCGAACAGGTAGGAAGTGAGCCACTTTGGAGAGACGATCAATGATTACGAAGATAGCATTATTCCCTCTCTTGGTCCTGGGAAAGCCGGTGATGAAGTCCATACCAACTTTATCCCATTTCCACTCAGGAATAGCTAGAGGCTGAAGGGTGCCAGCAGGTCTTTGATGTTCTGCCTTAACGCGACGACAAACGTCACATTTAGCAATGAACTCAGAGATTTCTCTCTTCATCCTAGTCCACTAGAACCTCTGGCGTAGGTCCTGATACATCTTAGTACTACCGGGATGAATCGTGAGAGGAGATTCATGAGCCTCTTTAAGAATCAATTGTTGAAGATGTTGCTTCTTGGGAACCACCAGCCGGTTTTGGAAGAGAACAACGCCTCGGTCATCTATGGAGAAACAACCAGCAATACCCTTGGCAATGTTTCTCTTGATGGGTAATTCCGGTATCATGCTTCTGGGCTTCTATGATATGATCCACAAAAGTAGGTTTCGCCACCAAAGTTGAAAGGAATCCGTGAGGAGCAATGTGAAGGTTAAGCTTACATAATTCCTCATGGAGAAGTGGTTGGCCCTGCTGCAACATGAGATTGTTGCAATAGGATTTACGACTTAGCGCATCAGCCATGACATTTCCCTTGCCTGGGGTGTAGGTAATCCCTAAGTCGTAATCTGAGATCAACTCCAACCAACGTCTTTGCCTAAGATTCAAATCTGGTTGGGTGAAGATATACTTGAGACTTTGGTGATCGGTGTAGATCTCGCAACGGTTACCAAGGAGGTAATGTCGACAGGTCTTAAGTGCATAGACTACGGCTGCAAGTTCTAGATCATGTGTAGGATAGTTCTCCTCATGTGGATGCAACTGTCGAGATGCATAGGCAATCACACGACGATCCTGCATAAGAATGCAACCTAGTCCCTGTCGTGAGGCATCACAGTAGATAACAAAGTCCTTAGTGAAATCCGGTGGCACAAGTATGGGAGCAGAAGTCAGGCATCTTTTCAGTTCCTGAAAACTGTGCTCACACTGTGGGGACCACTCAAACTTTTTATCTTTCTTGAGAAGTTCCGTGAGAGGTTTGGCCACTTTAGAGAAGTTCTCAACAAAGCGGCGACAATAACTGGCTAGACCAAGGAAACTCCTAACTTGTTTAACTGTTTCAGGCGGAGTCCAATCACGAACGGCCTGAACTCTCTCGGGGTTGACAACAATGCCCTTACCAGAGATTACATGGCCGAGATAGGTCACTTCTGGCAACCAAAATTCGCACTTGGAGAACTTGGCATAAAGGTGGTGCTCTCTGAGTTTTTCTAGAACAAGTCTAAGATGTTCGGCATGCTCTTCCTCGTTCTTCGAGTAAATACGAATATCATCGAGATAAACCACGACGAACTTATCTAAATACTCCATGAAGATCGAGTTCATCAAGCGGGAGAAGGTGGCTGGAGCATTTGTTAGACCGAAGGACATGACGGTGTACTCGTACTGACCATAACGAGTGATGAAAGCCGTCTTGGGTATGTCCCCATTTCTAATCTTGATTTGATGGTATCCTAACCTCAAATCCATCTTGGAGAAGACTGAGGATCCAACGAGCTGATCATACAAGTCGTTGATCCTGGGAAGCGGATACTTGTTCTTTACCGTGACCAAATTAACGAGACGATAATCTACAACCATCCGATCCGTACCATCCTTCTTCTTAACGAAGAGGACGGGGCAAGCCCAAGGAGAAGAACTAGGACGAATGAAACCCTTTTGCAAGGACTCATCAAGTTGTTTCTTAAGCTCAGCTAGTTCTAAGGGTGCCATTTTGTAGGGTCTCCTAGATATTGGAGCGGTTCCTGGGATAAGCTCTATAACAAACTCTACATTTCGGTCAGGTGGAACACCTGGCAGTTCCTCTGGAAAGACATCCGGAAAGTCACACACTACCGGAACATCTTCAAGTTCTGGAAGAGGGCTGGCATTAAGAGAATAGAGTTGACGCTTTGCAACTCTAGTGTTGACAGTGACTGTCTTACCAGATGGATGTGTAAGCTGAACAGACCTAGTGAAGCAATCAATCTTGGCATGATGAGCTGTCATCCAGTCCATACCCAAGATGATATTAATATCCGAAGACTTGAGGGCTACAAGTGATGCAAGGAACACAAGTCTGTCAACAAGGATTTCATTACCATGGCTTACACTAGAAGTTTGCCATTTGGATCCAGGAGTTTGAATGAGTAGTGGGGAGGGCATATCACAAAATGACATGTCGTGCAAGCGGGCATAACTTTCGGAAATGAAGGAATGAGATGCTCCAGTATCGAATAGAACCGATGCCGGATGACAATTAACAAGGAGTGTACCAAGAACGACATCTGGATCATCATGAGCGTCTTTGGCTGAGACGTGATGCACACGTCCATGTTCGGTGGGAGCTGACTTGACACTGATCATCTTGCGTGATGATTTATCACGTCTAACAGATTTCTCGGACTGGGATGGAGCAACACGGGTCTGAGTGCAAATACGGGCAATGTGTCCCGGTTCTCCGCACTTGTAGCAATCCTGGAGGTAGGATGTGGACCCGCATTGGAAAACGGTCCATCAATAGACCTAGGTGGAGCATACTGCTGAACTGGAAGAGGTACCACACGAGATGGCCTTGAAGGATAAGTGGGTGGAAGAACAGAGTTCGGAACCCAAATCCGGCGCTTCTGAGAACTAGAACCGGAGAAAGATCCCAAATCAAGGGTGTGCTTACAAGACTCATCGTAAGTGAGCTGAGCTGTCTCTGCATTGATGGCCTTGTTCACAAGAGCATGGAATGTGTTGCAATGATGCAAGTGGAGATCACGACGCAGTTTGGGGTTGAGACCCTTCCGGAACCTAGCCTGCTTCTTGGCGTCCGTGGACACTTCTTCTGTAGCATAGCGGGCGAGGTTCTCAAACTCTCAACTAAAAGCATCAACAGCCATCTTAGCCTGTGTAAGACTACAGAACTCTTCTCTCTTACGATCGATAAGGGCTTGAGGGATATGATGCTCACGAAAAGCCTCGGTGAAATCTCTCCAGGTAGGAATCTGGCCAGCTGGAATCATGGCCTCATAGTTCTGCCACCAAAGACTAGCAGGACCTTCCAGGTGATAAGTGGCATAGATGACCTTGTCATCTTCAGCTACGTTCGCAGAACGCAGCTTGTGAGTGATACTACGGAGCCAGTCATCTGCATCGAGTGGCTCAATGGAATGATGGAAGGTGGGTGGTTTCAGACGAATGAAGTCATGGATGGTTGTTGATTCCTTGCACTGATGTGCGGTGTTCTCCTCAATACGTGCCAACAAGCGGTTAGACTCACGCTTGTTTCTCTCCATCTCTAACATTAACTCTGCCAACGAAGGCTGGTCGGGAGGATCCTCCTCATCCCTACCACCTCCGTGGTTCTGTCTACGAGCAGCTGAGCTTCGCTTAACTAAAGACATCCTGAGAAGCGAAACCGAAGACGGAAACATCAACAACTATAGGATGCATAAGGTAGAACAAGAAATTAGTATCTCTCGAACTACTAGGATAATTCCGGCAACATAACGGCAGTAAAATGCTCAGAATGAGACATCCTGCTAACAAAGGGTAGTTCAACATCTCAACATCATCACTCAAGGTTCTGTGATAGTACTAAACAAACTATACTGGAAGAGCTTGAAACAAGAATAAGACTCTGATCAACCAATCCTAAGGGACTACAGAGTAGTAACTCGTGATCCTGATAGACGGAAGAGAAAGCCTAGTTCCTTAACCCCGTAGGAAAGGTAGGATGACTCAGATCAGAAGACTTGAGGTATAAGGAGTAAAAAGAGCCTTACGTTCCCTTCCACAATCAATTCCCTTATATAACTAAGGAATTTCTAGACTCAACTTCGACCAGTTTGGCTTGGTAATCCTACAGGCAGTCAGGCTCTGATACCAACGCTGTCGGGACCCCGATCCTAAGTCACACCGGTCTAGCATGTAACACACCATATCACTTTGCGGCCTCACGCACGGTATCCCCACGGGTGCCACCTTACCTGGCCCGGGACCGTTTGCGCATTTTGGCTCACGTATATGATAGTGTCGCTAGCATCCATATGACAGAGAACCCGGGCCGACATGACCAGTTATAAACCAAAAGTGGCACTAAATTACAGAGACATGCATTCATGACCCAGCAACGAACATGTCGGTCATCAACGTATGAACCCAAGTCGTAGCAAGCTACAAGGACTTAAAGGAACAACGCGTGACATTTCCCCTAAGGGACAGACACAGGAACGAAGAAGGACACATGCCGGTCAGCCTAGGTGTTCCGGAGCAGTAGCAGGCTACCAAGGCTCAGTGGAAACACTAGGAGACATTTCCCTGTAAGATAGGCTCCAACAACTAGGTGTCGGATCCCACACATACCAAGCATTTCAATAACATACACACAATATGCTCAATATGTGCAAATACAACATGGCATCACAACAAGACTCTAATAAACAAAGTATTTATTCATTAGGCTCCGAGGAGCCAAATATTACAAACATGGGTCTCATGACCCAGCATTCAGAGCATACAAGCAACAAGTGGAAGCACAACATGTCTGAGTACAGACATCTACAAATGAAAAAGGCTGAAGAGCCTGACTATCTACAACACTCGTCCAAGAACGTAGCTGAGGTACAAGCTACTTGTCGGAGTCCAAGCGGAACTACTAGTGAGACATCAATCTCATCTGCAAAACATAAATTAAGCAAACATGAGTACAAAGGTACTCAGCAAGACTTACATCAGATCCTATTATACATGCACTTGTATCAAGATGGCAAAGTGGGGTTTAGTTGCAGCAAGCCAGCTTTGACTCAGTGGCTATCCTATTCTACGATTGCTGGTAACTCTTTTGAGGTGGCGCACACGAGTCCACTAAGCACCACACAATACACCACTATGGATTCATCCCCGTCTCCCTACGAGAAGGCCATCCATAGCACTCACACTTGTCTTGAGTATTTTAGAGTATCCACTTCAAGTTGTCTATGTACCACGTAAGCATCCAAGAAGTCCATAACCGTGGACCCGGCTATTCGAATAGATCATGTTAACCCTGCAGGGGTGTACTGCTTCACACACGCTCTCGCCACTTACCACCATGTACATCTCGTGTATCTCGGCAACCTTCAAGCGGAAGCCTGGCGAGGGTGTCGGCCACGACCTGACTAACCACACAAGACTCTAGTCCAGGTTTATCGCCTATTCGGGTTCCATCCGTAAGGAGATCCGGCCGGGGTGTCGCTCACGGCCCCAAATGATGTGCGCAGGGTTCCCAAGCCCACCTCGCCGAGTGGATCTACGATTGGTACACCGTGCCACGGTGCCTAGTCTGTCCCAAGCCCACTGGCCGAGTGCCACTTGGTAGACTACTAACACTACCTACAAACACCAGAAACTAGTTGCAACTCCTGGACAGAGATCATGTTGATTAATAAGTCGAGAGGGGTCGAGTTACCGGAACCCAATGTGTGGTAGTAGCTAGTCATTGGACAACATACTCGGAACTCAGTTCTTAGGGACGGTTCCAGTGAGACAACCCACCATGTACTCCTACATGGCCTCTCACCACTACCTTTACCAAATCGTGTTCACACACTTAACCCTCAGCATCAGAACATATCATTGTACTCCAATTCATTCCCGACGAATCAGACCTGACACACTCTAAGCAATTGCAAGCAAGGCATGGTAAGATCACAACATGGCTTCAATCAACTCCTACACATGCTAGTGGGTTTCAACTATTTACTGTGGAATGACAGGTCATGCAGAGGAATGGGTTCAACTACCGCAACATAAAGTAGCAGTTGAAGTCGTTGTTGTCCTAATGCAATAACAGGGAGCAGGAGCGAGAGAGGGGTTGTATCGGAATGAACAAGGGGGTTTGCTTGCCTGGTAAGACAACGTGCAGAGCACTGCTCCTCTGACAGGTACTCTGGATCGGTCTCTGGAGCTGGACCTATCGAGAAGAACGGTGCCGATAATCAAACACAAGCATATGCAACAATATGATGCATGAATATGGCATGAAGATATGATGTTGTTGAGCTAATGCAACTATCATTATATTTGAAAGAAGTCCATTTGAACCAAGGGTTCAAATGCAATTCCAAAATTAACATTTAAAAGTGCCATTTATGTGTTTTCACCTATACAGCAAGTATAAGTTGGTTAAACATGCATGAAAATGCCATAAACAGATTCCTTATATTTTTCTGATCATTTTTCATATATAAATTATTTCATTCTGAGCTACGGTTGAATTTCTATGATTTTTTGAAGTTTAAACAATTTTCTGAAATAAATAAATCATTTAAGATTTATTTAAATACCAGAATTGGAATACTGCGTCAGCATGACCCAAGCATGACGTCAGCAGGTCAAAGGCTGGTCCAGAGTCAAACCTGACAGTGGGGTCCACTGGTGAGTGACTCAGTTAATTAACTAAGTTAATTAACACTAAACTAATCCTAACAGAAATGTCAGTAGGGCAGGGCCCACATGTCAGTGACTAAACTAATTAACAAAACTAATTAATTAACTTAATCTAGTCAACTAACTGGAGGGGTGGGGGCCCACCTGTCATTGACCCAGGGGGTCAAATCCTGGTCAACCCCCGGCTAACACGCCGGCGGCAGCAAACGCGGGGGCGGGCGTCGGGATTTCCATTCCGGGGGGTCTTTTGCGCCGCGGAGACCACGGGCGAGGAGCTGGAGCTCGTCCGCGTCCATTCCAACCAGCGGCAGCAGCTAGGGCGGCCGGAGCTCGCCGGAAACGAGCTCGCGGCGGCGCCGGAGTTCGGCCCTCGTCGAAAATGGGGCTACAGGGCACGGGAAGGCCAACGGAGGGGTGCTACGGGCTCCTGGTGAAGCGGCGGATGCGGTGGCATGCTCAGTTTGGAGCTTGCGTGGCTGTGGCCACGGCGGCGACATCGCCGGCGGCGGTGAGCTTGCGATCACGGAGGGATTCGGAGCTACAGTACGCGCGAGAGTGAGGGGACAGGGGGGAAAGATAGAGGAGCTCACGGCGAGTGCAACGCGACGGACGGCGAGCTCGGGGAGGTCCTGGAGCGGTCGGGGCGGCGAGAGGGATCCACGGCGGCCGGCGGTGAAGATGAGGTCGGGGTCGAGGCCTCAGGGCGTCCGGGGTTGATTTCTTTGGCTTGGAGATGCACCGCAACGAGGCGGAGCTCGGGGACTCGTCGGAGGGGCGAGGGGAAGGCAGTGGCTACGGCAACGGCGATCGGCGGCGACGACGGCGGTCGGGACCGAGCTCGAGAAGGAGATAGAGGAGAGGGGAGGGGTCCAGAAGAGTGCGAGAGGGTCGGGGAGGTCGCGTGGCTCCTCCAGAAGCGACCAGGCGGCGAGGGGGATGAAGCGGGCAGGAGGAGTGGCGCCCTCGCCGTGAGCGCGCGCCGGCCACACGCCTCGGCCTACTGGCGCGAGGTTGGTGGTGACTGGCTTGGCTAGTGGGCCGGGCCAGCTCTGCCTGTTTGGGCTGGAGGTAAGTCAGGTAAGTTCTTCCCTTTTATTTTCTTTTCTATTTTTCTGACATTTGTTTTGATTTAGTTTCTAAGCTAAATCAATTATTTTCTTCTGACATTTTATTTTGCAGGGACCAAGGAATTAATCCAAGCCCCTCAAAATAAAGAATCAGAATTTTGGACATATATAAAATATATAATATATATATATCCAATGCAAACAACTATTGCATTAATTCCAAATGCCCAAAATAAATACTTATGAGCTCCTAATAATATTGGTTTGATTTTTATTTCTAACCAATATTTTCAGAGAGCATCATGAACATTTTCTTGGACCTTTTTGGAGCAATTTTTATTTGGGTCATTTTCAAAAAGGGTTTCTGAGGGTTTCACAAGTCCTCAATTCAATTTCATTTGAAATTTAAACATGATGCAAAACACAAGACTAACCTAGTGCATACCAGAACTAGGGTTGTGACACTATGTGGTTATCTCTCTCTCCCATGATGTGATCTTGTAGTGATCATGAGCTTTGTTAATGTAGATTGATCGGATGCTATTTTTCCATATGTAATGAGTATGATGTCTCTCAAGTGGTATTATTTATCATGAATTTGTTCTTATGTGTGATTGAATACTGGAATCATGAGGTTTCTTGAGGTGTGCTTTACAAACTGCATGGTGCCAAGGTGACATTGTGGGTGCCGTGTATGTCAATGGAAAGAACTAATCAGGGAATATGTTGTGGTGTTTGTTTAGTACAGTCTTGGGGGCTCAAAGTGACAGCGTGGGGTGCCCGGGATAGGAACGATAGACTTTAAGGTGTGCTTTTGTAGCCCTACGCAATCTCATCCTACTTTGGTCCCTAGGAATGGGTTTGGAGAAACAATTACAATATATGCTTTGGTGAAGTAGTGTTTGATTGATTAAGTTAGCGAAGTTGAGAGAGTCCACTAGTGAAAGTATGATCCATAGGCCTTGTTTTCATCAATTGAACACCGTTTACTTTCAGTTTTGTACATGTTTGCTTGCTGCCATTTTTATTTCAGATTTACAAATACATCTTTTGCCATACATATCACTTGCCATTTAACATCTCTTCACCGAACTAGTGCACCTATACATCTGACAAGTGTATTAGGTGTGTTGGGGACACAAGAGACTTCTTGTATCTTGATTGCAGGGTTGCTTGAAAGGGGTACGTTCAACCTCCACTTCCCTGAGTTTGATAAACCTTGGGTTACTCACTTAAGGGAAATTTGTTGCTGTCCTACAAACCTCTGCTCTTGGAGGCCCAACACTGTCTACAGGAATAGAAGCGTGTAGTAGACATCAAGCTATTTCTGGCGCCGTTGCCGGGGAAGTAAGTGTTTGAAGGTATATCTTTAGATCTTGCAATTAAATCTTTTCGTTTCTTGTTTTTAGTTTCACTAGTTATGTTTATGGAAAACCGCACTCTTAGTTCGCTGCTTGGGGAAGGCCGTTGTACCACACCCGTGGTAGAGAAGTCTCCTCCACCTACTGAATGTATCCCGTTCCAAATACCACTTGGGATAATTGAAATAATTAGGAATGATTGTTATGATGGGACAGTCAATCCTAGTATTCATTTGTTGAAACTTATAGAACTTTGTGAGGTGTTTAAGATTTCAGGTTTGGCAAGAGATGGAGTCATGAGGAAATTATTTGCCTTGTCACTGAAAGGAAAAGCATTGGAATGGTATAGGCTACTAGATGACTCTCACCTGCTGGATTGGGAAGAGATCCAGTCTCTCTTTTACTCCAAGTTTTATCCTCTTCATGAAGTCCATGAGAATAGGAATTATGTTTATAATTTCTATCCTCATGACGGAGAGAACATAGCTCAAGCTTGGGGGAGACTGAAAACGTTAATGCTAAAATGTCCTAACCATGAGCTCCCCAAAGATATGATTATTACTAATTTCTATGCGAGGCTCTCTCGACAGGATAAAGATTTGCTCGATGCTTCCTCTTTGGGTTCTTTCACAAACGAAAAGATTGATGCTAAATGGGAACTCCTTGAAAGAATTCAACGCAACACTGAAGATTGGGAGATCGACAAAGGTAAAGAGTCAGGCATAATTTATGAGTATGATTGCATTAAGTCCTTTGTTGAAACTACAAGTTTTAATAAGTTTAGTGCTAAGTTTGGGCTTGATTCTCAACTCCTTGTTGATTTCCTCAAATCTTTTGCTTCACATCTTAATATGCCTAAGGAGGATTGGATCAAGCATCATGAACCTTTTAAAGAGATTTGCAAAGAAAATGAAATTGTTCATGATGATTGCAACATGCATGATCCAATTCCTAAAAATGAAGTTTTATATAAGCATGTTAATTTTTGTGGAGTGGATAGACCTTGTGAAAGGCCTATGATTGAAGAAGAGAAGTATTGTAAGCAACATAAGCATGAAAGAACAATCACTTGGGTCAAAGATTTAAATGAAATTGCTAGAGAATTGTGTGACCTTTATCCTTTTACTTGTGAACTTTCTTGTATAGAGGGTCACTTTAATTTTCAATGCATGCACTTTCAAAACATAACTGTTAACCAGTTGTGTGATAACATGATCACCCCTGATCTTTATGATGAGCTTATGTTATTTTTGATGTGTGAAGAGTTATCAGAAAAGACTTCTTGGCTAGATGTTAATGCCATAGGAATAAAAAACACTTTGCAAAATTGCCATCTCTATTGTGTTGTTAATTGCCATAAAAATGATTACATAAGTAAGATTAGAAAGGAGGGAACTTTACCAAAGTATAAAAATGTCTCTTATATTTCTGCTAATAAAAAGGAGAGTTTCTCGCAAGTTTCCCCTATTGTTTCTAATGATAAACCAGGATATGTGGAGAAGCTTCATCTCCAACCACTCCCTCCTAAGGTGAAGAAGAAGAAAAAGAAGAGGAGGAGGAAGAGGAGCAAGAAGGAAGAAGAATGGGTATCAACCTGGCCTGAGCATATTCCTCCCATCAACTTTTATCCTAACGGTTGTAAGTTTAAAGAAGAAGGTGAAGTTTATTGCCTTAATTATCATCTTGATGATACGTCCGTAGGTACTATTGAAGATGATTTTGATTATGATATGCATGTTACTTATTGTGATTGGGAAAATGATGATAATGCTACTTATGATCTTGAAAATCTTTTTGGTACCAACTCTGAAAGTGATGATATGGAAAGCTCTAAGCTTGGGGATGATAGGATTGCAAATCCTTTACCCACTAGTGATGTGATAATTGATAATTCTTTTGCTAGTAAGAATAAAGACAACATGTTTACAAATATAGTTGCTAGCAATGATAATGCTCTTCTCTACTATGATGATGTTATAACTCCAATCTATAGTGATTATAAAGGTACCTATGACATAAGGAGAAATTATCCTTATGAAACTTGTCATAATCATGGAGGGAATTACTCCCTTGTTGAACACCATCTTCCTAATACACAATTAATCTATAGTGTTCAAGTTGTTTATGATAGTCCTACTCCCACTATTACTAATGAGAAAGATTATGCTTATGTGGAGAGTAAGAGTACCTTTTTTCATGTGGATCATGGTAACAATGCTTTATGTGATGCTTATATTGTTGAGTTTATTCGTGATCCCACTGAAAATTATTATGAGAAGGGAACATATGCTTATAGATATTTCAATAATATCAAGTTCCCTCTCTTTATGTTGAAGGTTTTGAAGCTGCACTTGTTTTGTCTTCCTATGCTTATTGCTTTGTGATTCAATGAATTATTCTATTGCAATATTCCTATGCATAGGAAGCATGTTAGGCTTAAATGTGTTTGGTATTTGCTTCTTGATGCTCTCTTTTGTTCTTCAACTCTTATTCCTACGAGAGCATCATCAAAGTCTTAAGCCTATCTTTATGGCTATAAAGAAAGAGCTCAAGGGAGACAACCCTTGTTATCTTTGCTTTCAGTTTGTTCTTTCAGTTTTTAGTGGTCTTGATGTTTGTTACTACTGTAGCAACATCATTGTATCTTTATTTTTCAGCTTTGTGCCAATTTTAGCCTCTGATTGCAAGAAAGTTCACTAGTTGTGACATGCTGTCCAGAAAAAAGATTCTGTCCTTGGAAAGAAAAATTTGAATAAAATCACCAGATCATCTTTTTGATCTCAATTTTTTTGACAGCATGCTCTATACAATTGGCTTTCGAGCGTCCGTTCTGAGTTTTTTGATTTGAGTTGCAGAAGTACCCCAAAAAAATTATTTACTACCTGTTGGTCTGTTTTTCACAGATTCTGCCCTGTTTTGCCTTTTCTTCGTTTTGCAGACCTTAAGCTTGCTTTTTCTTTGCAAAAACTTTTTGGCTATCTTGAGAAACAGTAGACCTTCAAGAATATCTTTGTTTCCAGTAGAGAAAAAATATTTTATTGTGGGTGCTAACCTCTCTAATCAGATTATGATGAGTTATGTATGAAGGGATTTTTCAAGTGTGCGAGGGAAGATGATAAAAGAAGATTCAGGAGGGTCAAACGCTCAAGCTTGGAGATGCCCCCATGCACCCCCAAGAAATATTCAAGAAGACTCAAGCGTCTAAGCTTGGGGATGCCCCCATGCATCCCCTTCTCCATCAATAATTATCAGTTCGTCTTTCGTTCCACTATAATTATCACTTCATGTGTTATGTGCTATGCTTGGAGCGTCTTGCTCTTAGTTTCCTTTTTAGTTTTCTTTAGCTTTGCTTGTTGTTCATAACAAGTTAGAACCCAGCTTTTTTTGTGTGGGAGAGAAACACGCTCCACTTCAACCTAGAACACAACATAGGATTTTCATGCTTATCTTTGCTGTGTGTGTTCTTTGTCTTTCCATAGCTGCTGTCATGTTTAGCTCTTAGTTTTCATGCTTTTCTTTTTAAAGAGCTTTTGTTTAGTTGGTTGCTGAACTCTCTTGAGTTTTCATGTTTATCTTGTTAAGAGAGTTTGCCTGTTGCACTGAGTTATGTGTCTTAACTTAAAGTAGGTAATTGAGGTTGCTATTTAATTTTAGTAGTAACTTGCCATAGTTTTGAGGTATTGCCATGAGTAATGTCTGAACTTTTGGTGTCAAGAGCTTTAGCCTATTAGTGATAGATGACGTATTTTGGGCAATCCGTGTTTATTTTCGAAAACCTACAAAATAGTTGAGAACTTTAGCTACTAAATGGATCACTAATCTTTGGAGGGATCGAATATTAGAGTACACTCACGTACCATGAGCCGAGGATGTGCAAGGATAACCAAACCCCCATACACTCCTCCTCTGGGTACTTGTCTCTTTGTGAACCTCCTAATTAGATTGAGAGTTACCGATAATAAGTGCATGAGTTCTTCGGACTAATGTGAGTATTCGAAGGTTGACACTTCCACCTAGCCATATTTTTCTAGCCTCTTCGGTACCGTGCATTGCCCTTTCTCACCTCGAGAGTTGGCGCATACTTCGCCGGTGCATCCAAATCCTTGGCACGATACGCTCTGTCATCATAGGCCTCATTATATCCTTCCTCAGAACAGCCACCATACCTACCTATCAAGGCATTTCCATAGCCTTTCCGAGATACATTGCCATGCAACATCCATCTTCTCATGACTTGATCTTCATGTCATACATGCTTTTTGCTTGATCGATGAGCCTCATGCTAGTTGGGCCTTGCCCTAATCATTGCTACATGACGCGCTAGTATCATTGCATATCCTGCTACACTGGCAGAGGCATACATTTGCATACATCATGATAGTTTCATTTTCTTTATGTCGAGTACTTTTGTAAAGTGTGAAAGATCTTCTATACTTCTTGTAATAAATAGAGTGTTGCCCCTAAAGTGAGGAAAAGATCCCAAAGAGGACAAAATAAAAAGATCCCAAAGAGGACAAATGAGAGTAAAATAGAAAGAGCCATTGAGGCCACAAAAAAATAAAAAAAAATAGAAAAACAGAAAAAAATAAAAAAAAAAGAGAGAAGGGGGCACACTACTATTCCTTTTGAGAGATCCACACTCGTACTCCATCTTATACCTTGTACTCCATAGAGATTATCATTCATGCATATAGCTATGTGGGGACCTTCACACTATAGATCTTGGCTTGTATATTCCAATGATGAGCCTCCTCAGAAGAGCTCTAGGTCTTCTTGAGCAAGCAAGTTGGATGCACCCCCACTAGTTCCATTGGAGAGCTTACCTTAGCTCATATGTGCATCCGTTGCATGGCAATCCCTACTCCTCACATCATATCTATCATTTGGCTTTCTCTCGCCTATGATTGTCCTCATTGATGTGAGCCTTTCACACCTTTTTTGTCTTCCCCCTTCATCATTTTTCTCTCTTTGCCATCCTAAGTGTCGACTTTCTTGCTTACGCTCATCCATTGCATGAGTGCTCAAAATATCGAAAGGGAGTGGATCATTTTGACTTGTACCTGACTGGTGGTCTGGGGATGAGTCAAGATAAGATTCCAAAGAAGACCAAGTGTGAAACTTTAGTAGATTAAGTTCTCAACAATACAAAAACTATGTTTTACTCTCTCGTATATCCCTATCCCCTTTCTTGCACGCAAACACCATTTGGAGACATTCGAGTCACGGACAGCGAGAGCTCTTGCACCTTTATGTTCTTATGTTGCTTGTTACAATGCTAATATAGACTCTTGCTTGTTATGACTTGAATTGAATTACATGCCTTGATTGCTTTATTTAAAAAGTTCTTATATGGTTGATAGCATGTCACCACAGAAATTATGCTTGTTATCATTTACCTACTCGAGGACGAGCAGGAATTAAGCTTGGGGATGTTGATACGTCCAAAACGTATCTATAATTTCTGCTTGCTCCATGCTTCTTTTGTGTGATATTGCTATGATATTTATGCACTTCCATACACTTTTGATCATATTTGGACTAACCTATTAACTCAGTGCACCCCAGTGCCAGTTTCTGTTTTCTGCTGTTTTTGTATTTCAGGTTTTCCCATTACTTAAATTGCCAGAAAAATTCCGGGAAAAATATATAAAAAATCAGCGCTCCAGGAGCTTCCATGCGCCAGAAGTGGGGCCAGAGGGGGGCCAAAGGGGCCCCAGGCGCCCTGATGGCGCGGCCCCACCCCTGGCCTCACCGAGGGGCCGCCTGGGGGGCTCTCACCTCCCCATGGTGCCCTACTTGGCCTCCTATTTATTCTCCCGTCGCGAAAACCCTGATTCCGGAACCCTTTTCCCCAGAAGCAATTCCGATCTCCGCCGCCATCGCCACCAAGTTTCGGGGGACCAGAATTCCTGTGCCAGCATCCTGCCGGGACGGGGAAGTGCCCCCAGATTCATATCCATCGACGTTGCTTCCTCCCTCCATGATTCGGGAGTAGTTCCTCCTCGGGGCTGAGGTTTCTACCAGTAGCTATGTGGTCAATTCTCTCTCCCATGATGTGATCTTCGTTGTGATCATAGGCTATGTTAATCTAGGGTGATCCCATGATATTTCCCCTTTCTCTATGTATTGGATTGATGTACTCACTTGTCTTTATCTAGTATAATCCCCGAGACCAAGGTGACAGCGGTCTATTGGACATGGATTAGAAGAATATTTTCATGAGTGATTTCCTCTTTTGTGTGTTGATTGAAGATTGAGAGTCTCTTGGTGCTTGTCTTTGACTATCCTTGAGATATGTTGTGGTGATTGTGGTACTCTCTTTGGATGGCCGCGGTGACATTGGGAAATCCATAGATTAAGAACTACGAACTTTGAGGTGTGCTTTTGTAGCCCTACATAATTCTCGTCCTCTCTTGACCACAAAGGAATGACCTCCGAGTGCATCTCCATTGCATGTTTTATGGGAAATATCATGTGAATAGACTATGTTAATGTTGTTGGGAGTTGCCACTAGTGAAAGTATGAAGCCTAGGCCTTGTTTCCACCATTGCAATACCATTTGTGCTCACGTTTACCACATGTTTGCTTGCTGCACTTTTTATTACAGATTTTTATTACTTTGCTTTGCCACTCCTATCATCCATATTTTACCATCTCTTCGCCAAACTAGTGCACCTATACAACTCCTAGTTGTATTAGGTGTGTTGGGGACACAAGAGACTTCTTGTATCTTAGTTGCAGGGTTGCTTGAGAGAGACCATCTTCAACCTCTACTTCCCTGAGTTCGATGAACCTTAGGTCATCCACTTGAGGGAAATTGCTACTGTCCTACAAACCTCTGCGCTTGGAGGCCCAACATAGTCTACAAGAATAGAAGCGTGTGTAGGCATCAAGGCATACTAGGGACAGTCTGTTTTGTCTATGTATTCACACATGTACTAAGTTTCCAGTTAATACAATTCTAGCATGAATAATAAACATCTATCATGATGTAAGGAAATAAATAATAACTTTATTATTGCCTCTAGGGCATATTTCCTTCAGTCTCCCACTTGCACTCGAGTCAATAATCTAGATCACATCACCATGTGATTAACACCAATAGTTCACATCACCTTGTGATTTAACACTTTATAGTTCACATCGCCATGTGACCAATACCCAAAAATGTTTACTAGAGTCAGTAATCTAGTTCACATCGCCATGTGATTAACACTCAAAGAGTACTAAGGTGTGATCATGTTTTGCTTGTGAGAGAGGTTTAGTCAACGGGTCTGTTACATACAGATCTGTATGTATTTTGCAAATTTCTATGTCTACAATGCTCTACATGGAGCTACTTTAGCTAATTGCTCCCACTTCCAATATGCATCCAGATTGATACTTAGAGTCATCTGGAATATTGTAAAGCTTGCATCGGTGTAACTCTTTACGACGGACTCTTTATCACCTCCATAATCGAGAAAACATTTCCTTAGTCATCCAGTAACTAAGGATAATTTTGACCGCTGTCCAGTGATTTACTCCTGGATCACTTTTGTACATCCTTGCCAAACTCATGGTAAGTTACACAACAGGTTTGGTACACAGCATGGCATACTTTATAGAACCTATGGCTGAGGCATAGGGAATGACTTTCATTCTTTCTCTATCTTCTGTCGAGGTCGGGCTTTGAGTCTTACTCAACTTCATACCTTACAACTCAGGCAAGAACTTCTTCTCTGACTGATCCATTTTGAACTACTTCAAAAACTTGTCAAGGTATGTACTCATTGAAAAAACTTATCAAGCGTCTCGATCTATCTCTATAGATCTTGAGGCTCAATATGTAAGCAGCTTTACTGAGGTTTTCTTTGAAAAAACTCTTTTCAAACACTCCTTTATGCTTTCCAGAAAATTCTACATCATTTCTGATCGACAATATGTCATTCACATATACTTATCAGAAAGGTTGTAGTGCTCCCACTCACTTTCTTGTAAATACAAGCTTCACCGCAAGTCTATATAAAACTATATGCTTTGATCAACTTATCAAAGTGTATATTCCAACTCTGAGATGCTTGCACCAGTCCATAGATGGATCGCTGGAACTTGCACACTTTGTTAGCACCTTTAGGATCGACAAAACCTTCTGGTTGTATCATATACAACTCTTCCTTGAGATATCCATTCAGGAATGTAGTTCTGACATCCATTTGCCAGATTTCATAATCATAAAATGCGGCAATTGCTAACATGATTCAGACAGACTTAAGCATCGCTACGGGTGAGAAAGTCTCATCGTAGTCAACTCCTTGAACTTGTCGAAACCCTTTCGCAACAAGTCGAGCTTTGTAAACCGTAACATTACCGTCTGCGTCGGTCTTCCTCTTGAAGATCCATTTATTTTTATGGCTTGCCGATCATCGGGCAAGTCAACCAAAGTCCACACTTTATTCTCATACATGGATCCCATCTCAGATTTCACGGCCTCAAGCCATTTTGCGGAATCTGGGCTCATCATCGCTTCCTCATAGTTCGTAGGTTCATGATACGTCCAAAACGTATGTATAATTTCTGCTTGCTCCATGCCTCTTTTGTGTGATATTGCTATGATATTTATGCACTTCCATACACTTTTGATCATATTTGGACTAACCTATTAACTCAACGCACCATAGTGACAGTCCCTGTTTTCTACTGTTTTTCTATTTCAGGTTTCCCCCATATAAAAAGTGCCCTAAAAATTCCGGGAAACATACAGGAAAAATCAGCGTATCGGGAGCTTCCAGAAAAACCAAGGCAGGGCCAGAGGGGAGCCTGGGGTGGCCCAGGCGGCCACCCGACGCGGCCCCACCCTTGGCCGCGCCAGGGGGGCGCCTGGGGCCCCACCTCCGCCTCTGGTGACCCCCTTTTGCATATATATTGCTCGCGTCCCGAGACCCTCGAGGACGGAACCCTTTTTCGCGATCTCATCTCTGTTCCGCCGCCGTCGCGCTTCCAAGATCGGGAGCACCAGGAGAACTCTTCCCGGCACCCTGCCGGAGGGGAGGATCACCACCGGGAGCTTCTCCACCACCATGGACGCTTCCCGGATGAGTTGTGAGTAGTCTCCCTTGGACCATGGGTCCATGACCAGTAGCTATGTGATGTTCTCCTCCCCTCTTTGTTCTTCATGGATTAGACCTCGTGAGCTGCCCTACATGATCGAGGCACATATGTAATCTTTATGTTGTTGCTCTGCTGAGTTTGCTGGGATCCGATGGATTATGAGATTATGTTCAGATTGTGTGTGAGTAATATATTAGATTCACCTCTTTTATATTTATGTTCTTGAGTAATTCTTGCATGTTCTCCGTTGCTGTTTATTGCTTTGGCCGAGTAGTAGGTAGTAACCCCAAGAGGGAACGTTATGCTTGATTGTGGGTTCATGCCCCTCGATGACTAGCTTGAGTGACAGAAACATGAGTCTAGGGGATGTGTTGTTGCCACAAGGGGGAAAACAACGGTGCTTGTACTTGCGGGGTGCAAGAATTGTTTACTTTACGCAAAGTTCTTTTAATGCAGTTGTCTGTTGCTTTGAGTTTACACTTTGGGTGGGACTCGCAACTTAATACCAGCGAGATGTTCTGGATAGATATCTCAAGGTGGATGATTAGTAGTAGATGCAGATGGATTTCGGTCTACTTGCCTTGGCGTACCGCCCATGCTTTGGGCCTCTACCTTTCTTTATAGCATAGTTAGCATTGGTTTGCGCACATAATCCTGTCAATTGCCCAGCTGTAATTTGTTTACCTCACTTTGTTGTTTTATCGTCTTTTGGGAGAGAGACATCGCTAGTGAACATCATGGGACCCCGATCCATATTACCACCATTGATCACACCCGCTATTTACTTCCTGTTCTTATTTCCTAGTTGCAGTCATACCTATCATTATTATCTCTTGTGTTTGATCCTTTGTAAACGACAAGGCCGGAGAGATTGACAACCTCTCTGTACTCGTTGGGAGCAAAGTTATTTGTATCTGTGTGCAGGTCCTGTCAACCGCTAAGTTTCTGGCGCCGTTGACACCTTCTCGTCGACCCTTGGAGTCTCACGGGATTCGATCCTTGGTATCTTTGCCAAGGGAAATTTGCCGCTACGCTACATCTCAAACCTTCCACTTGGGGTAACCAACGAGGGGCGAGAAGCCATCAAGCAAGTTTCTGACGCCGTTGCCGGGGACTCCACTCTTCAAGATAGGGGAGTTGCACGCTATCTTTTACCTTTGCTTTTTAGTCTTGTTAGTTTACCTTTCAGTTTTTGCTTTAGTGTCCCTTTATCAAAAATCACAAAAATAGTTATCTTGCTTGCTGCTGCTATGGGTTCCACCGAGAACACCAAGTTGTGTGACTTCACTAGTCATAACAACGATGACTTTATCTGCACGCCTATTACTACACCTGCCACTTCAGCACCTTCTTATGAAATTAAACCTGCTTTACTGAACCTAGTTATGAAAGATCAATTCTCCCTTGCTGGAGATGATGCTGCTTTGCACTTAAATAACTTTGTTGAACTCTGTGATATGCAAAAGTACCAAGAAATAGATGGTGATATTGTTAAGCTTAAGCTTTTTCCTTTCTCCTTGAGAGGAGGAGCTAAAATCTGGTTTCAATCCTTGCCTAGGAATAGCATAGATTCTTGGGACAAGTGCAAGGATGCCTTTATTGGGAAGTACTATCCCCCTGCTAAAATTATCCAACTAAGGAGTAACATAATGAATTTTAAACAATTGGATAATGAACATGTTGCCCAAGCTTGGGAACGCATGAAATCTCTTGTCAAGAACTGCCCTACTCATGGTTTGACTACTTGGATGGTTATCCAAACTTTTTATGCAGGCTTGAACTTTACCTCGCGGAACTTGTTGGATTCGGCCGCGGGAGGAACCTTTATGTCAACTACACTTGGTGCTGCCACGAGGCTTCTTGATGAGATGATGACCAATTATTCCCAATGGCACACTGAACGCGCTACAACAAGTAGGAAGGTAAACTCTGTCGAGGAGATTTGCTCCCTAAATGAAAAAGTTGACTTGATCATGTCTCTACTTTCCAAGCAATCTCCTATTGATCCTCGTGATGTTCCTTTAAATTCTTTGATTGCTAAAGATCAAGTAGATGTGAACTTATCTCTAGAAACAATTTCAATAACAATGCCTATAGGAGTAATTTTGGTAGCAACCCTAGACCGTTCCCCTCTAATTCCTATGGGAACAACAATGCTTATCCTAACACCAAGAACTCCACTTCTGAACTAGAGATTATGCTTACAGACTTTATCACTACCCAAAAAGCCTTCAATAAGAGTGTAGAAGAAAAACTAGCCAAACTAGATAATCTCTCTTCGAAGGTAGACAATTTAGCCCATGAGGTAGAATTGCTTAAAATTAGAACTTCCCCTCTTGAGGAGAGGAAGACCACTCCTATGAATGCTATTCAAGTGCAAATTAATGAAAACATTAGGATGATGGCTAAACTTAAAGAGAGATGGGCTAGAGAAAAGGAGGAAGAAGATAGAATTAAGAGCCTTCCTACCCACCACACTGTTGCTAATATCCAAGTTGTTGAGGATATCCAAACTCTTAGCACCCAATGCACTCTTAGTCCCATTGGACCTATTAATGGTGATGCTATGACCTCAACCGTAGAAACTCCTATAACCATAGAAGCTACCAAACAAGTGAGCCTAAAGGACACCACTACCACTTTACTTGATAGTAGTGACCTTGATTTTGATAATTGCACCCTTTCTGAAGTTATTAGTATTCTTCACAATATGTCTAGAGACCCCCACACTAGCACGCTTAATCTTGCCTTCACGGAGCATATCACTAATGCTCTCATCAAAGCTAGGGAGGAGAAGCTTAGGGTAGAAGCCTCCATACCTAGAAAGCTAGAAGATGGTTGGGATCCTATGATTAAAATTAAGTTGAATAACTTCTCTTGCTATGCTTTATGTGATGTTGGAGCTAGTACCTCCGTTATGCCCAAAAGAATATATGATATGCTTAAATTGAAACCTTTTGATCCTTGTTCTTTTGGTGTTCGTCTTGTTGATTCTTCCGTAAAGAAACCTTTGGGGAAGATCGACGATGTTCTTATCATTGTCAATGACAATTATGTTCCCGTTGATTTTAGTATTATGGATATTGAATGTGAACCTTCATGTCCAATTATTTTGGGACGTCCTTTTCTTCGCACCGTTGGTGCTATCATTGACATGAAAGAGGGGAATATAAAATTCCAATTCCCTCTCAAGAAAGGAATGGAACACTTCCCTAGAAAGAAGATCAAGTTACCTTTTGAGTCCGTTATACGGGCTAGCTATTCTGTTACTCTTGATAAAACTTGATCCTCTCTTTTTGCATTATGCCTAGCTTAAAGGCATAAAAGAAAGCGCTTTTGGGAGGCAGCCCATGATGTCTACACACGCTTCTACTCTTGTAGACTATGTTGGGCCTCCAAGCGCAGAGGTTTGTAGGACAGCAGCAAATTTCCCTCAAGTGGATGACCTAAGGTTTATCGAACTCAGGGAAGTAGAGGTTGAAGATGGTCTCTCTCAAGCAACCCTACAACTAAGATACAAGAAGTCTCTTGTGTCCCCAACACACCTAATACACTTGTTAGATGTATAGGTGCACTAGTTCGTCGAAGAGATGTTAAATGGCAAGTGATATGGATGGCAAAACAAAGTAATATAAATCTGTAATAATAAGTGCAGCAAGCAAACAAGTGGTAAACATGAGCACAAATGGTATTGCAATGGTGGAAACAAGGCCTAGGCTTCATACTTTCATTAGTGGCAACTCCCAACAACATTAACATAATTGAATCACATGATATTTCCCATAAAACATGCAAAGGGGACGCACTCGGAGGTCATTCCTTCGTGGTCAAGAGAGGACGAGAATTATGTAGGGCTACAAAAGCACACCTCAAAGTTCGTAGTTCTCAATCTAAGGATTTCCCAATGTCACCGCGGCCATCCAAAGAGAGTCCCACAATCACCACAACATATCTAAAGGATAGTCAAAGACAAGCACCAAGAGACTCTCAATCTTCAATCAACACACAAGAGAGGAAATCACTCATGAAAATATTGTTCTAATCCATGTCCAATAGACCGCTGTCACCTTGGTCTCGGGGATTATAAAGACAAGTGAGTACATCAATCCAATACATAGAGGAAGGGGAAATATCATGGGATCACCCTAGATTAACATAGCCTATGATCACAACGAAGATCACATCATGGGAGAGAGAATTGACCACATAGCTACTGGTAAGAACCTCAGCCCCGAGGAGGAACTACTCCTGCATCATGGAGGGAGGAAGCAACGTTGATGGAGATGAATCCGGGGGCACTTCCCCATCCCGGCAGGGTGCCGGCGCAGGAATTCTGGTCCCCCGAAGCTTGATGGCGATGGCGGCGGAGATCGGAATCGCGTCTGGAGAAAAGGGGTCTGGAATCAGGGTTTCCGCGACACGGTGTAAATATATGCCAAAGGGGGGCATCAGAGGGGGTCAGGGGTGCCCAGCCCCCCCCCCCCGGCGCGGCCAGGGGGCGCGTGGGCAGGCCGCCTGGAGCCCCCGTGGGTCCCCTCCGGCCCTACTTTGGCCGCATGGAAGCTTCCGGAACGCTAATTTTTTATATAATTTTTCTGGATTTTTTCTGGCAGTTCTCGTAATGTGAAAACCTGAAATACAAAAACAGCCGAAAACAGAAACTGGCACTGGGGTGCACTGAGTTAATAGGTTAGTCCAAATATGATCAAAAGTGTATGGAAGTGTATAAATAACATAGCAATATCACCCAAAAGAGGCATGGAGCAAGCAGAAATTATAGATACGTTTTGGACGTATCAGCCCACAACGAATAAAAGTTTTATTTTGCTTTTGTTGTGTCTTGATGTTTGTTACTACAGTAGCATCATCATTGTATCTTTTCTTTTCAGCTTTGTGCCAAGTTTAGCCTCCGATTGCAAGAAAGTTCAAAAGTTGTGACGTGCGGTCCAGAAAACAGATTCTGTCCTTGGACAGAAAAATTCGTATAAAATCACCAGATCATCTTTTCGATCTGAATTTTTTTGACAGCGTGCTCTATACAATTGGCTTTCGGGAATCTGTTCTGAGTTTTTTTATTTGAGTTGCAGAAGTGCCCCGAAAAAATTATTTACTACCTGCTGGTCTGTTTTTCACAGATTCTGTCCTGTTTTGCCTTTTCTTCGTTTTGCAAACCTTGAGCTTGCTTTTTCTTTGCAAAAACCTTTTGGCAATCTTGAGAAACAGTAGCTCTTCAAGATTATCTTTATTTCCAGCAAGGAAAAATTATTTTATTATGGGTACTAACCTCGCTAATCAGATTATGATGAGTTATGTATGAAGGGAGTTTTCAAGTGTGCGAGGGAAGATGATAAAAAGATTCAGGAGGGTTAAACGCTCAAGCTTGGGGATGCCCCCGTGCACCCCCAAGAAATATTCAAGAAGACTCAAGCGTCTAAGCTTGGGGATGCCCCCGTGCATCCCCTTCTCCATCAACAATTATCAGTTCGTCTTTCGTTCCACTATATTTTAATCACTTCATGCGTTATGTGCTATGCTTGGAGCGTCTTGCTCTTAGTTTCCTTTTTAGTTTTCTTTAGCTTTACTTGCTGTTCATAACGAGTTAGAACCCAGCTTTCTTTGTGTGGGAGAGAAACACGCTCCACTTCAACCTAGAACACAACATAGGATTTTTCATGCTTATCTTTCCTGTGTATGTTCTTTGTCTTTCCATAGCTATTGTCATGTTTAGCTCTTATTTTTCATGCTTTTCTTTTTAAAGAGCTTTTGTTTAGTTGGTTGCTGAACTCTCTTGAGTTTTCGCGTTTATCTTGTTAAGAGAGTTTGTCTGTTGCACTGAGTTGTGTGTCTTAACTTAAAGTAGGTAATTGAGGTTGCTATTTAATTTTAGTAGTAACTTGCGATAGTTCTGAGGTATTGCCATGAGTAATGTCTGAACTTCTGGTGTCAAGAGCTTTAGCCTATTAGTGATAGATGTCGCATTTTGGGCAATCCGTGTTTATTTTCGAAAACCTACAAAATAGTTGAGAACTTTAGCTACTAAATGGATCACTAATCTTTGGAGGGATCGAATATTAGAGTACACTCACGTACCATGAGCCGAGGATGCGCAAGGATAACCAAATCCCCATACACTCCTCCTCGGGGTACTTGTGACGCCCGAAGACCGACGTCCCAGAAGAATTCCAGAAGATTCCAGATGTTCCGGGTTCTCCCGTGTGTTCTTTGTGCTTGTGTTATTTATTTTTGCATTGCATCATGTCATCATGCCATCATGTCATATTTATTTTGCATCTCAACTTAAATAAATCGTGTGGACCTTCGGTCCATTTAAATCGAGGGAAGGTGACTTCTCTTTAAAACATATAAAAGCCTCTCAATATTATTAGGGAGCTATATTTAAATATTCCATTTGTTTGGAATTAACCGCAACACACTTGCATAATTTTACCCATGTCTGTTTCACTCCAAGTTTTGACCCCCCACAACCATGCTTGATCATCTTGCTCTTCTTCTTTCTACCCTTTTATTCGCGAGTGACTTTTTCCCTGTTCAAACATGATCACTAGCTTCCTTTATATATTTGTTCCGCTCGCCTCGACCCCCACCTCCTCCAATTTTCATGTCTCTTGGAAGTGCTTTGGTTGGCCTAAAGAATTATGCAAGTTGAGTTATTTCCAAACTCGCATAAAATTGTAGTCTCTAAAAATTGCCAAAGCATTTTATTAAAATATCCCACAATTCCAGGTTCCTAGGGATATTTTTATCTTAGCAAAACCTTCTCCTTTACCCCTGTCCTTTTTTTCGTTTCTTCATCAGGTTTTGTAGACTGCTTGTTTTTTTAGGGCCTCTTTGTGATGCTTGGGCCTCCAACCCAACTTCCAAGCCTCAGCCTTCCCTCCCAGCCTCCAGGCCCAAGGCCCATCTTCTCCTAACCCTAGCGGTGCCCGACCTCACCCTCTCCCCTCGTCCTCACAGAGCCGCCGCCACCCGACTGCATCGCCCGAGCCCCGCACTCCCGATCCCCTTCGCTCTTCCCTCCCTCGAGCACCCCATCCCCGCATCGAGCTCCTCTCCTCCCGACCGCTCCCTTCTTCCTCGCCCTGCATCGCCCAGCCTCCGCGCCTCAGCGCCCGGCCCTCTCCCTCCGGTCCCGCATTGCCAGCGGCCAGGAGCCCCGCCTCCCTCCGTCCTCAGGCCGAGGCTGCACCCCTCCTCGCCCTCCAGCGCCGGGCGTCGGCCACCCCAGCACGGCTCCCTCCGCGCGGCCCCTCCTCGAGCACCCCAGCGCCACACCCTCGAGCCGCCGTCCCTCGTCTGCGCCTCCAGGCCGCGAGCGCCGCGCCTCCCTGGCCTCCTCCCGAGCGCCTCGTCCCAGGCCGCTGCCTCCTCACTGTTCCTCTGCTGTCCCGCGTCCCGTGGCCTCCTTCCGTCGACCAAGTGTTGCCGACCGCCCCAAGCCTCGACGACCGCCTCCTCTGCTGGAGCACGGCGCTGCCCCGAGCTCCTCCAGCACGCTGGTCGCCCCGTGCAACTTCCTGCGCCTCGCCTCCTCACTAAGTCGATGCCATTGCCATGGCCTTGTCTCGCCTCCTTTGCTGCTGCTGTGCTTCTTCTGTTTTGGCTCGGTGTTTTGTTTTGGGCCAGCAGGTATCCCTGGATCGCCAAGCACCAGGATGATGAAGACCGTCAAGTTCCTCTTCAAGAACTTCCACTACATGTGCCTTGTTCGACTACGTCGCCAAGACCGGACCGACAAGTACCACGATGACAAGTACCCCTTCGGAGAAGTGAACATCTATGAACGAGAACGACTTCTTGGACAAGTACCACTACCGTCGCCCCGAAAACGAGGAATTCGCCAAGTACCTCGACGAACCGAACATCTACGGGAAAACGAGCTCCAAGTTCGACTACCGTCGCCACGAAGACGTCCGATGTCGCGACAAGTACCTCTTCGGAAACGTGAACGACTACTTCCTCTCCGATAACGTGTACCACGACTCGCGAGAACGACTTCTTCCTCTACGGACTCGAACCGCTCCGAGAACGATGTTCCGAAGGTATAACCCCGAGACGATGACCCGTGGAATGCTCGTGTTGTATGAAATGTTTGCCCTTGTGTGCCCCGTGCCCGTTTCGTCCGTTTGTCATGTTCCTCGGTTGCCTCGTCACCGACTCGTGGGAACCCGGTGACGGGATCACCCCACCTTTCTTCCCGCTTCGCCATCTATCTTTTGCACCGGTCTCTCAACGAGTTACCGGAACCGATATGTTGCCGTGGCATCATTTTCGGAATTGTTGCCGTGGCACCTTTTTTTCCTTCCACCACGGGGACAATTGCTTCATATCATCTTCTTGTCAACTTTTAATAAAAATTGCATAAAACTTGATCATGTCATCCGCATCATTTAACAACATTAAAGGTGTGAATTGTTGTTGTTTATAATTACTAAACATGCTCATGGGGATTTTCCGGATATGTTGTTGTTCTTCCGGCCTCATTTAAAATGTCTAAATAGTGTAGTTTTATTATGCTTCACCTCTTGCCATGTTAACAAACATTTAATCTTGTCTTGTAAATAACGAGAGTCAATTAAATAATTAAAATGTGGTGTTTCGTCAATATGCAACTCGTTGCATATTGAGCTCCACTTAACTTGTAGTTTTGTTTGTGCACATTGCCATGCCATGCATATTTAAACCGGACATGCATCATACTTGGATGTGCATCGTATGCCATGTTTATGCCTGTGTGTTTACCGTGTTGTTTGCTTCTTTCCGGTTGCTTCTCTTGTTAGCTTCGGTTTCGTTCCGGAGTTGTGAGGCTTCTTCGCTCGACTGTGTTGCTCCGTCTACTTCATGGATCCGTTCTTCTTCCTTGCGGAATCCCAGGCAAGATGATCATACCCTTGGATACCTTTACTACCATTGCCTTGCTTAGTTGTCTCGATGCTATCGTTACATGTCGCGCTACCCATCTTTTATGTCAGCCTCTCCTTGTTGCCATGAAACCTCTAACCTTTGACACCTTCCTAGCAAAACCATTGTTTGGCTATGTTACCCGCTTGCTCAGCCCCGCTTGCTCAGCCCCTCTTATAGCGTTGTTAGTTGCAGGTGAAGATGAAGTTCGTTCCAGGAGGGAACTTGTTGTTGTTATATCACAATATGTTATATATATTATTAACACACCTATATACTGGGCATGGGTGGAAGGCTTGGCCTTTTGCTCGGTGTTTTGTTCCACTCATGCCACCTTAGGCGCCGATAAACCGGCATTATGTTCCTTGATTTTGCGTTCCTTACACGATGGGTGGATGGGGACCCCTTGACAGTTCGACTTTGAATAAAACTCCTCCAGCAAGGCCCAACATTGGTTTTATTTTGCTCATAATAACAACTTAATTAATTAATTAAATTGCATAGGGAGTTAGCGCTAGCCGAGGATTCTTTCTACATAGCAGGGGGGCCAGTGCTGCTGGTGTTGGTCCCAAACGGGGGTCCTGCGGGGCCACCATGGGGAAACTCGAGGATTGGCTCCCGTAGCATCGCCCATCCGGTCATGTCCTGAGACTAGATATGCGCGGCTACTATCAGGGTGTCGACACACCGGGAGGTCTTGCTGGACTTGTTTTACCATTGTCGAAATGACTTGTGCTACCGGGATGCCGAGCCTGATCGGATTTTCCCTAAGATAAGGAGTGATGATATTATATTTATCACTTCAGCTAATCGTGAGAGCTTGTGATGGGCTAAGTTGGGACACCCCTGCAGGGTTTTGATCTTTCGAAAGCCGTGCCCGCGGTTATGTGGCAGATTGGAATTTGTTAATGTCCGGTTGTAGAAAACTTGACAGAGGATCCGAAGTAAAACACACAACTGTGTGAGTAACCGTGACTGTCTCTTTTCACTTTGAGAAGAGAACACGGTGGGGTTATGTTTGATTCGTATGTAGTTCAGGATCTTTAGCGATCACTACTTTTGCGACCGTTTGCGTAGATGCTCATCTTATTCTGGTACTCGTAAGTTAGCCACCATATTATGCTTTGCCGCTGCTGCAACCTCACCACTTTACCTCTTCCTACCCATAAGCTTTGCTAGTCTTGATACCCATGGTTATGGGATTGCTGAGTCCTCGTGGCTCACGGATACTACAACACCAGATGCAGGTTCAGCCGAGTTTGAAGCAGAAGTTGGTTCAGTTCTTCACTGGGAGCTCGATGACGATCGTGGCCGTATGCTTGTGACGTTTCGACGATCAGTAGTGGTTTCTACTAGGATTCGATCCTGACCTGTGGCGTTATGTTGTTTGGTATCTTGTCTTTTGGATCTTACCCTTAGATGGGCTGTGATGTTTTGAATGATGTTTTGCTTATGTATGTATTGTGTGAAGTGGCGAGTGTAAGCCAACTATCTCCTTTTGCAATTTAATCCCTCTTTTACATGAGTCGTGCAAAGATACCAAACTTGAGATCATTCTAGGATGGGCTTATATCTTTAAGTCGTGCCTCGACACGTAGGAGATATAGTCCCATCCTGGGCATTACAGTACTTGTCTCTTTGAGAACCTCCTAATTAGATTGAGAGTTACCGATAATAAGTGCATGAGTTCTTCGGACTAATGTGAGTATTCGAAGGTTGACACTTCCACCTAACCATATTTTTCTAGCCTCTTCGGTACCGTGCATTGCCCTTTCTCACCTCGAGAGTTGGCGCATACTTCGCCGGTGCATCCAAATCCTTGGCACGATACGCTCTGACATCATAAGCCTCATTATATCCTTCCTCAAAACAGCCACCATACCTACCTATCAAGGCATTTACATAGCCTTTCCGAGATACATTGCCATGCAACATCCATCTTCTCATGACTTGATCTTCATGTCATACATGCTTTTTGCTTGATCGATGAGCCGCACGCTAGTTGGGCCTTGCCCTAATCATTGCTACATGACGCGCTAGTATCATTGCATATCCTGCTACACTGGCAGAGGCATACATTTGCATACATCATGATAGTTTCATTTTCTTTATGTTGAGTACTTTTGTAAAGTGTGAAAGATCTTCTATACCTCTTGTAATACATAGTGTTGCCCCTAAAGTGAGGGAAAGATCCCAAAGAGGACAAATCAAAAGATCCCAAAGAGGACAAAATCAAAATATCCCAAAGAGGACAAATGAGAGATAAATAGAAAGAGCCATTGAGGCCACAAAAAAATAGAAAAAACTTGAAAAAAAGAAGAGAAAAAGAAATAAAAAGAGAGAAGGGGGCACACTACTATTTCCTTTTGAGAGATCCACACTCGTACTCCATCTTATACCTTGTACTCCATAGAGATTATCATTCATGCATATAGCTATGTGGGGACCTTTACACTATAGAACTTGGCTTGTATATTCCAATGATGAGCCTCCTCAAAAGAGCTCTAGGTCTTCTTGAGCAAGCAAGTTGGATGCACCCCCACTAGTTCCATTGGAGAGCTTACCTTAGCTCATATGTGCATCCGTTGCATGGCAATCCCTACTCCTCACATCATATCTATCATTTGGCATTCTCTCGCCGATGATTGTCCTCATTGATGTGAGCCTTTCACACCTTTTTTGTCTTCCCCCTCTATCATTTTTCTCTCTTTGCCATCCTAAGTGTCGACTTTCTTGCTTACGCTCATCCATTGCATGAGTGCTCAAAATATCGAAAGGGAGTGGATCATTTTGACTTGTACCTGGCTGACGGTCTGGGAATGAGTCAAGATAAGATTCCAAAGAAGACCAAGTGTGAAACTTTAGTAGATTAAGTTCTCAACAATACAAAAACTATGTTTTACTCTCTCATATATCCCTATCCCCTTTCTTGCACGCAAACACCATTTGGAGACATTCGAGTCACGGACAGCGAGAGCTCTTGCACCTTTATGTTCTTATGTTACTTGTTACAATGCTAATATAGACTCTTGTTTGTTATGACTTGAATTGAATTACATGCCTTGATTGCTTTACTTAAATGTTCTTATATGGTTGATAGCATGTCACCACAGAAATTATGTTTGTTATCATTTACCTACTCGAGGACGAGCAGGAATTAAGCTTGGGGATGTTGATACGTCCAAAACGTATCTATAATTTATGCTTGCTCCATGCCTCTTTTGTGTGATATTGCTATGATATTTATGCACTTCCATACACTTTTGATCATATTTGGACTAACCTATTAACTCAGTGCACCACAGTGCTAGTTCCTGTTTTCTGCTGTTTTTCTATTTCAGGTTTCCCCCATATTAAAAGTGCCCTAAAAATTCTGGGAAAAATACAGGAAAAATCAGCGTATCAGGAGCTTCCAGAAAAACCAAGGCAGGGCCAGAGGGGAGCCTGGGTGGCCCAGGCGGCCACCCGGCGCGGCCCCACCCCTGGCCGCGCCAGGAGGGCGCCTGGGGCCCCACCTCCGCCTCTGGTGACCCCCTTTTGCATATATATTGCTCGCGTCCCGAAACCCTCGAGGATGGAACCCTTTTTCGCGATCTCATCTCTGTTCTGCCGCCGCCGCACTTCCAAGATCGGGAGCACCAGGAGAACTCTTCCCGGCACCCTGCCGGAGGGGAGAACAACCACCGGGAGCTTCTCCACCACCATGGACGCTTCCCGGATGAGTTGTGAGTAGTCTCCCTTGGACCATGGGTCCATGACCAGTAGCTATGTGATGTTCTCCTCCCCTCTTTGTTCTTCATGGATTAGACCTCGTGAGCTGCCCTACATGATCGAGGCACATATGTAATCTTTATGCTGTTGCTCTGCTGAGTTTGCTGGGATCCGATGGATTATGAGATTATGTTCAGATTGTGTGTGAGTAATATATTTGATTCACCTCTTTTATATTTATGTTCTTGAGTAATTCTTGCATGTTCTCCGTTGCTGTTTATTGCTTTGGCCGAGTAGTAGGTAGTAACTCCAAGAGGGAACGTTATGCTTGAGTGTGGGTTCATGCCCCTCGATGACTAGCTTGAGTGACAGAAACATGAGTCTAGGGGATGTGCTGTTGCCACAAGGGGGAAAACAACGGTGCTTGTACTTGCGGGTGCAAGGATTGTTTACTTTACGCAAAGTTCTTTTAATGCAGTTGTCTGTTGCTTTGAGTTTACACTTTGGGTGGGACTCGCAACTTAATACCAGCGAGATGTTCTGGATAGATATCTCAAGGTGGATGATTAGTAGTAGATGCAGATGGATTTCGGTCTACTTGCCTTGGCGTACCGCCCATGCTTTGGGCCTCTACCTTTCTTTACAGCATAGTTAGCATTGGTTTGCGCACATAATCCTGTCAATTGCCCAGCTGTAATTTGTTTACCTCGCTTTGCTGTTTCATCGTCTTTTGGGAGAGAGACATCACTAGTGAACATCATGGGACCCCGGTCCATATTACTACCATTGATCACACCCGCTATTTACTTCATGTTCTTATTTCCTAGTTGCAGTCATACCTATCATTATTATCTCTTGTGTTTGATCCTTTGTAAACGACAAGGCCAGAGGGATTGACAACCTCTCTGTACTCGTTGGGAGCAAAGTTATTTGTATCTGTGTGCAGGTCCTGTCAACCGCTAAGTTTCTGGCGCCGTTGACACCTTCTTGTCGACCCTTGGAGTCTCACGGGATTCGATCCTTGGTATCTTTGCCAAGGGAAATTTGCCGCTACGCTACATCTCAAACCTTCCACTTGGGTAACCAACGAGGGGCGAGAAGACATCAGTTCATCATGGTCTAGTAACATGACTTCCAGAACTAGGTTGCCGTACCACTCTGGTGCGGAACGTACTCTGGTTGATCTACGACGTTCAGCAGAAACTTGATTTGAAGTTTGATGATCATCATCATTAGCTTCCTCGCTAATTAGTGTAGGAATCACTGGAACAAGTTTCTGTGATGTACTATTTTCCAATTCAGGAGAAGGTACAATTACCTCATCAAGTTCTACTTTCCTCCCACTCACTTCTTTCGAGAGAAACTCCTTCTCTAGAAAGGATCCATTCTTAGCAACGAATATCTTGCCTTTGGATCTGTGATAGAAGGTGTACCCAACAGTCTCCTTTGGGTATCCTATGAAGACACATTTCTCCGACTTGGGTTCGAGCTTATCAGGTTGAGGCTTTTTCACATAAGCATCGCAGCCCTTTAAGAAACGACAACTTTGGTTTCTAGCCAAACCACAGTTCATAAGGCGTCGTCTCAACGGATTTAGATGGTGCCCTATTTAACGTGAATGCAGATGTCTCTAATGCATAACCCAAAATGATAGTGGTAAATCGGTAAGCGACATCATAGATCGCACCATATCTAATAAAGTGCGGTTACGACGTTCGGACACACCATTACGTTGTGGTGTTCCAGGTGGCGTGAGCTATGAAACTATTCCACATTGTTTTAAATGAAGACCAAACTCGTAACTCAAATATTCACCTCCACGATCAGATCGTAGAAACTTTATTTTCTTGTTACGATGATTCTCTACTTCACTCTGAAATTCTTTGAACTTTTCAAATGTTTCAGACTTGTGTTTCATCAAGTAGATATACCCATATCTGCTCAAATCATCAGTGAAGTTCAGAAAATAACGATACTCGCCGCGAGCCTTTAACACTAATCGGTCCACATACATCGGTATGTATGATTTCCAATAAATCAGTTGCTCGCTCCATTGTTCCGGAGAACGGAATTTTAGTCATCTTGCCCATGAGGCATGGTTCGCAAGCACCAAGTGATTCATAATTAAGTGATTCCAAAAGTCCATCACTATGGAGTTTCTTCACGCGCTTCACACCAATATGACCTAAACGGCAGTGCCACAAATAAGTTGCACTATCATTATTAACCTTGCATCTTTTGGCTTCAATATTATGAATATGTGTATCACTACGATCGAGATCCAACTAACTATTTTCATTGGGTGTATGACCATAGAAGGCTTTATTCATGTAAACAGAATAACTATTATTCTATGACTTTAAATGAATAACCGTATTGCAACAAACATGATCAAATCATATTCATGCTTAATGCAAATGCCAAATAACATTTATTTAGGTTCTACACTAATTCCGAAAGTATAGGGAGTGTGCGATGATGATCATATCAATCTTGGAACCACTTCCACCACACATCGTCACTTCACCTTTAACTAGTCTTTGTTCATTCTGCAACTCCCGTTTCGAGTTACTAATTTTAGCAACAGAACCGGTATCAAATACCCAGAGGTTGCTATGAACACTAGTAAAGTACACATCAATAATCTATATATCAAATATACCTTTGTTCACTTTGCCATCCTTCTTATCCGCCAAGTATCTAGGGCAGTTCCACTTCCAGCGACCATTTCCTTTGAAGTAGAAGCACTTAGTTTCAAGCTTGAGTTTAGCTTTGGGTTTCTTCACGTGAGTGACAACTTGCTTGTCATTCTTCTTGAAGTTCCCCTTCTATCCCTTTGCCCTTTACTTGAAACAAGTGGTCTTGTTAACCATCAACACTTGATGCTCTTTCTTGATTTCTACCTTTGCCGATTTCAGTATCGTGAAGAGCTCGGGAATTACTTTTGTCATCCCTTGCATATTATAGTTCATCACGAAGTTCTACTAACTTGGTGATAGTGTCTAGAGAACTTTGTCAATTACTATCTTATCTGGAAGATTAACTCCCACTTGATTCAAGCAATTGTAGTACCCAGACAATCTGAGCACATGCTCACTGGTTGAGCTATTCTCCTCCATCTTGTAGGCAATGTACTGTGAGAGGTCTTATACCTCTCGACACGGGCATGAGTATGAAATACTAATTTCAACTCTTGAAACATCTCATATGCTCCGTGGCGTTCAAAAAGTTTTTGAAGTCCCGGTTCTGAGCCGTAAAGCATGGTGCACTAAACTGTCAATTAGTCATCATACAGAGCTTTTGTCAAAACGTTCATAACGTCCGCATCTGCTCCTGCAATAGGTCTGTCACCTAGCGGTGCATCAAGGACATAATTCTTCTGTGCAGCAATGAGGAAAATCCTCAGATCACGAAACAAGTCCGCATCATTGCTACTAACATCTTTCAACTTAGTTTTCTCTAGGAACATATAAAACAAATGGGGAGCTACATCGCGAGCTATTGATCTACAACACAGATGTGCTAATACTACTAGGTGTAGGATCGAAAGTATGTCTAGAGGGGGGGTGATTAGACTACTTGACAATATAAAAAATCTGCCTTTTGAATATGCAAAGTTTTTGGCAGTTTCACAATTAAGATCAATTCAAGTATCACCCTACACATGCAATTCTAGAGTATAAGCAGCGGAAAGTAAATTGCACATGTAGTAAAGAGAGGTGGAGAAGATCAAACGCAGTTTGGAGACACGGAGATTTCTGTCGTGGTTCTGATAGGTGGTGCTATCGTACATCCACGTTGATGGAGACTTCAACCCACGGAGGGTAACGGCTGCGCGAGTCCACGGAGGGCTCCACCCACGAAGGGTCCACAAAGAAGCAACCTTGTCTATTCCATCATGGCCTACGCCCACGGAGGACTAGCCTTACTCGGGGTAGATCTTCACGAAGTAGGCGATCTCCTTGCCCTTACAAACTTCTTGGTTCAACTCCACATCTCAAAGACGGAGGCTCCCAAGCGACACCTAACCAATCTAGGAGGCACCACCCTCCAAAAGGTAATAGATGTTGTTGATGATGATGAACTCCTTGCTCTTGTGCTTCAAATGATAATCTCCCCAACACTCAACTCTCCTCACTGATATGGCTGTGGTGGAAGAAGGGATTGAGTGGAAAGCAACTTGGGAAGGCTAGAAATCAAGTTTCATATGGTAGGAATGGAATGACTTGATCTCAACACAAGGGTAGGTGGTTCTCTTCTCAGAAAGTGTATGGTAGGAGTGGTAGACTTTCTGATGGCTCTCCTCACGAATGAAGAGGGGGTGGAGGGGTATATATAGCCTCCACACAAAATCCAACCGTTACACACATATTTGAGCAATCTCGGTGAGACCGAAGTGAAAACTCGGTCAGACCGAAAGTTCAAATATAGTGAACGTTGGGATTTTCGGTGGGACCGAAAATACCATCTCGGTGTGTCCGATGTGAGTCAAAGGTAGGAGCTTGCCATTCTCGGTGGGACCGAAATTAACAACTCGAATATTCCGATATGATGTCAATTGGTTACAGAAGGTTGGCAGTCCAGTTTCGGTGAGACCGAACTCAAAATCGGATGGACCGAAATATTAGGGTTTTGGAAGAATAGCTGAGGTGGTTCATCTCGGTGGGACTGAGTTTGCAGAATCGGTTTGTCCGAGATTACTTATGAGTGTGTTAAGTAGTGAAGGGTGCTGATAGTTGAGGGAGCTAGATCACTAAGCACTTGAGCAACCAGATCATCAACACAACCTCATCCCCTTTTAATAGTATTGGCTTTTCCTATGGACTCAATGTGATCTTTGATCACTAAACCAAAAATGGAGTCTTGAGCTTTTGCCAATGCTTGTCTTAGCATTTTGAGGGGTCCACTTCTTCAGACATTTCCATACCCATATCATCGAACTTCTCTGAAATGATTCTCAAGTAAATATTAGTTCAATGATATATATGTTGTTATTAATTACCAAAACCACCCGGGGATTAGTTGCACTTTCAATCTCCCCCTTTTTGGTAATTGATGACAACATATAGATCAAAGCTTCGACACAAGATATAATCAATGAATAATATCGTCGCTTTGAGAAGTATGTGATAAACAAGAGCTCCCCCTAAATTTGTGCATTATTTAAAATTTGCGTTTGAATGCAAATGCACAATCGATTAGGATTATGGGTCACTCTTCCATGTCACATACATCTTGGTGGAGCGCACAAAATGATAAGAATGAATAACATGCACTCAATCACCAAGACAAGAGTAAATAGCCATACAATAAGGAATAGCATATGATAAGCATTAAGCACACATTAAAGCATAGTATGACCAAGCACTCATTAAGGTAGCATCAAACGTAGTAGCAAGCACACTGAAAGTTTCGAAAGACCAAAAGAAACCAACGTATCTCAAAGGAAACCGGCAAAAGAACGAAAGAGCACTCTCTCTCTCGAAGCCCTATGATCTATACAATTTCTCCCCCTTTGGCAACAAGTTACCAAAAAGTTCGAAAAGGTATAGAGCTAAGCGTCACTGCGGGCTCTGCTGGCGGCTCCCGTCTGGGTAGATGTCGGAGTAGAAATGACGGCATCGGCGAAGACTTCTGCTGATGTATGCGCTGGAGGAGTGGATGTTGGAGCTGGAGTAACTGCTGGAGCTGTGGCTGGTGCTGAAGTGGTAGCCCTGGAGTCAGTCACTGGGATAGCTGCAGATCTGAATCCTCTGGGAACCTGAGCAGTCTGGCGATGAGAGTCCTGGACTAGATCATCCTGCATGAGCTCTGCTTTCTCCTGCCTTGCTTCCTCCATGTCTGCCTCAAGCTTGTTGACGGACACCTAAATCTCTGTCAGCTTCACGTCCAGAGCGTGGATCTTGTCCTCAACAATCCTCTCTAGGCTTTCCTGAGATTGCTCAATGCTGGCCAGGCGTTGTTCAATCCTCTGGGTAGCTTCAAGAATCTGCTCTCCAAAGCTCTTTGGTTTAGCTGCTGCTGCTGCTGCCTCTTTGTCAGCTTTAGCTTTCTTCGCAGCTTCGATTTTGGCTTGTCCTTCAACTGAGGTTGGATCCTCCTCATCCATCACAACTACGTTGTCCTCATGCTCTGGCTGCAGTGACAAGTGCTTCCTATCCAACATGAATTTGCCCGTGCCAAACTTGGCATTGATGAGCATCTGAATCTGCGGGGCAAACCCACATGACCTCTTCTGGTCAGCTGCAGTCCTCTTAATGGTCTCTACCATCAAGTCCATCACCTTGAAAGGTGCCTTCTCATCGAGAATGTGCAGCATGTTGATAGAATAGCCTCGGATCATGCGGTGGTCTCCAGACTTGGGCATCAAGGTATGCCTCAAAATAGTGTTAGTGGTGGTCAGACCTGCCTGGAGATAGTGCACTGAGCCAAGCTTCCACCCTTCCAAATCAGCAGCGGGGATCTCCTTGTACATGTTCTTCATGGAATCATGACTCTTCTTAGGAATCCCATAGACATCAATGTCGTCCTCTCTCTGCACTGGAGCATTCAGAAGTTCTGCCCATTCTTCAACAGACGAAGAAAACCTTTGACCTTCAGTCATCCAGGTGATCTTGCCATCAGGATAGAAGTGGGCTGTGGCGTAGAACTGCATGATCATCTCGTCATTCCAAGCTGTCAGCTCTTGACCCACAAAATCAGCAACTCCACATGTAGTAAAGCTCTCATGCACATGGGGAAAGAAGTCTCGGTGCTCTTCACTGTCAATGTACTTCCAGTCAACATACCTGGTGTCAGCAACAATAGGCTTCTTATCCATCAGCACGGTCTCATAGAAGTCCTGCTGCTCTCTGGTGTGGAATCTGGGGTCCACAGCAGTCCTTCTCCTCACGGCATATGGATCAGACTGTCTCCATAGCCTGAGACCTTTATCCTTCCTTGCCTTCATGTCCTCAGCTTGAGGATGAGCATCATTGTGGAGTGGCAACTTAGGACGGAGCTTAAGCAACACATGCTCTTCATCTGACTCAGACGGTGGCATCTCACCTTTGTTCTTCTCAGAAGCTGGAATGCTCCTGGTTGTTCTTTTGGGCTTGGCTAGAGCTGCCTTGGCATGAGCAGGCTTCTTGGGCTTAGAGGAGGCTTGAGCCCTAATAGCATCACCCATGAACTTAGCCTTCTGAGGAGGAGGCTGGGGTGCATCTTCTTCTTCTTCTTCTTCAGCTGCATCAACTTGAGGTTCAGCATATACTACCCTCTTCCTTTTGGAAGTTTTCTTCACCTTACTTGGAGCTGGCTCTTCCAAGTTTAGCTTCTTTGCAACAGCTGACTGCTTTACCTTGCTTGTGCCTTTCCTCGACTGCTGCCCTTGGTGCTCTTTGGCAACAACATTCCTCTTGGGCTTGGAGGTAACTTCCTCAGCAACGAAGTCAGAGTCCTCATCATCAGAATTTCTCTTCTTTCTGGTTCTGGTGGCTGCAGGAGGCAAACCACTAGGGGTGCTCCTCTCACCATCATCACTGGAACTGCTAGCCTCAGGACTGGTATCTGCCTCTGGAATCTCTGCAAATGGTGATTCAGACCTGTTCTGGCTGTCACTGACATCTGACATGGCTGACAACCTGTGAAAAGATAAGGTATAGGCAGAGTAGAAGAGTTATCACAACTGCAGAGGTTTTTGCAAAAAAAAATGAGTTCAAGTCTTAGTTTTGAGTTTTCACAGAATGCATTTCGGTCAAACCGATTTTAAGTTTCGGTGAATCCGAAGTGTATACAGAGGCCTACACACCACTTTCGGTCAGACCAAAATGGGTTTCGGTCCTACCGAAACACTAGGGTTTCACTGAAACTAAGTTTCGGTCACACCGATTTGCACAACTCGGTTAGACCGAATGGTGCAGTGCAATGGCCAGAGGCCAAATCGGTCATTCCGAGTTTCAAAATCGGCTTCACCGAGATGTGTTTCGTGGAAACCTAAACCTAAGAATTTCGCTCGAAACTAGAGGATCTGATCTGATGTTTAGGGAATATCTCAAACGTGGATAGATTCATGGCAAACCAATCGTGCAAGAATCAGATGGGGAGCACGAAAGGGATCGGGACTCACCCTAACTTGGTGGAGTCCCTCTACGGCGGCAACGGCGCGGAGAGGATTACCGTTGACGGCGACGGAGACCTGCGGCGAGGGCGCACAGGCGACGACGGCGACGATCCGAAGACCAGGGCGACGGCAGCAGGGGACTTGGGGGCGAAACGGTTTGAAGAGTTAAATCGCGCGCAGCCCTCAGGTATATATATCCCCATACTGTCGGTGGGACCGAGTTGAAAAACTCGGTGACACCGAAATGGCTAACTGCTGTGCAGTTATTCATATCGGTCACGCCGAGATTTTAAACTCGGTTTCACCGAGATGAAACCTAGATCAGTCTAAGCGTTTCGGTTGGACCGAGATGGAAAAGCCGGTCAGACCGAAATGGACTTAGAAGGTTTTGGAAGTCAGCCTTAGACGGATCGGTGGCTCCGAGTGCTCCTCACTCGGAGGGTCCAAAAATGACTTGTTCAAAGTTGTGATATGATCATGAATAGAATTTGAGACAAGAAAGCATAGATAGCTAGGGAAGGTGCTTAGGCATTCTTGTCCATCCATTTGGCCAGAAAAATCAAAACAATCAAAACAACAAATGGATGTCCTTGAATGGATAAAATCATGCATTCAACATGCTCACACAATAAGATAGCAACTGAAATATGTGTCAAACATGCACAACCAATACTCTAGCTACTAGCACACAATTTGTCGATGACTAGGTCATCTATATATGAGTATTTTGACTTAGGAGCCAAATGAGAACATTTGATCATAGGTCATACTCATCGTTTAAGCACAAGTGGGGTTACCACTTTTACATAAAGCATTTATGTGTCCACATCATTTGGAGATGCTTTAGCTCAATTTTTAGAGCAAAGCTCCCCCTAGATGTGAGAACCCCTTTTAAAGGGTCAAACTAACCTTGGGTTGTCGTAGAAGACTTCATGTAGATGTTGAAGATGTGGATGCTCAATGTTGATGTAGATCATCAAGAGTTGGGAGCTATCCTTTGGATTAGGGCACTTTCAATACCAACATGGGTTAGTCCCACAAGGAACAAACAAGAATATCCATAGACATAGATTGAAGTACACAAAAGATGATGTCCATGAAAGCAATGATTACCTTGTCCCTTGACTTACCAACAAGAGGGTTTGTGACTCCATGAACTAGTGCATGATGTGGAAGTTGATTGCACAAGTTCTTGCCAAAATGAATATGAGTGAAGTTTGTTGGCGGAGTCACCCTCAAGAACCTTCTAGTTCTTCTTCTTTGGGATCCACATCATCTTGATGGGAATCCTTGGGGTTGTAGTTGAGCTTGACGAAGTAGAACTTGATGTGTCCTTGGGAACCCACTTGACCATGGCTTGAGGTGCTTCAATGAATGCATCAATCTCCTCTTGAAGCTTGTCCTTGGCCTTTAGCTTGTGGTCTTGTGGTAGAAGGTCATCTTGAGCTTGTTCCACATTGGAAGAAGTAGGATCATACTTCTCCTTTTGTGAAACAAACTGTGGAGTAGGGTATTGACCTTCTTCCCACTCAACACCTTCGGCGTTGAACTTTCGCTCAAAACCAATCCCTTGATTCTTCCGGTGTCTTCCTTGTTTGCGAACAATCTCCTCAAAGTTCTTGCTTCCGGCAAGACTCTTGTAGACACCTTTCTCTATGATTTCCTTCAATAGGCTATTTTCTTGCTCAAGTGTAACTTGGCTTGAAACATTGTTAGTGGAATCAAGAGAACTACTAGAAGCAACAATATTGGATTTAACATTGTTATTGTTACTACTAGAGGAAGAATTTTTCTTATGCTTGTCATGCTTAGTCTTAATAGGTGGTAAGAAATTAGACAAGAGAAGTCGTTTGGCAAGATATGAAGAACTCTTCTTTCGAAGATCGTCATTGATCGCTTTTAGAAACTCATGTTCTTGCTCTAGAGTGAGCTTCTCGAAGCGTAGCTTCTCATGAGATCTTAGGAGCTCTCTATGATCTTCTTGAGTTGTTTCATGAGCTAACTTAAGAGTGTTTAGTTCTTTAGTTAGATGCTCAATCTCCTTCATAGCATTGTCATTCGACTCTTCTCGACTATAAAGACTACTAGCATTTTCATCATTACTAAGCTCACTAGATTTATCATGCAAGAGCTCATCTTCACCGAGCAAGTCATCCTCATCACTATCAAAGTCAATGAATTCAGGGTGTGTTACCTTGGGGCCTTTAGCCATGAAGCATCTTCCAATTCCCTCATTTGGTGAATCAAATAAGTCGTAGGAGTTGGAGTTGGAGGATACGAGTGCAAGTCCGGCAACACCTTCATCTTGACTGTAGTCGGAGTCGGAGTGATAGCTTCCATCGGATTGATTGTCGGAGTCGGAGCCGGAGACCCATTCACCTACATGAGCTTGATGTCTTCTTCTTGTGTAGCTCCTTGATGACTTGTCTTTCCTCTCCGAATCTTTGCTTCTCCGAGAGGGTGTTCGTTCATAACGATCATCTCTACTCCTTCTCTCTCTCCGAGGTGACTCATCTCTTGCTCTTCTTCTTGGAGATTCTTCTCTTCTCTTGTGGGGAGCCGTACACTCATTTGAGAAGTGTCCGGGTCTTCCACAATTGTAGCAGTTTCGATCACGACTAGAAGATCTCTTTTCATCATATGATCTAGACTTTGAGCTTCTTTCTTTGCCTCTATTCTTGTAGAACTTGTTGAAGTTCTTAACCATTAGGCTTATCTCTTCATTGGAAATTAACTTGTCACTTGAGGTAGTGGGAGCATCCCTTGTAGCTTTGTAGGCACCACTTGACTTGTTGTGAAGCTCTTCCTTATCCTTAAGTGTCATCTCATGAGCAACAATTCTTCCAATGACTTCAGTTGGCTTGAGAGTCTTGTAGTTTGGCATCATTTGGATCAAAGTGCACACGGTGTCATACTTTCCATCCAAAGCTCTTAGAATCTTCTTGATGATGAATCGGTCGGTCATTTCTTCGCTTCCTAAGCCGGCAATCTCATTTGTGATGAGAGCAAGCCTAGAGTACATTTCAGCGACTCCTTCACCATCCTTCATCTTGAACTTGTCAAGTTGACCTTGAAGAATATCTAGCTTTGATTCCTTCACAGATTCAGTACCTTCGTGCATTTCAACCAAAGTATCCCAAATCTCTTTAGCATTCTCAAGACGGCTGATTTTGTTGAACTCCTCGGGACACAAAGCATTGAAGAGAATGTCACAAGCTTGAGCATTGTTTTGTAACATCCGCAACTCTTCCGGTGTAGCTTCGCGATCCGGAACTTTTCCTTCTTCGAAGAAATCACCTTGCATACCAACACAAATAATGCCCCATGCGGCTGGGTTATGACCAAGAATATGCATTTTCATTTTATGCTTCCAACTAGCAAAATTTGTACCATCAAAGTAAGGACCTCTACGATAATTACCCTCACTAGACGCCATACTCTCCTAGGTTGTGAAACCAAGCTTATGGAGTCCAATGCAATGGAAACCAAAACAATGGAGACCAAAGCTCTGATACCTCTTGTAGGATCGAAAGTATGTCTAGAGGGGGGGTGATTAGACTACTTGACAATATAAAAAATCTGCCTTTTGAATATGCAAAGTTTTTGGCAGTTTCACAATTAAGATCAATTCAAGTATCACCCTACACATGCAATTCTAGAGTATAAGCAGCGGAAAGTAAATTGCACATGTAGTAAAGAGAGGTGGAGAAGATCAAACGCAGTTTGGAGACACGGAGATTTTTGTCGTGGTTCCGATAGCTGGTGCTATCATACATCCACGTTGATGGAGACTTCAACCCACGGAGGGTAACGGCTGCACGAGTCCACGGAGGGCTCCACCCACGAAGGGTCCACGAAGAAGCAACCTTGTCTATTCCATCATGGCCTATGCCCACGGAGGACTAGCCTTACTCGGGGTAGATCTTCACGAAGTAGGCGATCTCCTTGCCCTTACAAACTTCTTGGTTCAACTCCACATCTCAAAGACGGAGGCTCCCAAGCGACACCTAACCAATCTAGGAGGCACCACCCTCCAAAAGGTAATAGATGTTGTTGATGATGATGAACTCCTTGCTCTTGTGCTTCAAATGATAATCTCCCCAACACTCAACTCTCCTCACTGATATGGCTGTGGTGGAAGAAGGGATTGAGTGGAAAGCAACTTGGGAAGGCTAGAAATCAAGTTTCATATGGTAGGAATGGAATGACTTGATCTCAACACAAGGGTAGGTGGTTCTCTTCTCGGAAAGTGTATGGTAGGAGTGGTAGACTTTCTGATGGCTCTCCTCACGAATGAAGAGGGGTGGAGGGGTATATATAGCCTCCACACAAAATCCAACCGTTACACACATATTTGAGCAATCTCGGTGAGACCGAAGTGAAAACTCGGTAGACCGAAAGTTCAAATATAGTGAACGTTGGAATTTTCGGTGGGACCGAAAATACCATCTCGGTGTGTCCGATGTGAGTCAAAGGTAGGAGCTTGCCATTCTCGGTGGGACCGAAATTAACAACTCGGATATTCCGATATGATGTCAATTGGTTACAGAAGGTTGGCAGTCCAGTTTCGGTGAGACCGAACTCAAAATCGGATGGACCGAAATATTAGGGTTTTGGAAGAATAGCTGAGGTGGTTCATCTCGGTGGGACTGAGTTTGCATAATCGGTTTGTCCGAGATTACTTATGAGTGTGTTAAGTAGTGAAGGGTGCTGATAGTTGAGGGAGCTAGATCACTAAGCACTTGAGCAACCAGATCATCAACACAACCTCATCCCCTTTTAATAGTATTGGCTTTTCCTATGTACTCAATGTGATCTTTGATCACTAAACCAAAAATGGAGTCTTGAGCTTTTGCCAATGCTTGTCTTAGCATTTTGAGGGGTCCACTTCTTCAGACATTTCCATACCCATATCATCGAACTTCTCTGAAATGATTCTCAAGTAAATATTAGTTCAATGATATATATGTTGTTATTAATTACCAAAACCACCCGGGGATTAGTTGCACTTTCACTAGGACTAAGTTCACGGTAAATTAAAGTTCAATTAATAATATTACTAAAGAACTCCCACTTAGATAGACACCCCTCTAGTCATCTAAATGATCACGTGATCCAAATCAACTAAACCATGTCCGATCATCACGTGAGATGGAGTAGTTTTCAATGGTGAACATCTTATGTTGATCATATCTACTATATGATTCACGCTCGACCTTTCGGTCTCTAGTGTTCCGAGGCCATGTATGTACATGCTAGGCTCGTCAAGTTTAACCCGAGTATTCTGCGTGTGCAAAAGTGGCTTACACCCGTTGTATTTGAATGTAGAGCTTGTCACACCCGATCATCACGTGGTGTCTCGGCACGACAAACTTTCGCAACGGTGCATACTCAGGGAGAACACTTATACCTTGAAATTTAGTGAGAGATCATCTTATAATGCTACCGTCGATCTAAGAAAAATAAGATGCATAAAAGATAAACATCACATGCAATCAATATAAGTGATATGATATGGCCATCATCATCTTGTGCCTTTGATCTCCATCTCCAAGGCACCGTCATGATCACCATCGTCACCGGCGTGACACCTTGATCTCCATCGTAGCATCGTCGTCGTCTCACCAACTATTGCTTCCACGACTATCGCTACCGCTTAGTGATAAAGTAAAGCAATTACATGGCGATTGTATTTCATACAATAAAGCGACAACCATATGGCTCCTGCCAGTTGCCGATAACTTTACAAAACATGATCATCTCATACAATAACGTATCACTCATCATGTCTTGACCATATCACATCACAACAAGCCCTGCAAAAACAAGTTAGACATCCTCTATGTTGTTGTTGCATGTTTTACGTGGCTGCTACGGGCTTAGCAAGAACCGTTCTTACCTACGCATACAAAACCACAACGATGTTTGTCAAGTATGTGATGTTTTAACCTTCACAAGGACCGGGCGTAGCCACACTCGATTTAGCTAAAGTGAGAGAGACAGACACCCGCCAGTCACCTTTAAGCAACGAGTGTTCATAACGGTGAAACCAGTCTCGCGTAAGCGTACGCGTAATGTCGGTCCGGGCCGCTTCATCTCACAATACCGCCAAAACAAAGTATGACATGTGATACGTCCAAAACGTATCTATAATTTCTGCTTGCTCCATGCCACTTTTGGGTGATATTGCTATGATATTCATACACTTCCATACACTTTTGATCATATTTGGACTACTTACTAATCCAGTGCACCCCAGTGCCAGTTTCTGTTTTCGGCTGTTTTTGTATTTCAGGTTTTCACGTTTCGAGAACTGCCCAGAAAAATCCAGAAAAAATATATAAAAAATCAGCGTACCGAAAACAACACTGCGTCCGAAGGGCAGCCTAGGGGGGCCACTGGGGCTCCAGGCGCCCTGTGGGCGCGCCCCCCTGGGCCGCGCCGGGGGGGCGCCTCGGCCCCCCGAGAGCCCCCCGGTGCCCTACTTTGGCATATATTTAAAGGACTCTCCGAAACCCTCGAAACGGGACTTCTTTTCGCGATCCCATCTCTGTTCCGCCGCCGCCGCCGCTTCCAAGATCGGGAGCACTAGGAGAACTCTTCCCGGCACCCTGCCGGAGGGGAGGATCACCACCGGGAGCTTCTCCACCACCATGGACGCCTCCTGGATGACTCGTGAGTAGTCTCCCTTGGACCATGAGTCCATGACCAGTAGCTATGTGATGTTCTCCTCCCGTTCTTGTGCTTCACTAATTAGTCCTCGTGAGCTGCCCTACATGATCGAGGCACCTATGTAATCCTTATGCTGTTGCTATGTTGAGTTTGCTGGGATCCGATGGATTATGAGATTATGTTCAGATTGATCTTGAGTAATATATTTGATTCACCTCTTTTATATTTTAGTTCATAAGTAATTCTTGCATGTTCTCCGTTGTTATTTATTGCTTTGGCCGAGTAATAGGTAGTGACTCCAAGAGGGAACGTTATGCTCGATTGTGGGTTCATGCCCCTCGATGACTAGCTTGAGTGACAGAAACATGATTCTAGGGGATGTGCTGTTGCCACAAGGGAGAAAACAACGGTGCTTGTGCCCGCGGGTGCAAGGATTGTTTACTTTACGCAAAGTTCTTTTAATGCAGTTGTCTGTTGCATTGAGTTTACACTATGGGTGGGACTCGCAACTTAATACCAGCGAGATGTTCTGGATAGATATCTCAAGGTGGATGATTAGTAGTAGATATTGATGGATTTCGGTCTACTTACTTTGGCTTACCGCCCATGCTTTGAACCTCAACCTTTCTTGCAATGTAGTCAGCATTGGTTTGCGTTCGTGGTCCTGTCAATTGCCCAGCTGTAATTTGTTTACCTCACATAGCTGTTTCACCGTCTTTTGGGAGAGAGACATCACTAGTGAACATCATGAGACTCCGGTCCATATTACCATCATTGATCACATTCACTATTTACCTTTCGTTATTTACTTACTATTGCAAAACACTATCTATCACTACTATCATATTGCTTTTAACCCATTGTGAACTACAAGGCCGGAGAGATTGACAACCTCTCTATACTCGTTGGGAGCAAAGTTATTTGTATATGTGTGCAGGTCCACGTTGATTGCTAATTGCGCCGTTAGCAATTGACAACTACTTGTTGAACCTAGGAGTCTCTGGGGATTCGATTATTGGCATCTTTGCTAGGGGAAAACACTTCTACTTACTGCATCTTACACCTTCCACTTGGGGTAACCAACAAGGGGTTCGAGGCCCATCAAGGAGTATTTTCTGGCACCGTTGCCGGGGACTCCACTCTTCAGGATAGGGGAGTTGCATGCTATCTTTTACCTTTGCTTTTTAGTCTTGTTAGTTTACTTTCATTTTTGCTTTAGTTCCTTTTTATCGAAAATCACAAAAATAGTTATCTTGTTCTTTAGTTATCATTATGACGGGTCCTTTTGTCTTTGACGAGGCAGAAGTTCTCACCTTTAAACAAAGAGGTGGGGAAAGTTTGAAAGATGCTTGGTATAGAATTAATGATTCACAAAAAAGAGCCACCAAGAAGCAACCTACTACTATCTTACTTAGAAATTTTTATGTTGGAATTACTTCTTGGAATAGGTTTATTCTAGATACTGCTATCAATGGGAATTTCCTAGAGGCCCCAGTTGTCTCTTAGTATTATTGAAAATCTTGTTGGGAGTCCCCCTGTTGTTAGCATTCGAGAGGACATCACCCTAGCTCACATTATGAAAAAACTTGAAAAAATAGAGCTAGAGATGCCAAGCACTAATAAGATGAATGAGTTGGGTCGTAAGATCCAAGGGAATTTGAACAGACTTGATAGCTCCATGCATAAAATTTTCAAAATTTTGGAGACCGTCAAATTCCATGATCCTAACTTTTCTAGGATGGAAAAGATTGAGGAAATATTTGATACCTTAGGAACTACTTTTTCCTCGATCAAAACCGAAAAGGTAGAAACTCCGGCAAAGCAGGAGCCTAAGTTCATTCACGTTCCAAAGGCTCCCCGTTCTAAAAGTAATCCATCTACTGCCAAATGGGTTGAAACTGTAAAGACTTTGGAAGAAACACCTATTGTTGATGAATTTATAAATGAATCTTCCCTTGACTTTTATCCTTTTGGTCTTCTACCTAGAAGTATCTCTATGAGGCCTTTATTTGAGAGTCCTCTTAAGACTAGTTGTATTATTGAAGAGCTTTTTGATGATCTTGATGATGGTTCAATTGATACAACTTGATCTATGCATTATGCCTAGCTTAAAGGCATAAAAGAAAGCGCTTTTGGGAGGCAACCCTCATGAATAAATTTTTTGCTTTTGTTGTCTTGATGTTGTTTACTTCTGTAGCATCATCATTGTATCTTTTGCTTTTCATATTTGTGCCAAGTATAGCCTCTGATTGCTAGAAAGTTCAAAAGTTGTGAGGTGCTGTCCAGGAAACAGATTATGTCCTTGGATAGAAAAATTCGTATAAAATCACCAGATCATCTTTTTGGTCTGAAATTTTTCGACAGAGTTCTCTATATAATTGTCTTTCGTGCGTCAGTTCTGAGTTTTTTGATTTGAGTTGCAGAAGTGTCCCGAACAGGTCAATTACTGCCTGTTGTTCTGTTTTTCACAGATTCTGTCCTGTTTTGCCTTACCTTCACTTTGCAAATTAAGAACTTGCTTTTTCTTTGCAAAAACCTTTTGGCGATCTTGAGAAACATTAGAACTTCAAGAATATCCTTATTTCCAGCAAGGTATATGTCGGGACCCCGATCCTAAGCCACACAGGTCTAGCCTGTAACACATCATATCACTTTGCGGCCTCACGCACGGTATTCCCACGGGTGCCACCTTACCTGGCCCGGGACCATTTGCGCGTTTTGGCACACGTATATGATAGTGTTGCTAGCATCCATATGACAGAGAACCCGGGCCGACATGACCAGTTATAAACCAAAAGTGGCACTAAATTACAGAGACAGGCATACATGACCCAACAACGAACGTGTCGGTCATCAACGTATGAACCCAAGTCGTAGCAAGCTACAAGGACTTAAAGGAACAACGCGTGACATTTCCCCTAAGGGACAGACACAGGAACGAAGAAGGACACATGCCGGCCAGCCTAAGTGTTCCGGAGCAGTAGCAAGCTACCAAGGCTCAGTGGAAAACACTAGGAGACATTTCCCTGTAAGATAGGCTACCAAAGGTAAACAAATAGGTGTCGGATCCCACACATAGCAATACATATTACACGTACGCATAACATGCAAGTATGTGATGTACAACATGGCATCACAACATAACTCAACAACTCATATAGATAAAGGCGCAGAAGAGCCATCATAGCATTTATTACAATCAGGGGTCACATGACCCAACATACAGAGCATACAGGCAACGGAAGCATAACATGTCTGAGTACAGACAACTACAAATGAAAAAGGCTGAGAAGCCTGACTATCTACAAGACCCTCCTAAGGGCACAAGACCGTAGCTGAGGTAACAAGCTAAACGTCGAAGTCCACGCGGAACCACTAGCGAGACTGAAGTCTCTCTGCAAAAACATAAATTAAGCAAACGTGAGTACAAAGGTACTCAGCAAGACTTACATCAGAACTAACTACATATGCAACAGTATCAACAAAGGGGTAGTGGAGTTTGACTGCAGCAAGCCAGCTTTGACTCGGTGGCTATCCTATCTATGACTGCAGGTAACCTTTTGAGGTGGCGCACACAAGTCCACATATTCACCAATCAATACGCCACTATGGATCCGCTCCCGTCTCCCTACGAGAAGGCCATCCATAGCACTCACGCTTATCTTGCGCATTTTAGAGTATCCACTTCCGATTGTCTATGTACCATGTAAGCATCCAAGAAGTCCATATCCGCGGACCCGGCTATTCGAATAGATCATGTTAACCCTACAGGGGTGTACTTCTTCACACACGCTCTCGCCACTTACCGCCATGTACACGTCATGTATCTCGGCAACCTTCAAGCGGAGGCCTGGCGAGGGTGTCGGCCACGACCTGACTAACCACACAAGACTCTAGTCCAGGTTTATCGCCTATTCGGGTTCCATCCGTGGGGAGATCCGGCCGGGGTGTCGCTCACGGCCCCAAACGATGTGTACAGGGTTCCCGCATCACCAAACGGGCGATCGGTACACCGTGCCACGGTGCCTAGTCTGACCCAAGCCCACCTGTACCGGGTGCCACTTGGTAGACTACTAGCACTACCTACAAGCGCCAGAAACTAGTTGCAACTCCTGGACAGAGATCGAGTTGATTAATAAGTCGAGAGGGGCACTTAAGCATTCCAATGCATGGTAGTAGCTATGTCATTGGACAACTTACACAGAACTCAGTTCTTAGGGACGGTTCCAGTGAGACAACCCACCATGTACTTCTACATGGCCTCTCACCGCTACCTTTACCAAATCGTGTTCACACACTTAGCTCTCAACGATAGGACATGTTCACTGTATTCCAATTCATCCCCGATGAATCAGACCTGACACAACTCTAAGCAATAGCAGGCATAACCAGAAAGCATGAATGAGTAGGCACAACATGGCTCAAACAACTCCTACTCATGCTAGTGGGTTTCAACTATTTACTGTGGCAATGACAGGTCATGCAGAGGAAAGGGGTTCAGCTACCGCAGCAAAAGCAGTTCAATCGTTGTTGTCCTAATGCAATAAAAGAGAGCAGGAGCGAGAGAGTGGGATTGTATCGGGATGCTCAATGGGGGTTTGCTTGCCTGGCACTTCTGAAGATATTAATAGCTCTTCATCGGTGTCATCAAACTCATCGTCGGAACGTCGTCTACTGAGAGAGAACAAAACCGGTAAACAGAGAAAGAACACAATCAATGCAATGCAACAATATGATTCATGAATGTGACATGGCAATATGCTGTTTGTTGAGCTAATGCAACTAGCAACAAATTAAATGAAGTTGGTTTGAACCAAGGGTTCAAATTCAAACTCCATATGTGATTATTCAAATGCCATTTATGCAAATTGCCCCAAACAGTGGCTGTAAGTTATTCAAACATGCATGAAAACGCCATAAACAGATTCCTTGGATTTTTCTGATCAATTTTCATATATAAATTATTTTCATCTGAGCTACGGTTGATTTTATATGATTTTTTAGAAGTTTTAGCTATTTTCTGAAATAAATAAATCATTTCTGATTTATTTAAAAACCCAGAAAACATTTACTGCGTCAGCACTACGTCAGGCTGAGGTCAGCAGGTCAACTGACCGGCCAGGGTCAAACCTGACGTGTGGGGTCCACACGTCAGTGACACATGGGCTAAATCCGGTCAAACCCAGCGCTGACTGGGGTTTGACCAGGGCTAGGGCCCACTGTCAGTGGCTATTACAGCTGTTTAGCGGCAGGGGTTAGCATTAATGATTGTGACATGTCAGCAGTCGCCGGAGTTCGGCCGGCGGCGACCAAACCGACGGCGGCGCGCGTCGGAAAAACGCTAGGGGGCTCGGTTTTAGGAGCGGTTTGTTGCTACGGCCTGCTGGAGCTCTTGCGCATCTAGTGGTGGCATCAGGTCTCGCCGGAGTGGAGCAAAACTACGGCGGCGACAACTTTTGCGGCGGCCGGAGTTCGGGCAGGTGCGGGTGCGGCACTAGGGGGCTCGGGAGGAGGAAAAAGAAGTGGCTACGGGCTCCTGGAGGAACACTGAGTGCGGTGGCGAGCTCGGATGCAAGCTATGGTGGTTGTGGCCACGGCGGCGACAGGTTCTGCGGCGGCCGGCGACGGTGAGGAAGGGGGCGATGGCTACGGTGAGTTACAGGCCACGGGGACAGGGGGAAACGGCGGAGGAGCTCACAGCGGGGTCGAAGAGCAGCTGAGTGGGCTCGGGGAGGCACCGGAGTCGACGAATCGGCGGCGAGGTCGACGGCGGCCGGAGGTTGAAGACGAGCACGATGACGACGAAGCAGGCCTCACGGCGTCCCGTAGCTTGCTGGAGAGGACGAGAAGGACGTAGCGGAGCTCGTTGGCGCGTCGGAGAGGCGAGGGGGTCATGGTGGCTACGGCTACGGCAACGACGGCGACGGTGGCGTTCGGGCGCCCGCAAGGGAGAGCGCCAGGAGAGGGGGAAGAGACCGAGGGGGAGTGAGAGGGGCCTGGGGCATGCGTGGCGTCTCTAGGGGTGTCGGGGAGGCTCGACGGAGCAGGAGGTGGCGGGAGACGTGGCCGCGGCCGGCTGTGCGCCGGGCACGCAGCTGCTTCTCCTCCTGGCAGGAGGAGGAAGACAGTGCTGCCCCTGGTGGGCCGGGCCTGCAGCTGGGCCACACAGGAGCTGGGCCAGGCGGGCTGCTAGGTAAGCCAGATAAAACCTCTCTCTCTAATTTTCTGTTTCTGTTTTCTATTTTCTTCTTTTGTTTTGATTTAGTTTAGCCATTGTTTTGAAATTTAAACAATTTCAAACAATGCCCAAAAACTCCTCTGAACAATTTTATGTTGCTAGATGGACTTTTCCAAAAGCACATAAAATATTTCAAAGTTATTTGAAAATATATTCTATATATTATTAATATAGTTCCAAATTCAAATACAATAATAATTTAAATTCCATGCGCAAAATATTCCACAGAAATGTCCATTATTTTTGGTTTGCTGCAAAAGCCTTGCCAAAAATATCCAACAAATATTAGGAACATTTTGGAAACATTGAATGCAATTTTTTTGACTGGACCTACTTGGAATTGAAGTGCTAGGGTTTGAACAATCCCCATTTCAAGTTTCCTTTGAAAAATAAACATGATGACATGATGATCAGGCAAGGACAACATGGGTTGATCTAGGGATGTGACAACTCACCCCCACTAAAACAAGAATCTCGTCCCGAGATTCAGGACGTGAGATAAGAAATTAGAGGGGACACAAGCTAGCACAATCTTCACGATCCAAAAATTTTCTTCTCGGAGATGTTGATTTATTGCATCATAAAGATCTTGTCATCCTTGCTTGAGATCTTCACCCAACCAGATGATAAGGAGACATACTCTGTAGAAATCGATCTTCCCGAAGATCGAGGAACTCAAGATCAACTCATGGAATGAGACATTGAAGTATCTCTTGAGCTGAGACACGAGACACACATCCAGGAGGATGGAGTGAAACAAATGATGAAGGTTCACTTGGTAGGCAAAATTCTACACCTAAGAAGATGGTGCTCGATGTCATCGGACGGGGCACCTTAGAGAAGGTGACTCGTAGAGTTATTCCCTTAAGTGGCAAAAAGAATTACTTTTGATATAGTGATCATTGAAATTCCCTATACCAGCCTGAGGCAAACAAAATAGATAGTTTGAAGGAGTTTGAGAGAACGACATACTCCATCTATAATAGATGAGGGGGGACTACCTTGTTGAAGACAACACAACGGATGATTTTGGTTATCATCGGAAATGGATGGGACCCATGGCAAGTGGCATATTGGCGGTGCAAGTTGGGAACAAAATGCAAATGCTGGGAATGATCCTGGTAACTAGGAAGAATCCCAACAGTAGAGAGTAAGTCTACTCTTGAAGGTGTATAATATAATCAAGAACACTGGAAGCAATTCCGGTTAGTGTCGAGTATAACACCTGGTGCTTGTGCGTGCTCTCAAGAACTTGAGCATTCCCATATTCATCAAGGTCTTACCAATATCCGTGCCAAGGATCCTGGCAACACCACATACGACCATGATGAATAGCGATGGACGATGCAGATGCAAAGGAAGATAACACTTTCTCAGATTTCACCTTAGCGAGGCCAAGGGGCAAGATCTGGATGATCGACCGAGAGACATTTAGCACTCCGTTTCTAATGTTCTCCTTGATGTGCTAGGTACCACGGTCAATGTTTAAAAGCATCAACATGGCCATCAAGTAAAGGTCGGACTTCGGGAGCACAAAAATCCATAAGGAACAACTAGGGAGTCAGTCCTACGAAGTCCTTATGGGGAGGTGGCCAACTTCTTCAAGCAAGATACTACAACAATAGGTCTTCCGGTTGGGTGTGTTGGCCACGACATCCACTTCACCGGTTATCGAGAGACCAATATTATAGTTCTTGGGAAATGCTCCAACCATCATATCTGCCTGAGATTCAGTTCCGGTTGGTGTCAGGATATTCCATGAATGTTTGCAACACAATTCGACGAGACGGCGTTGCGAGATTCTCGGGGAGTGAACTGCGATAGCAAGCTCCAAAACATGAGCTGGTTCTGCTACAAACCTGTGAACACGTTGTCCAAGACAAGCATGACCACATAGTAGTCTTACTATAAAACACTATCGAGTTCGGGTGGGGAACCATCAACAAGGATAGCGAAGTCCTAACATAAGTTATGATCCTTAAGAAGGAACCTCTTCTCTCTGAACAAATCTATCAGTGGCTTGGTGTGCTAGGGATACATACAGAATGAAGATGATCAGTCTATCAGACCATAGAATACTTCGCACGTATGCATGACTGACTTGGGATGATTCCAAAGGAAGCAAAACTAACTTTCTCGAACTCATGGCGGCAACTTGCACCTAATGCACGTGAATTAGAGGAAGTCACTTCTTTCTTCCGTACCTATGCTTCACGAACGGGTCATGAAGATAGTGCTTATAAAAGTTTCCAATACTAACTGGATGTGCAACATAGATCATGGAGAAGATAACAATGTTGCCGGTGGGCTCAACAACAATTCATCCAGGTTTCCATGGAGATGGAATTCCATAATTATGTGAACAAAATGATAGCATTAGTCAGACCAAGGGGATATAATGAGGTATGCTCGAGGGACACCCACGAGTAAGACAACATTATGAATACCATTGGCTCTGATTTGATTTGATGATAGCCCATACTCAAATCAAAGTTTGGACAAGACAATAGATCCACAAATGATCACGAGGATCAATCGGAGAAGATATCATCTATCTTCAATACACACACAAGATATCCCTTTGGAGTGAGCTATGTGGGTTAAGCTTTTATCTTCCAACTCTCCAAGTTGTTGTTTAGCTTAACCAACTAGTTCGGGGTATCCAACACAGATTCCTGGAGAAGGGGTGGCTTATAGGTAAACCAACTTCATCACGAACTCAACATAGCGGTCAGGTGACAACTTGGTAATACTTCCGAGAAGATATTCAGAAAATCACGAACCACCGATATGTTACTAAGCTCGAGAACAATCTTGCCTTTCGGAGCAAGACGATATGATCAAATGAGCAAGGACTTAACACAATCCTAACTCATCAATCAAGGAGTGCACCAGGAAAGTGGACTAGGTAGCACGATCAATCTTAGGATGGTGATTCGGTAACCATCATGCTAAGAATGAGATTATCGTCCATTTAACTACCAAGCAACAGAGTTGCTAGGAGTATCGATTTCACACAACACAATTCACTTGTCAGCATTCCGGTTACAATAACACGGAAACCGAGGGATGAACAATGATGGCAAGAAGTATTACTACATCAAGAATTCATAGGAGATAGTGCAATTCTCACGACATTCTTGACATAAAGATGGTAATACTCCAGGATAGAACAGTTTAGAAGCTGCATTAGCATTCTTCATCTGCGAAGTACAACTTCTTTGACCAAATCCTGGATATGGATAAGGTACTGGAGTTTGTTTCTCCTAGTCATTCCAGAATAGAATGGCTTGACGGAACTCAAGAGTAAAAGGTATCGATGAACACAAGTGCACGACTACTCCTGACTATCAACTGATAAACGAGGGTCATAATACAACGAAAAAGGAGACAACTCAAGGAACATATAACTTCCGAGTTGTGGAAGCATAGATTAACATGTCGAACGAGTTCAACATATTTCTTCCGGATAACCCATGCAGTAAGGTAGGACTGGCAGAGTCACAATGTGGAATAGAGAACTCGTCAAGAGTACTCTGGTTGTGATCTTTTGGTTCGGGAGAACTTCTGCCAAGGAGGGTTCATGGTATTTGAAAGAATGATATACCACGGACCTCGAGGACTATCACAAGGTTACTAATATCCTAAAGGGACGAGCAAATACTATCCACATGAAGTAAGTGGGGTGAAGCTCAGGTTCAAGAACCCGAAATTAGAATACCTACCAACTAAATAGCATCACGGGATGCTTTCGATAATGATGGCCAGAATCATCACACTGGAATATAAAACATTGCTAGATTACTGGTGATCTTCTAAGATACTTAGGGTCATAATAATAAGTCCAACATATATGTCGAGATAATAGAGTGCCTCAACACACCGACTAGTGTGGTTAATCTGGCCTAAAAGGACATTAAGGACAGGTAGGAATGATTTGCAAATGCATCAGATTGTTTAGAGACCTGGGATGACTCGGACAGCATAACGGTAGTAAATGCTCGAAAATACCTTTGAGACTCATGCACAAAGATAGCATAACCACTTAACATTATCATGTCAAGGTTCTGAGACCAACAGAAGAGCAACAGGTGTAGTAGAAACTGAACTGGGGGTTGAAACCACAATAACGTGATCCTGATAGACATAAGAGAAAGCCTAGTTCTTAATCCCCGTGGAATAGGAGAAGGTGACTCAGATCAGAAGGGCATAGGGTAAAGGAGTAAAAACAGCCTTACGTTCCCTTCCACAAACAATTCCCTTACATAACTAAAGAGTTTCTAGACACGACTTCGACCAGTTTGGCTTGCTAATCCTACAGGCAGTCAGGCTCTGATACCAAAGCTGTCGGGACCCCGATCCTAAGCCACACAGGTCTAGCCTGTAACACATCATATCACTTTGCGGCCTCACGCACGGTATTCCCACGGGTGCCACCTTACCTGGCCCGGGACCGTTTGCGCATTTTGGCACACGTATATGATAGTGCTGCTAGCATCCATATGACAGAGAACCCGGGCCGACATTACCAGTTATAAACCAAAAGTGGCACTAAATTACAGAGACAGGCATACATGACCCAACAACGAACGTGTCGGTCATCAACGTATGAACCCAAGTCGTAGCAAGCTACAAGGACTTAAAGGAACAACGCGTGACATTTCCCATAAAGGACAGACACGGGAACGAAGAAGGACACATGCCGGCCAGCCTAAGTGTTCCGGAGCAGTAGCAAGCTACCAAGGCTCAGTGGAAAACACTAGGAGACATTTCCCTGTAAGATAGGCTACCAAAGGTAAACAACTAGGTGTCGGATCCCACACATAGCAATACATATTACACGTACGCATAACATGCAAGTATGTGATGTACAACATGGCATCACAACATAACTCAACAACTCATATAGATAAAGGCCCAGAAGAGCCATCATAGCATTTATTACAATCAGGGGTCACATGACCCAACATACAGAGCATACAGGCAACGGAAGCATAACATGTCTGAGTACAGACAACTACAAATGAAAAAGCCTGAGAAGCCTGACTATCTACAAGACCCTCCTAAGGGCACAAGACCGTAGCTGAGGTAACAAGCTAAACGTCGAAGTCCACGCGGAACCACTAGCGAGACTGAAGTCTCTCTGCAAAAACATAAATTAAGCAAACGTGAGTACAAAGGTACTCAGCAAGACTTACATCAGAACTAACTACATATGCAACAGTATCAACAAAGGGGTAGTGGAGTTTGACTGCAGCAAGCCATCTTTGACTCGGTGGCTATCCTATCTATGACTGCAGGTAACCTTTTGAGGTGGCGCACACAAGTCCACATATTCACCAATCAATACGCCACTATGGATCCGCTCCCGTCTCCCTACGAGAAGGCCATCCATAGCACTCACGCTTATCTTGCGCATTTTAGAGTATCCACTTCCGATTGTCTATGTACCACGTAAGCATCCAAGAAGTCCATATCCGCGGACCCGGCTATTCGAATAGATCATGTTAACCCTGCAGGGGTGTACTTCTTCACACACGCTCTCGCCACTTACCGCCATGTACACGTCATGTATCTCGGCAACCTTCAAGCGGAGGCCTGGCGACGGTGTCGGCCATGACCTGACTAACCACACAAGACTCTAGTCCAGGTTTATCGCCTATTCGGGTTCCATCCGTGGGGAGATCCAGCCGGGGTGTCGCTCACGGCCCCAAACGATGTGTACAGGGTTCCCGCATCACCAAACGGGCGATCGGTACACCGTGCCACGGTGCCTAGTCTGACCCAAGCCCACCTGTACCGGGTGCCACTTGGTAGACTACTAGCACTACCTACAAGCGCCAGAAACTAGTTGCAACTCCTGGACAGAGATCGAGTTGATTAATAAGTCGAGAGGGGCACTTAAGCATTCCAATGCGTGGTAGTAGCTATGTCATTGGACAACTTACACAGAACTCAGTTCTTAGGGACGGTTCCAGTGAGACAACCCACCATGTACTTCTACATGGCCTCTCACCGCTACCTTTACCAAATCGTGTTCACACACTTAGCTCTCAACGATAGGACATGTTCACTGTATTCCAATTCATCCCCGATGAATCAGACCTGACACAACTCTAAGCAATAGCAGGCATAACCAGAAAGCATGAATGAGTAGGCACAACATGGCTCAAACAACTCCTACTCATGCTAGTGGGTTTCAACTATTTACTGTGGCAATGACAGGTCATGCAGAGGAAAGGGGTTCAGCTACCGCAACAAAAGCAGTTCAATCATTGTTGTCCTAATGCAATAAAAGAGAGCAGGAGCGAGAGAGTGGGATTGTATCGGGATGCTCAATGGGGGTTTGATTGCCTGGCACTTCTGAAGATATTAATAGCTCTTCATCGGTGTCATCGAACTCAACGTCGGAACATCGTCTACTGAGAGAGAACAAAACCGGCAAACAGAGAAAGAACACAATCAATGCAATGCAACAATATGATTCATGAATGTGACATGGTAATATGCTGTTGGTTGAGCTAATGCAACTAGCAACAAATTAAATGAAGTTGGTTTGAACCAAGGGTTCAAATTCAAACTCCATATGTGATTATTCAAATGCCATTTATGCAAATTGCCCTAAACAGTGGCTGTAAGTTATTCAAACATGCATGAAAACGCCATAAACAGATTCCTTGGATTTTTCTGATCAATTTTCATATATAAATTATTTTCATCTGAGCTACGGTTGATTTTATATGATTTTTTAGAAGTTTTAGCTATTTTCTGAAATAAATAAATCATTTCTGATTTATTTAAAAACCCAGAAAACATTTACTGTGTCAGCACTACGTCAGGCTGAGGTCAGTAGGTCAACTGATCGGCCAGGGTCAAACCTGACGTGTGGGGTCCACAGGTCAGTGACACATGGGCTAAATCCGGTCAAACCCAGCGCTGACTGGGGTTTGACCAGGGCTAGGGCCCACTGTCAGTGGCTGTTACGGCTGTTTAGCGGCAGGGGTTAGCACTAATGACTGTGACATGTCAGCAGTCGCCGGAGTTCGGCCGGCGGCGACCAAACCGACGGCGGCGCGCGTCGGAAAAACGCTAGGGGGCTCGGTTTTAGGAGCGGTTTGTTGCTACGGCCTGGTGGAGCTCTTGCGCATCTAGTGGTCGCATCAGGTCTCGCCGGAGTGGAGCAAAACTACGGCGGCGACAACTTTTGCGGCGGCCGGAGTTCGGGCAGGTGCGGGTGCGGCACTAGGGGGCTCGGGAGGAGGAAAAAGAAGTGGCTACGGGCTCCTGGAGGAACACTGAGTGCGGTGGCGAGCTCGGATGCAAGCTATGGTGGTTGTGGCCACGGCGGCGACAGGTTCTGCGGCGGCCGGCGACGGTGAGGAAGGGGCGATTGCTACGGTGAGTTACAGGCCATGGGGACAGGGGGAAACGGCAGAGGAGCTCACAGCGGGGTCGAAGAGCAGCTGAGTGGGCTCGGGGAGGCACCGGAGTCGACGAATCGGCGGCGAGGTCGACGGCGGCCGGAGGTTGAAGACGAGCACGATGACGACGAAGCAGGCCTCACGGCGTCCCGTAGCTTGCTGGAGAGGATGAGAAGGACGTAGCAGAGCTCGTTGGCGCGTCGGAGAGGCGAGGGGGTCATGGTGGCTACGGCTACGGCAACGACGGCGACGGTGGCGTTCGGGCGCCCGCAAGGGAGAGCGCCAGGAGAGGGGGAAGAGACCGAGGGGGAGTGAGAGGGGCCTGGGTCATGCGTGGCGTCTCTAGGGGGGTCGGGGAGGCTCGACGGAGCAGGAGGTGGCGGGAGACGTGGCCGCGGCCGGCTGTGCGCCGGGCACGCAGCTGCTTCTCCTCCTGGCAGGAGGAGGAAGACAGTGCTGCCCCTGGTGGGCCGGGCCTGCAGCTGGGCCACACAGGAGCTGGGCCAGGCGGGCTGCTAGGTAAGCCAGGTAAAACCTCTCTCTCTAATTTTCGGTTTCTGTTTTCTATTTTCTTCTTTTGTTTTGATTTAGTTTAGCCATTGTTTTGAAATTTAAACAATTTCAAACAATGCCCAAAAACTCCTCTGAACAATTTTATGTTGCTAGATGGACTTTTCCAAAAGCACATAAAATATTTCAAAGTTATTTGAAAATATATTCTATATATTATGAATATAGTTCCAAATTCAAATACAATAATAATTTAAATTCCATGCCCAAAATATTCCACAGAAATGTCCATTATTTTTGGTTTGCTGCAAAAGCCTTGCCAAAAATATCCAACAAATATTAGGAACATTTTGGAAACATTGAATGCAATTTCTTTGACTGGACCTACTTGGAATTGAATTGCTAGGGTTTGAACAATCCCCATTTCAAGTTTCCTTTGAAAAATAAACATGATGACATGATGATCAGGCAAGGACAACAGGGGTTGATCTAGGGATGTGACAACTCACCCCCACTAAAACAAGAATCTCGTCCCGAGATTCAGGACGTGAGATAAGAAATCAGAGGGGACACAAGCTAGCACAATCTTCACGATCCAAATTTTTTTCTTCTCGGAGATGTTGATTTATTGCATCATAAAGATCTTGTCATCCTTGCTTGAGATCTTCACCCAACCAGATGATAAGGAGACATACTCTGTAGAAATCGATCTTCCCGAAGATCGAGGAACTCAAGATCAACTCATGGAATGAGACATTGAAGTATCTCTTGAGCTGAGACACGAGACACACATCCAGGAGGATGGAGTGAAACAAATGATGAAGGTTCACTTGGTAGGCAAAATTCTACACCTAAGAAGATGGTGCTCGATGTCATCGGACGGGGCACCTTAGAGAAGGTGACTCGTAGAGTTATTCCCTTAAGTGGCAAAAAGAATTACTTTTGGTATAGAGATCATTGAAATTCCCTATACCAGCCTGAGGCAAACAAAATAGATAGTTTGAAGGAGTTCGAGAGAACGACATACTCCATCTATAATAGATGAGGGGGGACTACCTTGTTGAAGACAACACAACGGATGATTTAGGTTATCATCGGAAATGGATGGGACCCATGGCAAGTGGCATATTGGCGGTGCAAGTTGGGAACAAAATGCAAATGCTGGGAATGATCCTGGTAACTAGGAAGAATCCCAACAGTAGAGAGTAAGTCTACTCTTGAAGGTGTATAATATAATCAAGAACACTGGAAGCAATTCCGGTTAGTGTCGAGTATAACACCTGGTGCTTGTGCGTGCTCTCAAGAACTTGAGCATTCCCATATTCATCAAGGTCTTACCAATATTCGTGCCAAGGATCCTGGCAACACCACATACGACCATGATGAATAGCGATGGACGATGCAGATGCAAAGGAAGATAACACTTTCTCAGATTTCACCTTAGCGAGGCCAAGGGGCAAGATCTGGATGATCGACCGAGAGACATTTAGCACTCCGTTTCTAATGTTCTCCTTGATGTGCTAGGTACCACGGTCAATGTTTAAAAGCATCAACATGGCCATCAAGTAAAGGTCGGACTTCGGGAGCACAAAAATCCATAAGGAACAACTAGGGAGTCAGTCCTACGAAGTCCTTATGGGGAGGTGGCCAACTTCTTCAAGCAAGATACTACAACAATAGGTCTTCCGGTTGGGTGTGTTGGCCACGACATCCACTTCACCGGTTATCGAGAGACCAATATTATAGTTCTTGGCAAATGCTCCAACCATCATATCTGCCTGAGATTCAGTTCCGGTTGGTGTCAGGATATTCCATGAATGTTCCGGTTGGGGATGTGCTGTTGCCACAAGGGAGAAAACAACGGTGCTTGTGCCCGCGGGTGCAAGGATTGTTTACTTTACGCAAAGTTCTTTTAATGCAGTTGTCTGTTGCATTGAGTTTATACTATGGGTGGGACTCGCAACTTAATACCAGCGAGATGTTCTGGATAGATATCTCAAGGTGGATGATTAGTAGTAGATATTGATGGATTTCGGTCTACTTACTTTGGCGTACCGCCCATGCTTTGAACCTCAACCTTTCTTGCAATGTAGTCAGCATTGGTTTGCGTTCGTGGTCCTGTCAATTGCCCAGCTGTAATTTGTTTACCTCACATAGCTGTTTTACCGTCTTTTGGGAGAGAGACATCACTAGTGAACATCATGAGACTCCGGTCCATATTACCATCATTGATCACATTCACTATTTACTTTTCGTTATTTACTTACTATTCCAAAACACTATCTATCACTACTATCATATTGCTTTTAACCCTTTGTGAACTACAAGGCCGGAGAGATTGACAACCTCTCTGTACTCGTTGGGAGCAAAGTTATTTGTATCTGTGTACAGGTCCACGTTGATTGCTAATTGCGCCGTTAGCAATTGACAACTACTTGTTGAACCTAGGAGTCTCTGGGGATTCGATCCTTGGCATCTTTGCTAGGGGAAAACACTTCTACTTCTTGCATCTTACACCTTCCACTTGGGGTAACCAACGAGGGGTTCGAGGCCCATCAACATGCTAGTAAGCAGTATGACTAGTATTGTCCACAACTCATTATGCTCTACTCGTGCATATCATCTACGCATAGACCTGGCTCATGATGCCACTATTGGGGAACGTAGTATTTTCAAAAATTTCCTACGATCACGCAAGATCTATCTACCAGATGCATAGCAACGAGAGGGAAGAGAGTGTCTACGTACCCTCGTATACCGAAAGCGAAAGTGTCAAGTGACGCGGTTGATGTAGTCGAACTTCTTCGCGATCCAACCGATCAAGCACCGAACGTACGGCACCTCCGCGTTCAGCACACGTTCAGCTTGATGACGTCCCACGAGCTCTTGATCCAGTTGAGCTTCACGGGAGAGTTTCGTCAGCACGACGGCGTGGTGACGGATATGATGAAGTTACCGGCGCGGGGCTTCGCCTAAGCACTGCAACAGTATGACCGAGGTGTGTTTCTGTGGAGGGGGCCACTGCACACGGCTAAAACAATTCAACTTGTGTGTTCTAGGGTGACCCCCTGCCCCCGTATATAAAGGAGCAAGGGGGGAGACCGGCCGGCCCCTCTATGGCGCGCCAAGGGAGCAATCCTACTAGGAATAGGATTGCAATCCTATTCCTAGTAGGAATCACCAAGAGGGAGAAGGGGGGAAGGAAGGAGAGGGAGAAGGAGAAGGAAAGGGGCGCCGCCCCCTCCTTCCTTGTCCAATTTGGACCAAGGGGTGGGCGGCGCGCGGCCCAGCCCTGGCCCTCCTTCTTTCTTTCTCCTATGGCCCATTAAGGCCCATAGCTTCCCCGGGGGGTTCCGGTAACCCCCCGGCACTCCGGTTCATTCCGAAACTTTACGAAACACTTCTGGTGTCCGAATATAGTCGTCCAATATATCAATCTTTACATCTCGGACATTCCGAGACTCCTCGTCATGTACGTGATCTCATCCGGGAATCCGAACTACCTTCGGTACATCAAAACTCATAAACTCATAATACCGATCGTCATCAAACGTTAAGCGTGCGGACCCTACGGGTTCGAGAACTATGTAGACATGACCGAGACTCATCTCTGGTCAATAACCAATAGAGGAACCTAGATGCTCATATTGGCTCCTACATATTCTACAAAGATCTTTATAAGTCAAACCGCATAACAATATACGTTGTTCCCTTTGTCGTCGGTATGTTACTTGCCCGAGATTCGATCGTCGGTATCACCATACCTAGTTAATCTCGTTACCGGCAAGTCTCTTTACTCGTTCCGTAATGCATCATCTCGTGACTAACTCATTAGTCATTTGCTTGCAAGGCTTATTATGATGTGTATTACCGAGAGGGCCCAGAGATACCGCTCCGACGCTCGGAGTGAAAAATCCTATTCTTGATCTATGCCAACACCACGAACACCTTCGAACACACTTGTAGAGCATCTTCATAGTCACCCAGTTATGTTGTGATGTTTGATAGCATACAAGGTGTACCTCCGGTATTCGGGAGTTGCATAATCTCATAGTCATAGGAACATGTACAAGTAATGAAGAAAGCAATAGCAGTAGAACTAAACGATCATAGTGCTAAGCTAACGGATGGGTCTTGTCCTTCACATCAATGAAAACTCATGTCTATGGCTAGGAAACATAACCATCTTTGATCAATGAGCTAGTCTAGTAGAGGCATACTAGGGACACTCTGTTTTGTCTATGTATTCATACTTGTACTAAGTTTCCAGTTAATACAATTCTAGCATGAATAATAAACATTTATCATGATATAAGGAAATAAATAATAACTTTATTATTGCCTCTAGGGCATATTTCCTTCAGTTACTACACTTGAATGCTTACCAACGTTACTGCCGAGGGTGTTTTATAGACTCAGAACACAAAGAAAGGCGGGAACTCGGTAGCGGGAGATACTAGCGGGAACTAGAGAGCGGGAAAATATGACGGGAACGAGCAAAGCGGGAAAATATGGCGGGAAGGAGCAAAGGGGGAGGGAACTAGAGAGCGGGAAAATATGGCGGGAACGAGCAAAGCGGGAGCATATATCGGGAAGGAGTAAAGGGGGAACATATGGCGAGAAGGAGTGAACACTAGTGGGCCAACATGCATCAGTCGGCCTACAGGTGGCCAATTAGTAGTAATCGGCGAGCTGCTAGCCGATTAGCTCCTGTCGCCAACTGCTGGCCGACTGCATGTGGACTCGCGGCCGATAGGCCAATCGGCCAGCAGCAAGCTGACAGGCATCCCAGTCGGCCAGCTGTGGGCCGACTAGGTCCAATCGGCTTGCTGTGGACTAACAAGGCCCAGTCGGCCTGCAGCGAGCCGACCGTGTATTATTTTTGCAAAAAAATATCCCGTGTAATATTTATGAAATTTAATAAAAATGTATTATTTAAAAAAATAGCCAAATTTTGCAAGTGAGTTGGTATGGCCACCCCCACACTCAATCCAAAATTTGAACCTATTTGGACACCAAAAACATGTTGCGTCACGTCCGGTCAGTGTTTTACGTGTTTTCACCGCAAAACTTGTAGAAAATTCAAACAGTGTTAAAAAGTCACAAAACTTGTCGTGCATACTAGTCATGATGGTAGAACACTGTAAAAAATTTGGGTTCATTTCAAGGTTGTCGAAAAAAACTCCTTTCGGACGGGGCCTTCACACCTACCCGAACGGTCACCGGATAACGAGGTCAATATTTTGTCATCTTCAGAATGGCCTCAAATTTTGCAAGTGAGTTGGTATGGTCACCCCCACACTCAATCCAAAATTTGAACCTATTTGGGCACCAAAAACATGTTGTGTCACGTCGGATCAGTGTTTTACCTGTTTTCACCGCAAAAATTGTAGAAAATTCATACAGTGTCAAAAAGTCACAAAACTTGTCGTGCATACTAGTCATGATGGTAGAACACTGTAGAAAAAATTGGGTTCATTTCAAGGTTGTCGAAAAACCTTCTTTCGGACGGGGCCTTCACTCCTACCCGAACATAGATATTTTCAAAAAAGACATTGGCATAGATAGTTCTTCTTCCACGATACATAGATATTTTCATAGCAGCGTAATCTTACTACTCGGATTCCTCCCTCCTACGATACAATACTACTACTCGTCATTCTCTGACTCGGACTCCGCCTCAGTGATGTCCTCCTCCGACGTCTGAATGTAGGCGTCAAGCAACCGGTCGTCATCGAAGTTTCAAGACGACACATCTTGTAGCCCGATGTTGACTTTAGCGGCCGCCTTCCGCGTTCATTTTTCCTCGTGATAAGCGGCTTTAGCCGCCCTCCTCTCCTCCCTCTCCGCCCGTCTATTGGCGAAGAACTGTTGCTCGTCGACGATGTCCTGCGGGAAGCGTTGGCGCCACAGCGTCATGACTTCCACATCCATCTCTTCCAGGCTGAGATGGCGCTCCCGCCTCCGGTTGTTGCGATGATCCTCGTCGGTGATAGGTCGCGGGAGAGGCGCCAACTCATGCGCCCGCTCCTGCGTCGCCACCTCTGGGAAGTTCATCTCCCGAAGGGAGTGCCGGAGGCGCCACACCGCCGCGTCGTACGCGCGCGCACCCTCGAGAGCGGTGTCGAAGGTGCCGAGGCGGAGGCGTATGTCGCTGGACCGAATCTCGGCGGAGTAGGTGCCGGACGGGCGCACGTGGATGCCCCGGTATCCCGAAGTTCCCCGGCGGCGCGACGGCATGGTGACGCGGTGCAGGGAGCTTAAACCGCGATGAATCAGAGAAAGCAGCGGGGAAGAGAGGATGCAGCCAAGAAGCGGCGAAGAAGGGACGTACTTTATATGCGTGCCTGCCCGCCCGATTTCCCCCGCGCGCGCCTTCATTTCCCGCGCCAGCAGCTTTCTCCAGCGCGCACTGAAAAATTGCCCAACCATCTCCCGTGCGCGCCCGTTTTTTCCCCGCCCGCGCGCACCAAAATTTGCCCAACCATCTTTACAGGCCGCAACTGAATGTAATCGGTCCGGCCGAGCCAGCCTTTCTGCACAGGTACGGGCTGTAAGACAATCACATCAGAGCAGAGGCGGGATATGTGAGTTTCAAATGAGTTCGTTTGGGTGAGGGTGGCAGCTATTTAAGCTGGTTGCGGCGTTGTTCGGCACGAGGTGGGACTAAACTTTAGTCCTGCCAGCGCACCACCGGGACTTACGCGCCGACCCACAAGCGCCATCCATCGCAAGGCGCACCATCCGTAGGCTGGCCCACGCGCGCCGTCGAGGACATTTATTCGTTTTTAATTATAATTTAAAATAATAATAGATTTTTTGTTATAATTTAAAATAATAATAGATTTTTGTTATAATTTAAAAGTAATAAGTAACATATTTCATTTTATTAAATAATAATAATGACATTTTTGCTATTACTATTATGTGCATTTTGTTGATGTTTAAAAAATGTTCTATAATTATAAAAATACACAATTTAAAAATTGTTTTATAAGTATGCAAATTATTTATGTAATTTTCATCATTTATGTGCGTACGTCCTTCGCATCCGCTGAACGGGCTCTTTTTTTTGCACGTGCTACAGTGACCATGTAGAGCACGCACGTCAAATTTTGTCACATTTCGAGGCTGTATGAATTTTCTATGATTTTCCGTGCCGAAAACTCCGAAAATACTGCCCGGACGTGACGCAACATGCGTTCGTTGTCGGATTTTATTCATTTTTTGGCGTGGGGTACCGGGGTGGGGCCCCACACCCCCTGCCAAAAGTTGGGTAGATTCCGTGAAAGTGCTCGGGTACTTGTTGTGGAAGGCGGTGGTTTCGGTAACGGAGGGAATGGACACTCGGCCGGGCGTACGTCCTTCGCATCCGCCGAACGGGCTCATTTTCTTGCACGTGCTACAGTAACCATGCAGAGCACGCGAGACAAAAAAAATCGCGTTTCGAGGCTGTATGGATTTTCTATGAATTTCCGTGCCGAAATCCCTAAAATATTGCCTGGATGTGACGCAACGTGCATTCGTTGTTGGATTTCGTTCGTTTTTGGTGTGGGTACCGGGGTGGGGCCCCA
>LR738709.1:481801279-481876483 GCA_902687465.1 Secale cereale | reverse complement strand
GTGACCATGCAGAGCACGCATGACAAATTTTGTCGCGTTTCGAGGTTGTATGGATTTCTATGATTTTCCGTGCCAAAAACCCCTACAATACTGCCCAGACGTGACGCAACGTGCGTTCATTGTCGGATTGCGTTCGTTTTTGGCATGGTGTATCGGAGTGGGGCCCCACACCCCCTGCCAAAAGTTGGGTAGATTCCGTGAAAGCGCTCGGGGACTTGCTGTGTAAGGCGGTCGTTTCGGTAGCGGAGGGAATGGACCCTCGGTCGTGCGTATCTCCTTCGCATCTGCCGAACGGGCTCATATTTTTGCATGTGCTACAGTGACCATGCAGAGCACGCACGACAAATTTTGTCGCATTTCAAGACGGCATGGATGTTTGTTCATCTCATTGAAGAAAAAAATATATAAAGAAGATGTGAAAATATTATGCATTTATGTGTCGTAAAGAAAAATGGCATGGGCCCGACGACGGAAATTTTACGGGACAGGCCAACCGGCCCACTATGGCATGACCACGTCTATAAAACCGTATGTGCCTGCATGGGCATGTGAAATTACGCCGTCATTGCCTCGCCCCACGACCGCCTAACCCCGCCGCCTCGACGCACGACCTCACCCCGATCCCACCGTCGTACCGCCGTCGCCGTCCCAACTCTCTTCACTGTCGCCCTCACGACGGCCATACACTCCGGCATCCCTAGATCTCGCCCCGGCCGGTGCCGTCTCGAGAAAGTTGCCCGCAGCCAGAACCCTAGGGCGGGCCATCGGCCATCGCGGTGGTGTTGGTAGAGAGCGGCTGCCACGACTAACCCACACAGGGTGGGCATAGCCAACGGGGCCGTCGCGTCGCCAGAAGTATGGTACAAAACCACATGTAATTTTTTTAAATCTCGTTATTGGTCAAATAACATTCATCTTATTTAGAATGCAAGAGTACGGAGATGTGTACTGTTCAGTTGAGAAGTGGTGTGAATTGGTGGGAAAATTCACACCTAGACAACGCATGAGGCTACGTGGCACCAATTTGGACAGTATGTTGAGAATTCCATCGGTGAAAATGAGGAAAAATTTAATGGAGTATATGGTTACAATATATGATGCTAGCAAAAAGTGATTTATTATTCGGTCAAATAATGACGACATCAGTGTGTTTAACGAAGATGTTTATGACATATTCGGGCCACGTAATGAGGGTGATAATGTGATTAGCATGATAGCAACAGTACAAATTTTTTTTAGAAAAGGAGGATGACCCCCGACATCTGCATCTAGGAGATGCATACGACCACTTTATTGATTATTCTCGAGGCCCTTACAAAGTATTACAACAATATGTCTGAATCCGCCATCTTGGCAACATATGCCGCTACTCCTATCCAAATGATGAAGGCGTGCTAGCTGGGCCACTACCCAGACCACTCATCTAAGCCTAACATCAAAATGATGAAGGGGTGCTAGCTGGGCCACTACCCAAACCACTCACCTAAGCCTAACATCAAACGTCGGAAGCCCCAGCCGAGCCACATACCTGGTCTGGGGCATAATCCGGTCTGACGCACTCACATGTGTCGTCGCCGCCATCTTCCACAGGTCCGTCTTCGGAGCAGATATTGAGGCTTCTACCTTGTCAGGCCACTCTGCCATCGACGCCACCTTGACGCCAGACAACTACCTCCACCTGCGCAAGTCCATCACTGCGCATCGGGCGCCGAGTCTCCACTGCACCACGCCGCCGAGATCCGTCGTCATCAATGTGAAGGATGAAGTACCGCTCCACCAAGAAAGGCGCCCGCTGGTCCCTCGATCCCGTGTACGCCTCCAAGAATGACGCCCCCAAGGAGGAAACGACACCAACGCGCCGTCGTCATCCGATCAACTGATCTAGGGTTTCCCCCGGAGGTAGCGGATAGAGGTCTAGAGCTTCTCCACGGCGATGCCCTCAAGAAGGTAATGACACCACAAGGTGCCACCAACGCCGGTCTTGGCATCAAGCCGAGCACAAGGTTTTCACCCGGATCCGCTCGAAGAACCTCCATCACGTATTGTGTGCACGGGTCGCCGCCGATCTGAGCCGCCACACATGGAGCAGGCTGCACCGGCCAGATCAGATCTGTCCGGAGGACACAACCCAAATGGTGTCGAACCAACCACCAGGCCCTCCATGCCGCCACCGCCGATCCGAGGTCAGAAGGTGTGTCACCGCAGACCCGGCCGCCGCCGCCGAACGCCGCCACGCAGCCCGAGGCAGGGCCGGCTGCCGCACCCCACCGTCGCCGCCCTTGGCCGAGGCAACCGCCGCGCCACCGCCGGAAGGTAGGCCCGCCGCGCCGCCAGGCCAGATCGGCCGAGCCACCCATGCCGCGGGGCTCCGCCCCGTCCGCACGGCACATGCAAGAGGGAAGACCCCCGCCACCGCCATCAGCCCCGGGCTATAGCCGGCGGCGTCCTTCGGCGGCGGCGGCGGGAGGGGAGGACGGATGGGGACCCCCGGCGGCTAGGGTTTTAGATCCCGCCCGAGTCGCCCGAGCGGGGGCGACGCGGGGGCAGGCCACTCAAGAATTCTTAGCTCTGAAAGACTGCCATGTTACATACCCCCAGCAACAGTACAACTAGACGCCAGAAAAATTGTTCTGTCTCGGTTTCTAGATAAAAAAACAGGCCTAATCCTGATAGATGACTTGATTAAAAATATTGTTGATAATCAGTCATATGACGATGATTTTGTGAGAAGGGCCGTACTGTTCTTATGGGTACAGTCTTAGCACCACAATCCACCAAGTTTGTTCCTTATCGTTATTACAAAATGGTGGAGGACATCAACGCTATCAAGTCATACAATTGGAACGATTTCACGCTGAGGGTGTGCATGGATGCTATTAAAAAAATAGTCCAAGATGTTGAAAAATTCCATTGGCCTATCGGGAACTTGGCTCTTCTTCAGGTACAACTCATTTGGTAATAGTTGTATGTAGATATATTTTACATGTGTTATATGTGTCAAACTAATTGTGTTTCATATCATGCAGTACATACACCGGGAAAAACTTGAGCCAATTGGTGTGGATGCATTTGATCCTTTGTCTCGTGAATACCCACTAATGCTTAACTGGCCAGAAACGGAAGGGAAAAAGCGAGAGGACTATGACAACATACACGGGCGGGGCACCGGCAATGTAAGTCAATAAGTATAGTCATTATTTGCAGTGGCGGATCCAGGAATGAAGCAAGCCCCGGGCCCAAAAAAAAAATTTGCGAGAAAAACTTAACCTCCATCAAACTATATAGCTACCTCAAATATGGCTCAATTGTAGCAATAATTTCAAATTTAAACTCAATGCTTAATTGTAGCAAGTTAGCAACAGCAACATTCACATTCAAATACAATTCAAGTGAAATTGAATGCTTGACAGCAGCAGGAACCAACTCCATAAGCAGATTGCAGATAAAAAATGTTTAATCTTTGAAATTTGTATCAACAGAAAGCAGTCCCATTAGCAATTTTGGGCAACAGTCAGCAGAGGGATTGAGGGAAGACAGCGTGGCCGCCTGGAGCCAGGAGAGGTCGAGGCGGCGAGCCGGCGAGCACCAGAGGCCGGAGCAGCAGGGGAGCAGGTGAGAGCGGCGGAGTAGGCGAGCCAGGAGAGGTCGAGGCGGCGAGCCGGCGAGCACCGGAGGCCGGAGCCGCAGGGGAGCAGGTGGGAAGCGCGAAGCGGAGGGGAGTCACCGGCGGGCGGCGGCGGCTACCTGCGTGGCTGCTCCTGCGTCGATCTATGTCTCGGGAACGAAGGGAGCAGCCGAGCAGGGGCGAGCGGTGGGCTGATGCGCCGTGCGAGCGATGGAGCAACTGCCTGGCCTGGCCTGGGCCCTGGATGGCTGGATGTGTATTGGGCTAAGCCCAGGGCCCATTTAAAAAACATGCATAGGATATAACTAAAAAAAAGCCACGCCCCGGGCTTGGGCCCTGGGGGCCTGGGGCCCAGATCCGCCCCTGATTATTTGTTCCACATAGTAATTAAGTTTATCGTTGTTTAATTTATTTTATTGTTTGTTGTAAAGATTGAAAAACTGCATTAGCGAAGATTACACACGCGCTAAGGTTCCACGTGAAGGGACTGTCCCAGAGGAAGAAACGAAGAAAGCTAAACGGAAAGGTGGTGGCAGGAATAGAAAGCCAAGTACGTCTGCGGTTTCGTCGAACACGAACTATAGTATGGACCGTGTGATGACATACATAAAACTGCTTCACAACGAGGTTCTCAGTATTCCCGAAAGATGTGCACAGGTAATATTGAAGTTGTACCTAACATGCTTTAATTATTTAACTACTAAACGTGTTTCATTTGTGTTTCTAGATGGTAATGGAAAGGTTAAACACGGAAGGTGTGATGTACAAGCATAAGTCGCGGGACAACGTTGACGAATTTGACGATGTAAGTGAAGGAGTTGGGAGGAAGAATGGCAAGTACAATTCTAAATATGAGGGGTCAAAATATTGGGACGAAATTGAATCACCTACCGACGTAAAGATAGGAACAGCTTTCACAGGTATGAATGGTACCTCCGTGCCCATTGATGACACGGGTGCTCCGGCCACGACACCGGGTAAAGGTGAAGCTACAGATCCTTTGATTATAGAGGAAAATGAAAAATCTTCGTCTTCGGCATCAAGTGTACGAACAAAAGACTTTCCGTCTATGTATCAAACACCGCAGAATGCTGATATTTTCGGCGAGTCTATGGATGGTTTGTCTCCAACAAAGTCCGAAGAAACGTTTGAGAGTTTCCGGACAATGACCAACATAGGTAACATCGATGGCAGTAAGAAGAATGAAGGTAAACACGAACGAAGTCCGTCAAAATATTGTCAATCCCCATACGACCTTCTGAGTACTCGCAAGAAACGTGTTAAAAAAAGTAAGTCAAATACTACTTTATTATGCATTCACGTGTTATGTAAATATTATTAATATTTAATTGACGGTAACTGCTTTGCTTTAGATCTATTTGCTTCACCACATTCAATTCTAGTAAGTACACTTAATATGACTTCGGAACACATAGAGGGAGCCAAACTATTTGTTGAGACTCTTGCATCATCAAGTAAACAAGCGCACCGAACTGTGGTTAATGTGCCGCCACCAGATGGGGACATATGCACGCCATCTATGCTTCATGATGTCCTCGCTTTTAACTGGTTGAGTGGCGTTGTAAGTATGAGTTTGCTTTTAATACAACTGTCATATGTACTGCATAAGTTGATACAAACTTTATACTACTATATGCAGGTCATCAATGCATATTGTAGACACCTACAAGCCCGTGGTTTTGATGATCGTTACATATCAACAACGTGGTTTCCCAAATTTATGTTAAACAGGGCTAGGGGAAAGAACAAGTCAGTAAATAATTTAAACTCAGAGAAGCTTACAAACAAAACAAAAGTCCTCAACAGAGTGATGGATGAGTATTTCGCACGGGACAAGGTATTGTTTTCATATTTATTAGTTTTACTTGTTCAACAGTGTTTAATTACACTAACGTCATTTTGTTGTTTTGTAGGCGTATCATATGCACGTTAACAAGAATCATTGGATAGCCATAGTGATGCACACCATGAAGGAGGAGTTTCAAATTATTGACTCAAATTCTAATGGCGCAATTAGCTCAAGAATTCACAATATGATTAACACACTGGCAAGCTATAATTTACGCACTGACATGAACAAAAATATAGGAACACACATATATTCTGATTTTTAATTTGTTTCAGGGAGCTGAAATCTCCAAAGACATTATGGAGGCCAACTCAACTTTCGAAGAAAAAATATATCCAGATGTGTCATCATGGCTAATAAATGAGTACGAAATGCCGAGACAAAAAGATGGGTAAGTTCATACTGCATACCACTAGTACAAGCAATTGCATGTTACATCGTAACCTGATCGCACGTGTTTATTGCAAAGTGTCTTGTGGACTTTTTGTGTTGTGGTGCATACAATACTGGGACGGAGATCGCTGGACACATGAATTTGACCAGGAAGAGATTAATGACTCAAGGCCACGTATTGTCGCCGAACTTATTTTTTCGGAGGTGAACACATTAGAGAAGGTCAAGATGAAAATTGTTAAAATTATGGAGAAGGAATAGGTATTAGCATCGGTAGGGTTTTAGTCCCGTAGAAGGTTTCCCTGTCGTTGTTGGGTACTTATCACTTCGTTGGATTGTAATGCACATGGCACTTTTTGCTTATTTGTTATGCTACTTTGTTAAAGTATATGAGACATGGCACTTTCATTTTATTCGTTATGCTACTTTGTTAAAGGATATGAGACATGTCATTTTAACTGTTATATGTGAAGTATGATATATTTATAGTAATATGTTAATGTTGTAATATTTTTTTGTCGACTGTTTAATATATGAAAAAAAATGTAAAATAAAAACATATTTAAAAAAAGAGGCCCAGCCGTGGCAATGCTTGCCCGTCTCCATCAAGGCCAAAGGGAAGGCCTTTCGGCCGCCGACGGCACAACCACGGCATACAACAGGGTAGTTATGATAGTGAGGTTGTGAGAAGGGATACGACGCGGGTATATAAACCGGTGGTGGCGTCCCTCGGCGGGCGAGGTGGGACTAAACCAACACGCCAGGTTCCCCGGCTGCACACGAGACAACCTTAAAGGGCCGGCCCACACGCCCAACGCGCGTCGTTAATGGGCCGACATACAAATAGTGCCTTCTCCCCCACCGGCGCATTGAGAAGGCCGACCAACGCGGTGCGCCAAGAGGCCCGCGCAGCCGCGAGTGATGCATCTGTAGTTTAGTCCCACCTCGCCTGCGGAGAGGCACACGTACCGGCTTAAATAGTCGTCTCGCCGCTCCCTCCAAAACTACAGATACTTGGGTTCGCTCGTCGTTGCCGCCGCGCCACTGTGACTTGTTGCGGCGCCAAATTTGGCGGCAGGATTATTTTTTATATGACCGCCGCGAATGCAAACAACATCAGTGCATATAATAAATAATGCAAATATCACAGCCACAAATTGATACATTTGAACACAGCAAAAATGTTACTTACACAGTACGGATAAGAATAGTTGCGCACACTTATAACATTCTGTCCCACAAAATAGTACCAATGATAGTTGAACACGCATTTAAATGTGTAGTCTCACACTAAAGTGACAATAAAACGTAAATAAATTTTCTGCAAATATAGTACGTCTAGCAACACAACGACATGTGAATTGAACTCTGTCCCCGTGCCTTTCATTGATTTATAATACTTCAACTTTATGCCCGGTACCTACATAACAAATTGTTAAAAACTCATCAGACAATTGTAAAGAGAGAAACAAAAGATAATTTAAAAAAATGTTAAACTTACTTTTCATTCTCGGAGCACGCGTGCCGTCTATGGCCCTCTTCGCGACATATGCCACAAAGAGGACCGGGTTTTTTGGTCTTCCATTTTTTGTAACATTTGGATCTTTCTTCACCTGCTCTGTCTTGCTCTGTTTAGGGGCGCCCTTCATGGAAACTTTCATGGGATCACCTATGACATCAACATGTTGTTCCGGCTCACGTGGCTCCTCATGCACATTACTTCTACTACCAACAGCATCATCACCAGGGAGCTTTTTCTTAGCTATTATATTATGCAGAAACTGCATCAACTCATCGAAAACGAATGGATCATTTGATGCAACATGGAAAACTTCTGCTCCTGTTATACTGAGTTGACTATAGCGAGCACGCTGCTCTGCACCTGTCCAACCCCAGCCAAACATGTCACTCTTTCGCTGTGCAGGCAGCCCACCTCTCGCAACTTTCGACATCCTCTTAAGAATGCAACACTTATATATTTGAGGTTTTTCAGATGAACCAACACATACAGAATGTGTTTGCAAGGCAACCCTTTCCGAAGCATTCTTCCACAACTGCAGTCTATAGTATTCTCAGAGTTTTCAGCTTGATAGTTTGCGCCGAACTGAAATTTGCGGTTATTTCTCAATGTCACGATGAAGGTGTGACAATCAGCTCCCACTAGGGTCTCAAAAATCTCAAACACTCCCATCTTCTTCATATAAAAATATAAAAATTGGCATGAGTGAATACTTTGGCAGCATGCTTCTCAATGTCCTTATATTCAGTGACTCCTGGCAGCTTTGACTGATTAGAAACACAGTCATCATGCGCCTCGTTCTCACGAAGTCTAACTATGCAATTCTCATAATTCACAACAAGATCAACAATAGTCATACCGCCGTCCAGATGAAGGTGAAGACAAGAGTTAAGGCTTTCACTCCTCTGACTACTGCGCATACCCAGAAAAAAACCCTGACATATATGATGATGCCCACAGTCTCCTCTTCCTGTACATCCTACGCAGCCACTCTTCTGTTTTATCAGTCTTCCATTTAAGGACAAAAGCGTGCCATCTTGCCTCAAAGTTGGCAGGAGAGGTGGAATAGTACAAAAGTGCCCTGAACTCATTGAGTGATTTGTAATTAAGGTGCTTCTACATTTTTTTTCCACGTGCCATGAGCACAGATGGTGCAACACACCAACCATAACCAACTGAATAGCTCATATCATTGCAGCGTCTCCATCTGTGATGATTGACCTTGGCTTCTTCTGACAATTGGCCTTCAGGAATGTCTGGAGCAGCCACACGTACGTCGCATCGGTCTCATCGGACACAATGGCACAACCAAACACTGTGGTGCAACGATGATTATTTACACCAACAAAGGGGACGAACGGCATATCGTATCTGTTCATCTTATACGTGTTGTTGAACACAGTCACATCTCCATACAACTGATAATCCCGCCGCGACTATGCCTCGCACCAGAACATGCTCTTTAAACGACCCTCCTTATCGAGCACATACTCAAAGAAGAAGTCTGGATCCTTCTCCTTTCTGCTCCTCATAATCCAATTGCCGTGTTAGCATCGCCCTTCGCAATCAACTTCATTTTTTCACGGCAACATAGGTTGTAGATATCTCGTCTCAGAAACCCACACTTATCGTACGAACCATACCTGCTAATGAAGTTGTCGATGATGATATATTTTCTGATCCCAGCTCCTTCCATCGCCAAGATCTCAGCTATCTGGTGATCCCAAACACTCTATGTGACCGCAAAAATACCACCTCATCTGCTCTAGCCAACAAATGGTTGTGATCATCCATAAAAGCTGCCACGAACCAAACTCCATGTCCCTTGTCCAACTTCACGATCAAATGTGTGCCACACTCGCAACGAGTCTCAGGTCTTAGCATGCAGGTACGGCCCTCCGGGTTTAAAAATCTACTCAGTCGTTTTCCCGCCCTCGAGCAAATGTACCGCCTATACCGAATAGTGGTTGAAAGACCTTTTCCTCGTTTCACCTTGTCTTTTTTGATACCGAATCCATGGTCTTTGGAGTAGTTATTGTAGAACGTGTAAGCCTCCCATTGTGATGCAAAGGTCATATCCATAACCTTCAACTGTGTCTCCAACGCCCGTTGCTGGATTTCAGCCTCCTCCATGTCCATATTAGCTCCATCCTCATGCTCATAGCCATCATCACCACTCCAACAATCAAAGTCAGCCTACAATATCACACATAAGCAAGTGTAAGTTGTTATTAATAAGTTTTAATTATTGTGTGACATCTAGAAGTTTGGACCGAACCTGACTTATATTATCCACGAAAGATTCAACACCATGATTTTCCTCATTTTGGACGTCAATATCCTCCTGCACACAAAAAATCATATGCACATATAAGTACTCATATGGTTCTTTGGCAGACAAAATGAATGTACACGTCACTTACATTTTCACTACAAGCACCATCCTCCTTCTTTTGAAAAACCTCCTCGGGTAAATTATCGTACGACGACGAGGATTCATTGTGGCTGATATCATCATCATTTTTAGGTTCATCTTCATCAGCACGATCAACACTATCGCTACCATACCACTCACTCCTCTCCAAGAACGCATCCGTAAATCCAGTTTCTTTCTCCATTTAATAACCTCACTACCAACACTGCAACATTTAAAAAAATGATCTATCAATTCATAAAAAAACTAGATGTACGACGGTCATACCAATGAATAGTTCATAACAAACAAATGGTTGTAATTGATTATTTACGGCTACTAATTTTTTTCGGACAAATTTGACGGCATACATGGTAGACGTCCTTGGCGAGTCCCAATGTCCGGCATTCAGGGACGTGCACTCCAACCTGCCTGCGGACGGCGAGGACGTGCCCGGAGAGGTTGATCACGCCATTGCGGACGACGAGGGAGTCCGCGTAGAACACGTCACCGTGACGACCTGCACGGAGGCCGGGTCGCGTATGGCGCCGTCTCCAACAACGTCCACGGCGTCCAGATCGGGGGTGAAGACGGGGAAAACGTAGATGGTCGGCGATCGGCGGGGAAGGGTGGTGATCGGCCGGACAGGGGGACGTTCGAATGGGCCGAAACTAAGATGGTCGCCGATCAGCGAGGAAGGGCGGCGATCGGCCGGACGGGGCGACATTGGGATGAGTCGCATGATCGCGGCTAGGTCATGGATTATTTTTTCGTGCGAGGGGGTGCGGGGTATATGTGATTCAGTCGTATCGGCTCGAGCCGTGCGCTCGACTCTATGTTTTTCCCTGTCTTCACCCCGGATCTGGCCGCCGTGGACGTTGTTGCAGACGGCGCCGTACGCGATCCGGCCTCCGTGCAGGTTGTCACGGTGACGTGTTCTACGCGGACTCCCTCGCTGTCCGCAACGTCTTGATCAACCTCTCCAGGCACGTCCTCGCCGTCCGCAGGCAGGTTGGAGTGCACGTCCCTGAACGCCGGACATTGGGACTCGCCAACGAGATCTGCCATGTAAGCCGTCAAATTTGTCCCCAAAAAAATAGTAGTTGTAAATAATTAATTACAATCATTTGTTTGTTATGAACTATTCATTGGTATGACCGTAGTACATCTATATTTTTTTATGAATTGATAGATCGTTTTTTTAAATGTTGCAGTGTCGGTAGTGAGGTTATTAAATGGAGAAAGAAACTGGATTTACGGATGCGTTCTTGGAGAGGAGTGAGTGGTATGGTAGCGATAGTGTTGATCGTGCTGATGAAGATGAACCTAAAAATGATGATGATATCAGCCACAATGAATCCTCGTCGTCGTACGATAATTTACCCGAGGAGGTTTTTCAAAAGAAGGAGGATGGTGCTTGTAGTGAAAATGTAAGTGACGTGTACATTCATTTTGTCTGCCAAAGAACCATATGAGTACTTATATGTGCATATGATTTTTTGTGTGCAGGAGGATATTGACGTCCAAAATGAGGAAAATCATGGTGTTGAATCTTTCGTGGATAATATAAGTCAGGTTCGGTCCAAACTTCTAGATGTCACACAATAATTAAAACTTATTAATAACGACTTACACTTGCTTATGTGTGATATTGTAGGCTGACTTTGATTGTTGGAGTGGTGATGATGGCTATGAGCATGATGATGGAGCTAATATGGACATTGAGGAGGCTGAAATCCAGCAACGGGCGTTGGAGACACAATTGAAGGTTATGGGTATGACACTTGCATCACAATGAGAGGCTTACACGTTCTATAATAACTACGCCAAAGACCGTGGATTCAGTATCAGAAAAGACAAGATGAAACGAGGAAAAGGTCTTTCAACCACTATTCGGTATAGGCGATACATTTGCTCGAGGGCGGGAAAACGACTGAGTAAATTTTTAAACCCGGAGGGCCGTACCCGCAGGCTAAGGCCTGAGGCTCGTTGCGAGTGTGGCGCACATTTGATCGTGAAGTTGGACAAGGGACGTGGAGTTTGGTTCGTGGCAGCTTTTATGGATGATCACAACCATTTGTTGGCTAGAACAGATGAGGTTGTATTTCTGCGGTCACATAGAGTGTTTGGAGATCACCAGATAGCTGAGATCTTGGCGATGGAAGGAGCTGGCATCAGAAAACAAATCATCATCGACAACCTCATTAGCAGGTATGGTTCGTACGATAAGTGTGGGTTTCTGAGACGAGATGTCTACAACCTATGTTGCCATGAAAAAATGAACTTGATTGTGAAGGGCGATGCTAACACGACAATCGGGATTATGAGGAGCATAAAGGAGAAGGATCCAGACTTCTTCTTTGAGTACGTGCTCGATATGGAGGGCCGTTTGAAGAGCATGTTCCGGTGCGATGCATAGTCGCGGCGAGATTATCAGTTGTATGGAGATGTGACTGTGTTCGACAACACGTATAAGATGAACAGATACGGTATGCCGTTCGTCCCCTTTGTTGGTGTAAATAATCATCGTTGCACCACGGTGTTTGGTTGTGCCATTGTGTCCGATGAGACCGAAGCGACGTACGTGTGGCTGCTCTAGACATTCCTGAAGGCCAATTGTCAGAAGAAGCCAAGGTCATCATCACAGATGGAGACGCTGCAATGATACGAGCTATTCAGTTGGTTATGGTTGGTGTGTTGCACCGTATGTGCTCATGGCACGTGGAAAAAAATATGTAGAAGCACCTTAATTACAAATCACTCAATGAGTTCAGGGCACTCTTCTACTACTCCACCTCTCCTACCAACTCTGAGGCGAGATGTCACGCTTTTGTCCTTAAATGGAAGACTGATAAAACAGAAGAGTGGTTGTGTAGGATGTACAGGAAGAGGAGACTGTGGGCAGCATCATATCTGTCAGATGGTTTTTTCTGGGTATGCGCAGTAATCAGAGGAGTGAAAGCCTTAACTCTTGTCTTCACCTTCATCTAGACGGCGGTATGATTATTGTTGATCTTGTAGTGCATCATGAGAATTGCATAGTTAGACTTCGTGAGAACGAGGCGCATGATGACTGTGTTTCTAATCAGTCAAAGCCTCCAGTAGTCACTGGATAGACGGACATTGAGAAGCATGCTGCCAAAGTATTCACACATGCTAATTTTTATATTCTTCAACGAGATATGAAGAAGATGGGAGAGCTTGAGATTTTTTAGACCCTAGTGGGAGCTGATTGTCACATCTTCATCGTGACATGGAGAAATAACCGCAAATTTCAGTTCAGCATAAACTATCGAGCTGAAAACTCTGAGTATACTATAGACTGCAGTTGTGGAAGAATGCTTCGGAAAGGGTTGCCTTGCAAACACATTATGTATGTGTTGGTTCATCTGAAAAAACCTCAAATACCTAAGTGTTGCATTCTTAAGAGGATGTCGAAAGTTGCGAGAGGTGGGCTGCCTGCACAGCGAAAGAGTGACATGTTTGGCTGGGGTTGGACAGGTGTAGAGAAGTGTGCTCGCTATAGTCAACTCAGTATAATAGGACCAGAAGCTTTACATGTTGAATCAAATGATCCATTCGTCTTCGATGAGTTGATGCAGTGTATGCAGAATATAATAGCTATGAAATAGCTCCCCAATGATGATGCTGTTGGTAGTAGAAGGAATGTGCATGAGGAGCCACGTGAGCCAGAACAACATGTTGATGTCATAGGTGATCCCATGAAAGTTTCCATGAAGGGCGCCCCTAAACAGAGCAAGACAGAGCGGGCGAAAAAAGATCCAAATGTTACAAAAAATGGAAGACCAAATTCATTTTCTGAGAAAAAAACCGGTCCTCCTTGTGGCATATGTCGCGAAAAGGGCCATAGACTGCAAACGTGCCCCGAGAATGAAAAGTAAGTTTTACATTTTTTAAATTATCTTTTGTTTCTCTCTTTACAATTGTCTGATGAGTTTTTAACAATTTGTTATGTAGGTACCGGGCATAAAGATGAAGTATTATTAATCAATGAAAGGCACTGGGACAGAGTTCAATTCGCATGTCGTTGTGTTGCTAGACGTACTATATTTGCAGACAATTTATTTATGATTTATTGTCACTTTAGTGTGAGAGTACACATTTAAATGTGTGTTCAACTATCATTAGTACTATTTTGTGAGACAGAATGTTATAAGTGTGCGCAACTATTCTTATCAGTACTGTGCAAGTAACATTTTTGTTGTGTTAAAATGTATCAGTTTGTGGCTGTGATATTTGCATTATTTATTGTATGCACTGACGTTGTTTGCATTCGCGGCGGTCATGTAAAAAAAATAATCCCGCCGCCAAATGTGGCGCCACAACAAGTCACAGTGGCGCGGCGGCAACGACGAGCGAACCCAAGCATCTGTAGTTTGGAGGGAACGGCGAGACGGCTATTTAAGCCAGACCGTGTGCCTCTCCGCATGCGAGGTGAGACTAAACTACAGATGCAGCACTAGCGGCTGCGCGGTCCTCTTGGCGCACTGTGTTGGTCGGCCTTCTCAATGCGCCGGTGGGGGAGAAGGCACTGTTTGTACGTCGGCCCATTAACGACGCGCTTCGGGCGCGTGGGCCGGCCCTTTAAGGTCGTCTCGTGTGCGGCTGGGGAACCTGGTGCGTTGGTTTAGTCCCACCTCGCCCGCCGAGGGACGCCACCATTGGTTTATATACCCGCGTCGTCTCCCTTTCTCACAACCTCACTATCATAACTGCCATGTTGTATGCCATGGTTGTGCCGCTCGACGGCCGAAAGGCCTTCCCTTTGGCCTTGATGGAGACGGGCAAGCATTGCCATCGGCTGGGCCTCTTTTCTTAAATACGTTTTTATTTTACATTTTTTTTCATATATTAAACAGTTGACAAAAATTGTTACAACAGTAACATTTCACTATAAATATCTCATACTTCACGTATAACAATTAAAATGACATGTCTCATATCCTTTAACAAAGTAGCATAACGAATAAAATGAAAGTGCCATGTCTCATATACTTTAACAAAGTAGCATAACAAATAAGCAAAAAGTGCCATGTGCATTACAATCCAACGAAGTGATAAGTGCCCAACAACGACAGGGAAACCTTCTATGGGACTAAAACCCTACCGATACTAATACCTATTTCTTCTCCGTAATTTTAGCAATTTTCATCTTGACCTTCTCTAATGTGTTCACCTCCGAAAAATAAGTTCGGCGACAATACGTGGCCTTGACTCATTAATCTCTTCCTGGTCAAATTCATGTGTCCAGCGATCTCCGTCCCATTATTGTATGCACCACAACACAAAAAGTCCACAAGACACTCTGCAATAAACACGTGCGATCAGGTTACGATGTAACATGCAATTGCTTGTACTAGTGGTATGCAGTATGAACTTACCCATATTTTTGTCTCGGCATTTCGTACTCATTTATTGGCCATGATGACACATATGGATATATTTTTCCTTCGAAAGTTGAGTTGGCCTCCATAATGTCTTTGGAGATTTTAGCTCTCTGAAACAAATTAAAAATCAGAATATATGTGTGTTCCTATATTTTTGTTCATGTCAGTGCGTAAATTATAGCTTACCGGTGTATTAATCATATTGCGAATTCTTGAGCTAATTGTGCCATTAGAATTTGAGTCAAAAACTTGAAACTCCTCCTTCACGGTGTGCATCACTATGGTTATCCAATGATTCTCGTTAACGTGCATAGGAAAATACGCCTACAAAACAACAAAATGACGTTAGTGTAATTAAACACTGTTGAACAAGTAAAACTAATAAATATGAAAACAATACCTTGTCCCGTGCGAAATACTCATCCATCACTCTATTGAGGACTTTTGTTTTCTTTGTAAGCTTCTCTGAGTTTAAATTATTTACTGACTTGTTCTTTCCCCTAGCCCTGTTTAACATAAATTTGGGAAACCACGTTGTTGATATGTAACAATCATCAAAACCACAGGCTTGTAGGTGTCTACAATATGCATTGATGACCTACATACAGTAGTATAAAGTTTGTATCAACTTATGCAGTACATATGACAGTTGTTTTAAAAACAAACTCATACTTACAGCGCCATTCAACCAGTTAAAAGCGAGGACAACATGAAGCATAGATGGCGTGCATATGTCCCCATCTGGTGGCGGCACATTAACCACAGTTCGGTGCGCTTGCTTAATTGATGATGCAAGAGTCTCAACATATAGTTTGGCTCCCTCTATGTGTTCCGGAGTCATATTAAGTGTACTTGCTAGAATTGAATGTGGTGAAGCAAATAGATCTAAAGCAAAGCAGTTGCCGTCAATTAAATATTAATATTTACATAACACGTGAATGCATAATAAAGTAGTATTTGACTTACTTTTTTTAACAAGTTTCTTGCGAGTACTCAGAAGGTCGTATGGGGATTGACAATATTTTGACGGATTTCGTTTGCGCTTACTAATACGTCTACAACATATCTATATTTTCTTATTGTTCCATGTTATTATATTATCTGTTTTGGATGTTTAATGGGCTTTAATATACACTTTTATATGATTTTCGGGACTAACCTATTAACCCAGAGCCTAGTGCCAGTTTATGTTTTTCCTTGTTTTTGAGTATCGCAGAAAAGGAATACCAAACGGAGCCCAGTTGACCTGAAACTCAACGGAGGATGTTTTTGGACCAGAAGAAGCCCAAGGAGTACCGGAGATGGATCAGGGGAGTCCCGGGCTGCCCACGAGAGTGGGGGCGCGCCCACCCCCTGGGCGCGCCCCCCTATCTCGTGGCCGCGTTGGGGACCCCCTTACTTGTTCCTGATTCCAACACCTCTTATATATACAGAAACCTCCAGAAAATAACCTAGATCGGGAGTTCCGCCGTTGAAAGCCTCTGTTGCCACCGAAAACCAATCTAGACCCGTTTAGGCACCCTGCTGGAGGGGGAATCCCTCTCCGGTAGCCACCTTCATCATCCCGGCGCTCTCCATGACGAGGGGGGAGTAGTTCACCCTCGGGGCTGAGGGTATGTACCAGTAGCTATTTGTTTGATCTCTCTCTCTCTCTCTCTCTCTCTCTCTCTCTCTCTCTCTCTCTCTCTCTCTCTCTCTCTCTCTCTCTCGTGTTCTTGAGATGGAACGATCTTGATGTATCGCGAGATTTGCTACTATAGTTGGATCTTATGATGTTTCTCCCCCTCTACTTTCTTGTGATGAATTGAGTTTTCCCTTTGAAGTTATCTTATCGTATTGAGTCTTTAAGGATTTGAGAACACTTGATGTATGTCTTGCATGTGCTTATCTGTGGTGACAATGGGATATCACGTGATCCACTTGATGTATGTTTTGGTGATCAACTTGTGGGTTCCGTGACCTTGGGAATCTATGCATAGGGGTTGGCACACGTTTTCGTCTTGACTCTCCGATAGAAACTTTGGGGCACTCTTTGAAGTTTTTTGTGTTTGTTGAATAGTTGAATCTGAGATTGTGTGATGCATATCGTATAATCATGCCCACGGATACTTGAGGTGACAATGGAGTATCTAGGTGACATTAGGGTTTTGGTTGATGTGTGTCTTAAGGTGTTATTCTAGTACGAACTCTAGGATAGATCGGACAGAAAGAATAGCTTCGTGTTATTTTACTACGGACTCTTGAATAGATCGATCAGAAAGAATAACTTTGAGGTTGTTTCGTACCCTACAATAATCTCTTCGTTTGTTCTCCGCTATAAGTGACTTTGGAGTGACTATTTGTTGCATGTTGAGGGATAGTTATATGATTCAGTTATGTTATTATTGTTGAGAGAACTTGCACTAGTGAAAGTATGAACCCTAGACCTTGTTTCAAAGCATTGAAATACCGTTTGTGCTCACTTTTATCATTAGTTACCTTGCTGTTTTTATATTTTCAGAGTACAAAAATCTATATCTACCATCCATATTGCACTTGTATCACCATCTCTTCGCCGAACTAGAGCACCTATACAATTGGCCATTGTATTGGGTGTGTTGGGGAGATAAGAGACTATTTGTTATTTGGTTGCAGGGTTGCCTGAGAGAGACCATCTTCATCCTACGCCTCCCACGGATTGATAAACCTTAGGTCATCCACTTGAGGGAAATTTGCTTCTGTCCTACAAACCTCTGCACTTGGAGGCCCAACAACGTCTACGAGAAGAAGGTTGCGTAGTAGACATCAAGCTCTTTTCTGGCGCCGTTGCCGGGGAGGTGAGTGCTTGAAGGTATATCTTTAGATCTTGCAATCGAATCTTTTAGTTTCTTTTTTTATCACTAGTTTAGTTTATAAAAGAAAACTACAAAAAAATATTTAGGGTGCCTCATATGCTTCATATTTTTAATATCTTTCGTGAAAATGATGGAAAGGAAAATTGTGCCCAAGTGTTAGAAGAAGAATGCATTAAAATGTTTGGCACTAAATACTTGAATTATGAGCATGATTGCAATGTTGTTAGTGTGAATTCTTCGAATATCCATAGTAGTAATGATGATTGCACTAGTCATGATGAAAATATCTCTTATAAGCATGTCAACTTTTGTGAAGTGCATAGAGTTTGCAAGTACACACCAAATAGGGAAGATAGATTTTGCAAGAGACATAAGTATTTAGAAACTAAATGGTTGCAAGAAAGGCTAGATGTTTGTGCTAAAAATTTAAATTTTCTTAGCCGTACTTGTGAACTTTGCAGTGAACGTGGTCATTTAAATCTCCAATGCAAATTGTTTCATGATCGAATCGTGTCCAAAAATTGTGATGACTTGATTTCCTTTGCACATCATAATGAACTTAGTTTGTTTATGGGTTATGAAGAACTCAAACGTAGAACTAAGAATCTTCCAGATTTTTTCCTTGATAAAGTTCTTGATTTTGATCTAGAAGAAATTTATATGTATTGTGCGGTGAATTGCATTGAAAATCCTTATATTGCCAATTACATAAAGACAAGAAAACAAATAGAAGATGAAGAGAATACTAATGAAAGGGAAGAGATTTCCCGATATCCCCCTATTCTTTCTTATGATGAATCAGGTAACGAGGAGGAGCCTTCTATTCAACCAATCTCATTAATAAGGAGCTCCAAAAAGAGGATTAAACCCACACATGATGAAAATAAGAAAAACGAAAGACGGAGAATCAAAGGTAAAAAGGTATCCCTTCTAAATGATATTGCTCCTATTACTCATTGTGATGATGATAATTGCTATACTATCGGTGCTATCCATACTATTAATGATGAGAGTGATTATGCTTATGATATGAAAAGGCCCAAGCTTGGGGATGCTATGTTTGATGAGAATGACATGTTTGAGAAATTATTTGCTGCAATTAATGTTTGTCCCAAGCTTGGGGATGCTACGTTTGATGAAGATGATATTTTTAGCCTCCCAAGTTTTGATATGCAAATGTATCATGATGATAGCATGCCTCCTATTTATGATGATTACTGTGATGACAGTTATGCTATAAAAAGTAGTGATGATTATATTTACAAAACTTGTCATGATTATGATTACCCTTTTTCTGAACTTAACTCTTTTAATGTGGAAACAATCTATAATATTCAAGTCTCTTATGATACTCCCACTATTCCGAATGAGAAGAATTTTGCTTATGTGGAGAGTAATAAAATTTATATGCTTGGGGATCATGACAAGAATGCTTCATGTGATAGTTATATTGTTGAATTAATTCATGATGCTACTGAAAATTATTATGAGAGAGGATCATATGCTTGTAGGAATTGCAATAGTATCAAGTTTCCTCTCTATATGCTTAAAATCTTGAAGTTATGCTCTTTTTCCCTTCCTATGCTAGTTGATTATCGTTCCCATAAGTTGTTTGCTCACAAAATCCCTATGCATAGGAAGTGGGTTATACTTAAATGTGCTAGTCATATTTGATACGTCCATTTTGCATCATGCTTATAAGTTGATATTTATTGCATTATGGGTTGTTCATACATGTTTTGTCACAATACTTATGCCTTTTCTCTCTTATTTTGCAAGGTTTACATGAAGAGGGAGAATGCCGGCAGCTGGAATTCTTGGCTGGAAAAGGGAGCAAACTCTGGAAACCTATTTTGCACAACTCCAAAAGCCCTGAAACTCCACAGAACATCGTTTCGTAAAATATAAAAAAATATCTGGCGAAAGAAACCCACGAGAGGGGCCACTGGCTAGCCTCGAGGGTGGGGGCGCGCCCCCTGCCTCGAGGGCCAGTCGGTGGGCCCCCGGTACCAATCTTCTCCTATATGAAGCGTTTTGACCTGGAAAAAAATCAAGGAGAGGCTTTCGGGACCAGACGCCGCCGTCTCGAGGCGGAACCGAGGCGGAAACCAATCTAGGGCTCCGGCAGAGTTGTTCTGCCGGGGATACTTCCCTCCGGGAGGGGGAAATCGTCACCGCCGTCATCACCAACAACTCTCCCATCTTGGGGAGGGCTATCTTTATCAACATCTTCACCAGCACCATCTCCTCTCAAACCCTGGTTCATCTCTTGTATCCAATCTTTGTACCCAAACCTCATATTGGTACCTGTGGGTTGCTAGTAGTGTTGATTACTCCTTGTAGTTGATGCTAGTTGGTTTATTTGGTGGAAGATCATATGTTCAGATCCATTATGCATATTAATACCCCTCTGATCATGAACAATATTATGTCTTGTGAGTAGTTACTTTTGTTCCTGAGGACATGGGAGAAGTCTTGCTATCAGTAGTCACGTGAATTTGGTCTTCATTCGATATTTTGATGAGATGTATGTTGTCTCTCATCTAGTGGTGTCATGTGAACGTCGACTACATGACACTTCACCATTATTTGGGCCTAGAGGAAGGCATTGGGAAGTAATAAGTAGATGATGGGTTGCTAGAGTGACAGAAGCTTAAACCCTAGTTTATGCGTTGCTTTTTAAGGGGCTGATTTGGATCCATATGTTTCATGCTATGGTTAGGTTTACCTTAATACTTCTTTTGTAGTTGCGGATGCTTGCATTAGAGGTTAATCATAAGTGGGAGGCTTGTCCAAGTAAGGGCAGCACCCAAGCACCGCTCCACCCACATACCAAATTATCAAAGTACCGAACGCGAATCAAATGATCGTGATGAAAACTAGCTTGATGATAATTCCCATATGTCCTCGGGAGCACTTTACCTTGCATAAGAGTTTGTCTAGGCTTGTCCTTTTCTACATAAAGGATTGGTCCACCTTGCTGCACCTTATTTACTTTTGTCGTCTGTCACTTGCTACCAATTATCTCATCACAAAACTATCGGTTACCTATAATTTCAGTGCTTGCAGAAAATACCTTACTGAAAACTGCCTATCATTTCCTTCTGCTTCTCGTTGGGTTCGACTCTCTTACTTATAGAAAGGACTACGATAGATCCCCTACACTTGTGGGTCATCAAGACTCTTTTCTGGCGCCGTTGCTGGGGAGTGAAGCTCCTTTGGTAAGTGAATTTGGTAAGGAAAAATTTATATAGTGTGCTGAAATTTATTGTCACTTGTTACTATGGCTCAAAATCCTTTGAGGGACTTGTTCGGGGTATCTTCACCCCGAGAAGAAGAGCAAAGAGTTGCTCCTCAACTTACTGCACCTAATGAAAAAATTTGCTTTGAGATTCCTTCGGGTATGATAGAGAAACTGCTTGAAAATCCCTATACAGGAGACGGAACACTTCACCCTGATTTACACCTAATCTATGTGGATGAAGTTTGTGGATTGTTTAAGCTTGCAGGTATGCTCGAGGATGTTATCAAGAAGAAGGTATTCCCTTTATCTTTGAAGGAAGATGCCTTGACATGGTTTAGGCTATGCGATGATATGGGATCTTGGAACTATAATCGTCTGAAGTTGAAATTTCATCAGAAGTTCTACCCTATGCACCAGGTTCACCATGATCGCAATTATATTTATAATTTCTGGCCTTGCGAAGGAGAAAGCATCGCTCAAGCTTGGGGGAGGCTTAAGTCAATGTTATATTCATGCCCCAATCATGAGCTTTCAAGAAAAATGATCATCCAAAAAATTTATGCTCGGCTTTCTCTCAATAATCGCACCATGCTCGATAATTCTTGTTCTGGCTCTTTTATGATGAAGACTGTTGAATTCAAATGGGATTTACTGGAAAGAATTATACACAACTCCGAAGATTGGGATCTCGGTGAAGGTAAGGAGTCAGGTATGACCCCTAAGTTTGATTGTGTTAAAGCTTTTATGGATACCGATGTTTTTCGTGAGTTTAGCACTAAATATGGACTTGACTCTGAGATAGTAGCTTCTTTCTATGAATCTTTTGCTACTCATGTTGATCTCCCTAAGGAGAAGTGGTTTAAATACCATCCCCCTATTGAAGTAAAAGTAGTTGAACCTATTAAAGTTGAAGAAAAGACTATCACTTATAATGTTGTTCCTGTTATTCCTACCACTTATATTGAGAAACCACCTTCCTGTTAGGATAAAGGATCATGCTCAAGCTTCAACTGTAGTTCGTAAGAGTAATACTAGAACACCTACCCCTCTGAGCAAATTAAAGTTGAACCTAGTGTTGCTATGGTTAAGGATCTCTTGGTAGAAGATTTAGATGGACATGTTATTTACCTCCAAGAAGATTCTGCTAGAATAGCCAAATCCAATGCTAGGAATAAACATAAACCTGTCATAGGCTTGCCCGTTATCTCTGTTAAGATAGGGGATCATTGCTATCAGTTTATGCGACATAGGTGCTAGTGCGAGCATTATCCCGTTTGATCTGTACAACGAAATTATGCATGATATTGCACCTGTTGAGTTAGAAGGGATTGATGTTACTATTAAGCTTGCTAATAGAGATACTATTTCACCAGTTGGGATTGTTAGAGATATTGAAGTCTTGTGTGGGAAGGTTAAATACCCTGCTGATTTTCTTGTTCTTAGTTCCCCACAAGATGCATTATGTCCCATTATATTTGGTAGACCCTTCTTGAACACCGTTAATGCCAAGATAGACTGCGTGAAAGATATTGTCACTATTGGATTAGGGGATATGTCTCATGATTTTAACTTTGCTAAATTCCGTAGACAACCCCTTGAAAAGGCACCACCTAGTAAAGATGAAATTATTGGTCTTGATTCTATTGCCGTGCCACCTAATGACCCTTTAGACAATACTTGCTAGACCATGAAAATGATATGCATATGAATGAGAGAAGGGAGATAGATGAAATATTCCTTACACAGGGACCCGTACTGAAAAACAACTTGCCTGTTGAAATCCTAGGGGATCCTCCTCCACCCAAGGGTGATCCCGTGTTTGAACTTAAACCTTTGCCTGATAATCTTAAGTATGTTTATCTTGATGAAAAGAAGATATATCATGTTATTATTAGTGCTAACCTTTCAGAGCAGGAAGAAGAAAGATTATTGAAAACTCTGAAGAAGCACCGAGCTGCTATTGGATATACTCTGGATGATCTTAAGGGCATTAGTCCCACTATATGTCAACACAAGATAAAAATGGAAGAAAATGCTAAACCAGTTATTGATCATCAGCGATGGTTAAATCCTAAGATGAAAGAAGTGGTAAGGAAGGAAATACTAAAGCTTCTCGAGGCAGGTATTATCTACCCGGTTGCTGATAGTCAGTGGGTAAGTCCTGTTGTGACGCCCCCGATTTGTCCGTACACTAATCATGCACGCAAATGTGTACGGCCAAGATCAGGGACTCACTGGTAGATATCACAACACAACTCTAAAAGTAAAATAAGTCATACAAGTTTCATATTACAAGCCAGGGGCCTCGAGGGCTCGAATACAAGTGCTCGATCATAGACAAGTCAGCGGAAGCAACAAATATCTGAGTACAGACATAAGTTAAACAAGGTGCCATAAGATGGCTAGCACAAACTGGGATACAGATCGAAAGAGGAGTAGGCCTCCTGCCTGGGATCCTCCTAAACTACTCATGGTCGTCGTCGGCAGACTGCACGTAGTAGTAGGCACCTCCGGTGTCGTAGGAGTCGTCATAGGTGGCGTCTGGCTCCTGGGCTCCACCATCTGGTTGCTTCATCCGAGAAGAAGGTACAGAAGGGGGAAAAGGGGGAGCAAAGCAACCGTGAGTACTCATCCAAAGTACTCGCAAGCAAGGATCTATACTACAAATGCAATGGTAACAATGATATGGGTAATATCGGTGGACTGAACTGCAGCAAGCGAAAATAAGAGGGGGATAGCTAATCCGAACGAAGACTACACTTCTGGCAGCCTCCATCTTGCAGCAGTAGAAGAGAATAGATGGTAAGTTCACCAAGTAACATCGAATAGCATAATCCTACTCGGCGATCCTCCCGCACATCACCCTGTGAGAGAGCAACCACCGAGTTATATCTGGAACTCATCTGGGTGTGTTTTATCAAGTGTCCGGTTCTAGTTATCATGAGGTCGGAATACAACTCCGGGTCGTCCTTTTACCGAGGGACACGGCTATTCGAATAGATTAACTTCCTTGCAGGGGTGCACCACATAACCCAGCACGCTTGATCCCATTTGGCCGGACACACTTTCCAGGGTCATGCCCAGCCTCGGAAGATCAACACGTCGCAGGCCTACCTAAGCACAACAGAGAGGTCGGCACGCCGGTCTAAACCCTAAGCGCACGGGGGTCTGGGCCCATCGCCCAATGCACACCTGCACGTTGCGAGGGCGGCCGGTAAGCAGACCTAGCCTCTCCTAATACCAGAGTAGGCTTTCCAGTCCAATCCGGCGCGCGCCGCTAAGTCGCTGACGTCAAGAAGGCTTCGGCTGATACCACGACGTCGAGTGCCCATAACTGTTCCCACGCAGCTGGTTAGTGCGTATAGACCAAATGGCCAGACTCAGATCAAATATCCAAACTCGTTAAGCGTGGTATTATGAAATAACCGCGGACAACGACCAGGGCCAGGCCACCTGTCTCCTAGGTGCCTCAACCTGCCCTGTCGCTCCGCCACAAAGATCCACACAGAGGGCCGTCGGGAAAGTATGTCCTTTCAGCCCCCAACCCGTGAATCAACCGCGGGTACTCAACGAGCCGACCCGACTTTAGTCACAACAAGTATCATGTATATGTGTTTGTAATATATACCCGTGATCACCCCCAAGTGATCACGGCCCGATAGAATAGCAGGGCAGACGGACAAGGGTGTAGGGCCACTGATGGAATACTAGCATCCTATACTAAGCATTTAGGATTGCAGGTAAAGTATCAACAGTGGTAGCAACAATGACAGGCTATGCAGCAGAATAGGATTATCGAAAGCAGTAACATGCTACACTACTCTAATGCAAGCAGTAGAGAGAAGAGTAGGCGATATCTGGTGATCAAAGGGGGGGCTTGCCTGGAAGCTCGGCAGCCAAAGTGGGGTCGTCAACACCGTAGTCGATCGGGGCAGCAGCAGCGTCGGTCTCGTAGTCTACCGGAGAGAAGAGGGGGAAGAAACAGTGAATACAATGCAAACAAATGCATGACGATGCATGACATGACATGTAACGGTGATAAGTGTGCCCTAACGCAGTATCGGGTGATACTGACGAAGGGGGAAATCATCCGGGAAAGTATTCCCGGCGTTTCGCGTTTTCGGGCGGATGAAACGGAGGGGGAAAGTTGCGGGTTCGGTATTCTAGGGATGTGTGGTGGACGAACGGTCTGCGTATTCGGATGCGTCTCGAAATTCTGAGTAACTTTCATATATAAATTATTTTCATCCGAGTTACGGTTTAAAAGATATGATTTTCTAAAGTTTTTATGTCATTTTCTAATTTATTAATTATTAAATAATCAACATTATCCAAAATAGTGCCTGCTGACGTCAGCATGACGTCAGCACGACGTCAGCAGTCAACCAGTCAGTTGACTGAGTCAAACTGACGTGCAGGTCCCAGCTGTCATTGACTAAGACTAATTAAACAAGTTTAATTAGTTTAGTTAATTGATTAGGTTAATTAAACAGTGATTAATTAAGTTAATTAATTTGGTTAATTAATTAATTAATATTTTTATTTTTATATTTTTTTTAATTCTTTTTTTCTGTTCTGGGGTGCGGGGCCCCCCTGGCAGTGGCCCAGGGGGCCTAAACGGGCGACGGGTTCGGGCGCTACGGGCGTGGGGAAGACCCGAGCGAGCGCTCGCCCGCAGTGGCGCGGGAGGAGGCCGCCGGGGCGCGGCGGGGCGCTGGCCCAGGGCGCCGGTCGGGGCGAGGCCGCCGGGCGGCGAGCAGTGCGACGGCCACCGGCCGGAGGCGGAAGTGGCGGCGTGCGGCGGCTGTGGGGGGGGGCACGGCGGGGCATCGGAGGCGCGGCCGTGGTGCACTGGAGGGCCAAAGGGCGGGCGCGGCGGCGGGGACGTGGCCGGAGCGGCGCTGCGGTGGTGAGGAAAAGGGAGCGGCGGTGAGCTTCGGGCGGAGGCGAACAGGAGCGGTGCGGTGGCGAGTGCTGTGGCGAGCAGGGGGACGGCAGTGCGGCGGGGCTGCAGGCGCCAAGATGTGGCGGGGCGGCGCGGCTGGTCACCGAAGGGAGGGGCACGACGAGGCCGCAGCGAGAGGAGGGCGCAGGGGACGGGGCCCGCGGCAGGGGGCGCCGGCGATGCGGTCAGCGCGGCGACATGGGAAGCGGCGACACCGAGCGAGGCCATGGGGCCCGGGGGGCCAGGGCGTGGCGAGGCGCACGCCGGCGGGGTGAAGCGCGGCCACGGGTGCGCGCCGGGCTATGGAGTTGCAGGGCGCGGGCGATGCATCGCGGGAGGAGGGGGGGTCCGGCGTCCGCGGCGTGGTCGGGCTCGATCGGGGGCGGAGCTAGGCAGAGGAGAGGAGGAGGACGGGGCCTGCTCACAGCATTGAAGAGAGGGGCCAGTGCAGTACGGTGGTGAGGCGACAGTCCGGCGAGGCGAGGTAGCTCCAGGCGACGGCGACCGCAGAGGAGGTCGACGCAGGCGTCGCGGCGTCGATGGGTTCCCCGCAGGCTCCCGATCCAATCGAGAGGGGGGGGAGTGTTGGTGGGGTGGGATATTTTGGGGAGTGGGGGAGGGGAGTTATAGGCCGGGGGTAGTGGGCCGAGGCCCAGTAGATTAGGGTAGGTTAGATTTTATTTTATCGTTTTGCTGTTTGGTTTCCCTTTTCTTTTATTTAATTATTCCTTTTCTGTTTTATTTTATTTAAAATACTTCGGCAATTTTAGAAATTGTAATAACTACACCATAATTGATCTTGCGATATTTAGCACCGCCCGAACATTTTTATTTAACATTTTTAAAACTTATATTGTTTATTTCTTGTTCGGGTTCTTATTTCGAAAGGGGGGGACGGGGTTCTCGATTAACGTGATGTTATCGATAGTAACACGATGACGTGGCATCATTAGCAGAGAATTACTGTAGCGTGATTTCCCGGGCGTTACAAATCTCCTCCACTACAAGAAATCTCGTCCCGAGATTTAGGAGGTAGAAGGAAACAGTGCGGGGTATTCTTCACCAAGACGATCCTCGCGTTCCCAAGTGGCTTCGTCTTCCGAGTGATGCGACCACTGGACTTTGAGGAACTTGATCACCTTTTGACGTGTGCGACGTTCAGCTTGGTCGAGAATGCGGACCGGATGCTCTTTATAGGAGAGGTCCTGTTGCAACTCGAGCACTTCGTGATCCACTGCGCGGACTGGGTCCTTGAAGCAGCGGCGGAGTTGAGACACGTGGAACACATCGTGAACCTGAGAAAGGTTCGGTGGCAGCTCCAGTTGATATGCCACCTTTCCACTCCTTTCTAGAATAGTGAAAGGACCAATATAGCGAGGAGCTAATTTGCCCTTGATCCCGAAGCGGTGAGCACCCTTCATTGGTGTAACTCGAAGATAAGCCTTTTCGCCAGGTTGATAGACCATGTCTTGATGATGACGATCATACTGACTTTTCTGACGCGACTGAGCAGTCTTCAAATTCTCGCGAATGACGCGGACTTGCTCTTCAGCGTGTTGAATAATATCCGGACCGAAGAGTGAACGTTCCCCAGTTTCTGACCAGTTCAGAGGGGTTCGGCACTTCCGTCCATATAACACTTCGAAGGGAGCCATCTTCAGACTAGCTTGATAGCTATTATTATAAGAGAACTCAGCATACGGGAGAGATTCCTCCCATTTCTTGCCGAAGGAAATAACACAAGCTCGAAGCATGTCTTCGAGAACTTGGTTGACGCGTTCAACTTGCCCTTGCGACTGAGGATGAAAGGCAGTACTGAATGACAGATGTGTTCCCATAGCTTCTTGGAAACTTGCCTAGAATCTTGAAGTGAATAAACTGCCACGGTCTGAACTGATAACCAGTGGAATACCGTGAAGTGAAACAATTCTGGACATGTAGAGAGTTGCCAGCTGACTAGCAGTAATTGTTTCTTTGACTGCCAAAAAATGTGCAACTTTAGAAAGTCGGTCAATGACGACAAGAATTGCATCATTACCTCTCTGCGATTTGGGAAATCCAGTGACAAAGTCTATTTCAACATGGTCCCATTTCCATTCGGGAATAGAGATAGGTTGCAAAGTTCCAGCAGGCCTTTGATGTTTTGCTTTGATACGACGGCAAACGTCACACTCAGCAACATAACAAGCAATGTCTTGCTTCATATTAGACCACCAGAATCTCTGACGAATGTCCTGGTACATCTTGGTACTACCGGAATGAATAGTCAAAGGTGTATCATGAGCTTCTTTCATAACCCTTGGAGTCATATCCAGGTTTTTCTTCGAACATGGTACCACTAAGCGGCCTTTGAAGTATAAGGCGCCATCATCGGCAATAGTGAAAAATGAGGGCTTTCCCCTTTTGAGATAGAGTTTAATCTTCTCGACTTCGGAGTCATAACCTTGAATAGTCTTGATACCGTCCACAAGATCTGGTTCGACAACCAGGGTATTTAGAGAACCCTGAGGAACAACACGAAGATTCATCTGGCGGGACTCTAGGGGAGGGGGAGCGAGTGCCCCAGGAGGAACAATATGGAGGTTCAGCTTTCTGAATTCTTCAACGAGCGAGGACTGAACCTTGTGAACCTGGAGGTGGTTGCAATATGACTTGCGGCTTAAGGCATCAGCCATCACATTAGCCTTGCCCGGGGTATAGGAAATACCCAAGTCAAAATCTGCTACGGTCTCCATCCATCTCTGTTGACGGAGGTTCAGGTCTGGTTGAGTAAACAAGTACTTCAGACTTTGGTGGTCGGTGAATATCTCGCAACGATTACCGAGAAGGTAATGTCGCCATTGTTTTAGCGCATATATGACAGCAGCAAGCTCAAGGTCATGAACTGGGTAGTTCTCTTCATGAGGACGCAATTGACGAGAGGCATAAGCAATTACTCTGCGCTCTTGCATTAGGACACAGCCTAATCCTTGACGAGAAGCGTCGCAGTAAATGACGAAGTCTTTCTTAGTATCAGGTGGAGCAAGCACTGGAGCAGAAGTCAGCTTGTCCTTCAGCGCCTGGAAACTTTCCTGGCATTTGTCTGTCCACTCGAACTTGACGCCCTTGTGAAGTAGACCAGTCAGAGGCTTGGCGATCTTGGAGAAGTTCTCGACGAATCGACGGCAATAGCTGGCGAGACCGAGAAAACTTCTGACTTGCTTGACATTCTTCGGAGGAGTCCAATCGAGAATGGCCTGAACTCGTTCAGGGTTGACGGCAATACCATCCTTGGAGATGACATGCCCAAGGTAGGTTACTTCAGGAAGCCAGAACTCGCACTTGGAAAACTTAGCATAAAGTTGATGCTCTCGAAGCTTTTCCAGTACAAGGCGAAGATGTTCAGCATGTTCTTCCTTATTCTTGGAGAATACAAGGATATCATCCAGATATACCACGACGAATTTGTCGAGGTATTCCATGAATATGTAATTCATCAGGCGAGAGAATGTAGCTGGAGCATTGGTCAAGCCGAATGACATGACGGTGTACTCGAACGAACCGTATCGAGTTACAAAGGCAGTCTTTGGAATATCCTCTTCACGAACACGGATCTGGTGGTAACCCAACCTCAAGTCGAGTTTAGAGAACACTGATGATCCAGCCAGTTGATCATACAGATCATTGATCCGAGGAAGCGGATATTTGTTCTGAATAGTTGCTTGGTTGATAGGACGGTAATCTTGGACCAATCGGTTTGTCCCATCCTTCTTCCTGACAAAGAGGGAAGGTGCTCCCCAAGGAGAGCAACTCGGGCGAATGAAACCACTAGCAAGGGATTTGTCGATTTCCTCCTTAAGCTCAATGAGTTCATGAGGCGGCATCTTGTAGGGTCGTTTGGCTATAGGAGTGGTGCCTGGTTTCAAGTCGATGATAAACTTGACAGCTCTAGCAGGGGGAATCCCTGGAAGTTCCTCAGGAAAGACGTCCTGGAACTCGCGCACGATGGGAATGTTTTCAATGCCCTCGAGTGGTGAAGCGTTCAATGCATTCAATGCATAAAGACGTGCTTCAGCATTTTGAACCAGACAAGCTTGATAGCTTACTATCTCATTAGAAGGGTGTAAAAGGTGGACGGTTTTTGTGCCGCAAGCGATAGAAGCGGTATGCGCTTTCAGCCAATCCATTCCCAGGATGAGGTCGATGTTACAAGACCCCAATACAATGGGAGAGGCATAGAAGTCCAGTCCATCGATCTCAACGAGGACGTCATGGCAAACCATGGAGGTTCGGCATTGGCCGGCAGGGGTGTGTACTAATACCGAAGTTTTCATGTCCTTACTTCTAATGCCATGCTTGTATGCGAAATCTTCCGATATGAATGAATGCGATGCTCCTTACTTCTAATGCCATGCTTGTATGCGAAATCTTCCGATATGAATGAATGCGATGCTCCTGAATCAAATAAAACGGATGCAGGTACTGAATTTACGAGGAGTGTACCCATCATAGTAGCAGGTTGGTCTTGAGCTTCATTGAGATCAACGTGGTTGGCATGAACACGGCCATAAGACCTGGCATTGTTGTTGCGGGACTGATTGTCTCCACGGCTAGTTGCCGGAAGTGCCAGTTGATTCTTGTTCTGAGTGCAATCCTTAGCGCGATGACCTGGGTGGCCACACCTGAAGCACAGACCATCATTGGGAGCAGAAGCAGGAGCTGGGAGTGGTGCAGCTGGAAGTCTTGGCTGCCTAGGTGGTGGAGGCAGATGAGGTGCAGCATAGGACTGCCTTGGAGCAGGTGCAGCTGGACGGTACACATTGTTGGGAATCCAGACCCTACGCTTTTGTGAGGGAGGGCCCGAGGATGAGCTTGGTTCACGGTTGCGCCTGATAGTGCTGTGGTGTTCCTGCAGACCAGTTTCAACCTGGATGGATTTGTTCACCAAGGTGGCGAAATCTCCAAAGTCATGCACAAGAAGTGCGAGCTTGATGTCAGCTTGAAGTCCGTCACGGAACTTTTCCTGTCTACGAGCATCAGTGGCAATGTCTTCTTCAGCATAGCGGGATAAGTCCAGAAACTCCCGCTGATAAGCATCCACAGTCTTGTTGCCCTGGGTGAGGTTGCGGAACTCACGCTTCTTCCTATCCATGATTCCCTAAGGAATGAAGCGGGCACGGAAGGCAGCTTGGAATTCCGGCCAAGTGATGATTGTTCCAGCAGGCAGTGTACGCCTGTGACTGTCCCACCATTGAGCAGCTGGACCCTTCAGATAGTATGCCGCAAAGGTGACATAGTTGGCAGCGGCAACTCCAGCAGACTCCAGTTCAAAAGCAATGTCACGGAGCCAGTCATCAGCATCAAGAGGCTGAGTTGAGCTGCGGTAAACGGACGGGTTGAGGCGAGCAAAGTCATTCAGTGTCACTACGCCTTGCTGCTGACCCATGTTGGGATGAGGGAACTGAGCCATGACAGTCTCCATGAACTGACGATTCATCTCCAACTGTTCGATCATACCGGCCATGTATTCGGGCGGTGGTGGGGCATTGCCACCAGGCCAGCTGGTCTAACCATCCTGCTAATATATAACAGGGGTAGTTTAGCATTGAGAAATTTGCAAACACAGGAATCATTCATTCATGAAACATGCATAATGAAAGGAGCACGTAAAAATACCACATAGTAGTCGGCATATACTACAAAAGGGGTGCATGCATAGAGTTCAGTACACAGAGTTCAGTACATAACTAAGGACATCATAGGCGGCACGCAGGCTCGCGACGAATGCATCTAGTACTAGTAAGCAAGACTACATCAGTCCCAGGCGGTACTGTGGAGGTAAAGGTAGCCTGACAGCTGGCAGTGCTGCAACGAGAAGTCCTCCACGCCATCAACCTGAGGGCCGTGGATACTCTGGTGCAGGACCCGGCGTCCATGTGGCAACATAGGACCAGGTGCGGGAGTGTCGCCTCCCACATCTGGCCAACCGACACCAGGAGGCATCACGGTCCTAGCTGGGTAGAGCACAGTAGGAGGCAGCTGTCCAGATAGGACAAAGGGGTGCAACAGCGTCAAAGCGCGGTACAGGTGCTGACGGGTGGTGTACAACTCGTGGCGAAGAGCTCGGTTAGCTCGATCCAGCCCATCAGCATGCAGAACAAGGTTCCGATGATGGAAGGGCTCTCGGGTGAGGGTGGAGTAGGCAGCAGTGTAGTATCCCTCCGCTCCATCGTCGGAGGCGATAGCAACGTGCCTGAAAGGGGAAGTGTCCAACGCCCGATACTCTCCACAAAGGCGTGTCAGAGCAGCGTAAGCAGCATCGTGAACTGCCATATCGACGGTCACTCCAACACCATGAGCGGTGTGTAGCATAGTAGAGGAGTAATCTGCTCGCGAGTAGAGGCGGACGATGGCACGATACTGCTCCTGGTTAAAGTCCTGGTACTGCTCATACACGGTATACTCAGGGTGCCAGCGATAACCCAGATAGGTCATCATCTCAACTAGCACGGCAGGTGATCCCGAGGCACCAAAGGCCTGCGTGTGGCGCACGACCTGCCTCGTGGGTTCCATCTGAAAACAAAGATGTTTCAAAGGAGTCAAATGAAAATGTGGGGACTATACACAATTCTAGTCTAAGCAATAACTATGGCTAATCCAACTTTGGGGTGAGGGGTCTCGGGGATCCTAATGTTAAAGTTAGTAAAATCGTTTTACCCAAAATAGGAGAGTGTTCAGAATCCCGGAGTATAGATCGAGGAGTAAAAGAATCTAGTACCACCCAAATGGCGACGTGGGCCCGTAAGCCACACAGCCATGTTAGTAAAAGTTTTGCAATGTCTAGACTCGACTTCGGCCAAGGAGTGTGGAAGGGGGATTCCTACAGGCAGTCGGCACTGATACCAACTTGTGACGCCCCCGATTTGTCCGTACACTAATCATGCACGCAAATGTGTACGGCCAAGATCAAGGACTCACTGGTAGATATCACAACACAACTCTAAAAGTAAAATAAGTCATACAAGCTTCATATTACAAGTCAGGGGCCTCGAGGGCTCGAATACAAGTGCTCGATCATAGACAAGTCAGCGGAAGCAACAAATATCCGAGTACAGACATAAGTTAAACAAGGTGCCATAAGATGGCTAGCACAAACTGGGATACAGATCGAAAGAGGAGCAGGCCTCCTGCCTGGGATCCTCCTAAACTACTCCTGGTCGTCGTCGGCAGACTGCACGTAGTAGTAGGCACCTCCGGTGTCGTAGGAGTCGTCGTAGGTGGCGTCTGGCTCCTGGGCTCCACCATCTGGTTGCATCATCCGAGAAGAAGGCACAGAAGGGGGAAAAGGGAGAGCAAAGCAACCGTGAGTACTCATCCAAAGTACTCGCAAGCAAGGATCTATACTACAAATGCAATGGTAACAATGATATGGGTAATATCGGTGGACTGAACTGCAGCAAGCGGGAATAAGAGGGGGATAGCTAATCCGAACGAAGACTACGCTTCTGGCAGCCTCCATCTTGCAGCAGTAGAAGAGAATAGATGGTAAGTTCACCAAGTAACATCGAATAGCATAATCCTACTCGGTGATCCTCCCGCACATCACCCTATGAGAGAGCAACCACCGAGTTATATCTGGAACTCATCTGGGTGTGTTTTATCAAGTGTCCGGTTCTAGTTATCATGAGGTCGGAATACAACTCCGGGTCGTCCTTTTACCGAGGGACACGGCTATTCGAATAGATTAACTTCCCTGCAGGGGTGCACAACATAACCCAGCACGCTTGATCCCATTTGGCCGGACACACTTTCCAGGGTCATGCCCGGCCTCGGAAGATCAACACGTCGCAGCCCTACCTAAGCACAACAGAGAGGTCAGCACGCCGGTGTAAACCCTAAGCGCACGAGGGTCTGGGCCCATCGCCCAATGCACACCTGCACGTTGCGAGGGCGGCCGGTAAGCAGACCTAGCCTCTCCTAATACCAGAGTAGGCTTTCCAGTCCAATCCGGCGCGCGCCGCTAAGTCGCCGACGTCAAGAAGGCTTCGGCTGATACCACGACGTCGAGTGCCCATAACTGTTCCCACGCAGCTGGTTAGTGCGTATAGACCAAATGGCCAGACTCAGATCAAATATCCAAACTCGTTAAGCTTGTTATTATGAAATAACCGCGGATAACGACCAGGGCCAGGCCACCTGTCTCCTAGGTGTCTCAACCTGCCCTGTCGCTCCGCCACAAAGATCCACACAGAGGGCCGTCGGGAAAGTATGTCCTTTCAGCCCCCAATCCGTGAATCAACCGCGGGTACTCAACGAGCCGACCCGACTTTAGTCACAACAAGTATCATGTATATGTGTATGTAATATATACCCGTGATCACCCCCAAGTGATCACGGCCCGATAGAATAGCAGGGCAGACGGACAAGGGTGTAGGGCCACTGATGGAATACTAGCATCCTATACTAAGCATTTAGGATTGCAGGTAAAGTATCAACAGTGGTAGCAACAATGACAGGCTATGCAGCAGAATAGGATTATCGAAAGCAGTAACATGCTACACTACTCTAATGCAAGCAGAAGAGAGAAGAGTAGGCGATATTTGGTGATCAAAGGGGGGGCTTGCCTGGAAGCTCGGCAGCCAAAGTGGGGTCGTCAACACCGTAGTCGATCGGGGCAGCAGCAGCGTCGGTCTCGTAGTCTACCGGAGAGAAGAGGGGGAAGAAAAAGTGAATACAATGCAAACAGATGCATGACGATGCATGACATGACATGTAACGGTGATAAGTGTGCCCTAACGCAGTATCGGGTGATACTGACGAAGGGGGAAATCATCCGGGAAAGTATTCCCGGCGTTTCGCGTTTTCGGGCAGATGAAACGGAGGGGGAAAGTTGCGGGTTCGGTATGCTAGGGATGTGTGGTGGACGAACGGTCTGCGTATTCGGATGCGTCTCGAAATTCTGAGCAACTTTGATATATAAATTATTTTCATCCGAGTTACGGTTTAAAAGATATGATTTTCTAAAGTTTTTTTGTCATTTTCTAATTTATTAATTAATAAATAATCAACATTATCCAGAATAGTGCCTGCTGACGTCAGCATGACGTCAGCACGACGTCAGCAGTCAACCAGTCAGTTGACTGAGTCAAACTGACGTGCATGGCCCAGCTGTCATTGACTAAGACTAATTAAACAAGTTTAATTAGTTTAGTTAATTGATTAGGTTAATTAAACAGTGATTAATTAAGTTAATTAATTTGGTTAATTAATTAATTAATATTTTTATATTTATATTTTTAAATTTTTTGTTTCCTGTTCTGGGGTGCGGGGCCCCCCTGGCAGTGGCCGAGGGGGCCTAAACGGGCGACGGGTTCGGGCGCTACGGGCGTGGGGAAGACCCGAGCGAGCGCTCGCCCGTAGTGGCGCGGGACGAGGCCGCCGGGGCGCGGCGGGGCGCTGGCCCAGGGCGCCGGTCGGGGCGAGGCCGCCGGGCGGCGAGCAGCGTGACGGCGAGCGGCGCGACGGCCACCGGCCGGAGGCGGAAGTGGCGGCGTGCGGCGGCTGGGGGGGGCCACGGCGGGGCATCGGAGGCGCGGCCGTGGCGCACTTGAGGGCCAAAGGGCGGGCGCGGCGGCGGGGACGTGGCCGGAGCGGCGCTGCGGTGGTGAGGAAAAGGGGGCGGTGGTGAGCTTCGGGCGGAGGCGAACAGGAGCGGTGCGGTGGCGAGTGCTGTGGTGAGCAGGGGGACGGCGGTGCGGCGGGGCTGCAGGCGCCAAGATGGGGCGGGGCGGCGCGGCTGGTCGCCGGAGGGAGGGCCACGACGAGGCCGCAGCGAGCGGAGGGCGCAGGGGACGGGGCCCGCGGCAGGGGGCGCCGGCGATGCGGTCAGCGCGGCGACAGGGGAAGCGGTGGCACCGAGCGAGGCCATGGGGCACGGGGGGCCAGGGCGTGGCGAGGCGCACGCCGGCGGGGTGAAGCGCGGCCACGGGTGCGCGCCGGGCTGTGGAGTTGCAGGGCGCGGGCGATGCATCGCGGGAGGGGGGGGTCCGGCGTCCGCGGCGTGGTCGGGCTCGATCGGGGGCGGAACTAGGCAGAGGAGAGGAGGAGGACGGGGCCTGCTCACAGCGTTGAAGAGAGGGGCCGGTGCAGTACGGTGGTGAGGCGACAGTCCGGCGAGGCGAGGTAGCTCCAGGCGACGGCGACCGCAGAGGAGGTCAACGCAGGCGTCGCGGCGTCGATGGGTTCCCCGCAGGCTCCCGATCCAATCGAGAGAGGGGGGGAAGTGTCGGTGGGTGGGATATTTTGGGGAGTGGGGGAGGGGAGTTATAGGCTGGGGGTAGTGGGCCGAGGCCCAGTAGATTAGGGTAGGTTAGATTTTATTTTATCTTTTTGCTGTTTGGTTTCCCTTTTCTTTTATTTAATTATTCCTTTTGTGTTTTATTTTATTTAAAATACTTCGGCAATTTTAGAAATTGTAATAACTACACCATAATTGATCTTGCGATATTTAGCACCGCCCGAACATTTTTATTTAACATTTTTAAAACTTATATTGTTTATTTCTTGTTCGGGTCTTATTTCGAACGGGGGGACGGGGTTCTCGATTAACGTGATGTTATCGATAGTAACACGATGACGTGGCATCATTAGCAGAGAATTACTGTAGCGTGATTTCCCGGGCGTTACACCTGTCCATTGTGTCCCTAAGAAAGGAGGTATGACTGTCGTTCCTAATGATAAGAATGAATTGATCCCGCAAAGAATAGTTACAGGTTATAGGATGGTAATTGATTTCCGTAAGTTAAATAAAGCTACTAAGAAAGATCATTACCCCTTACCATTTATTGATCAAATGCTAGAAAGGTCATCCAAACATACGCATTTCTGCTTTCTAGACGGTTATTCCGGTTTCTCTCAAATACCTGTGTCAAAAGGGGATCAAGAAAAGACCACATTTACTTGTCCTTTCGGTACCTTTGCTTATAGACGTATGCCTTTTGGTTTATGTAATGCACCTGCTACCTTTCAAAGATGCATGATGGCTATATTCTTTGACTTTTGTGAAAAGATTGTTGACGTATTCATGGATGATTTATCCATTTACGGAACTTCTTTTGATGATTTCTTAAGCAACCTTGATCGAGTTTTGCAGAGATGTGAAGACACTAATGTGGTCTTGAATTGGGAGAAGTGCCACTTTATGGTTAATGAAGGCATTGTCTTGGGACATAAAATTTCCGAAAGAGGTATAGAAGTCGACAAAGCTAAAGTTGATGCTATTGAAAAGATGCCATGCCCTAAGGATAGCAAAGGTATACGAAGTTTCCTTGGTCATCCCGGGTTTTATAGGAGGTTCATTAAGGACTTCTCCAAAATCTCCAGGCCTCTCACTAATCTTTTACAGAAAGATATTCCTTTTGTCTTTGATGATGATTGTCTAGAAGCATTTGAAATACTTAAGAAAGCATTGATCTCTGCACCTATTGTCCAGCCTCCTGACTGGAATTTACCCTTTGAGATTATGTGCGATGCTAGTGATTATGATGTAGGAGTTGTTTTAGGGCAAAGAGTTGATAAGAAAATTAATGTTATCCAGTATGCTAGTAAAACTCTAGATAGTGCCCAAAGAAATTATGCTATCACTGAGAAAGAATTTTTAGCAGTTGTGTTTGCTTGTGATAAGTTTAGACCCTATATCGTTGATTCTAAAGTAACTATTCACACTGATCATGCTGCTATCAATTACCTTATGGAAAAGAAAGATGCTAAACCTAGACTTATTAGATGGGTTCTCTTGCTGCAAGAATTTGATTTGCATATTATTGATAGAAAGGGAGTTGAGAACCCCGTAGCAGATAACTTGTCTAGGTTAGAGAGTATACTTGATGACCCACAACCTATTGATGATAGCTTTCCTGATGAACAACTAGCTGTTATAAATACTTTGCGTACTGCTCCATGGTATGCTGATTATGCTAATTACATTGTTGCTAAGTTTATACCTCCTAGCTTCACATACCAGCAAAAGAAAAAGTTCTTCTATGATTTGAGGCATTAATTCTGGGATGACCCACATCTTTATAAAGAAGCAGCAGATGGTATTATTAGACGTTGTGTACCTGAGCATGAACAGGAACAGATCCTACGCAAGTGCCACTCCAAAGCTTATGGAGGACACCATGCGGGAGACAGAACTGCACATAAGGTATTGCAATCCGGTTTTTATTGGCCTACTCTCTTCAAGGATGCCCGTAAGTTTGTCTTATCATGTGATGAATCTCAAAGAATCGGTAATATTAGTAGACGTCAAGAAATGCCTATGAATTATTCACTTTTTATTGAACCATTTGATGTTTGGGGCTTTGATTATATGGGACCTTTTCCTGCCTCTAATGGGTACACACATATTCTAGTTGCTGTTGATTACGTTACTAAGTGGGTAGAAGCTATTCCAACTAGTAGTGCCGATCATAACACCTCTATTAAGATGCTTAAAGAAGTTATATTTCCGAGGTTTGGAGTCCCTAGATATCTAATGACTGATGGTGGTTCACACTTTATTCATGGTGCTTTCCGTAAGATGCTTGCTAAGTATGATGTCAACTATAGAATTGCATCACCTTATCACCCACAGACTAGTGGTCAGGTAGAACTAAGTAATAGGGTGTTGAAACTAATCTTGCAAAAGACAGTTAATAGGTCTAGAAAGAATTGGTCCAAGAAACTAGATAATGCATTATGGGCCTATGGAACTGCATACAAAAATCCTATAGGTATGTCTCCATATAAAATGGTATATGGAAAAGCTTGTCACTTACCTCTTGAGCTAGAACATAAGGCATATTGGGCTATCAAAGAGCTCAATTATGATTTCAAACTTGCCGGTGAAAAGAGGTTATTTGACATTAGTTGTCTTGATGAATGGAGAACCCAGGCCTATGAGAATGCCAAACTGTTTAAAGAAAAAGTTAAAAGATGGCATGACAAAAGGATACAAAAGCGTGAGTTTAACGTAGGTGATTATGTTTTGCTATACAACTCTCGTTTAAGATTTTTTGCAGGAAAACTTCTCTCCAAGTGGGAAGGACCTTACGTTATCGAGGAGGTATATCGTTTCGGTGCCATAAAAATCAACAACTTCGAAGGCACAAATCCGAAGGTGGTGAATGGTCAAAGGATCAAACATTATATCTTAGGTAATCCTATAAATGTTGAAACTAATATTATTGAAACCATAACCCCGGAGGAATACATAAGGGACACTTTCCAGAATGATTCAGCCTCCGAAAAGGGAGAGGTACGTGATACGGTAAGTAAACCGACTCCAAAAAAGCTCTAAAGGCAATTTTCTCCGTTTTGGAATATTTAGAAATAATAGAAAAATAAACCGCAGTCCGGAGGAGACACGGGGCCTCCTTGAGGGTAGGGGGCGCGCCCCCCTTCCCAGGGCGCCCCCTGCCTCGAGGGCACCCCGTGTGTCCCCTGGACTCTGTTTTCTTGTGGGTTACTCCTTTTGGTCAGTAAAAAATTCATTATATATACTCCCGAAGGTTTTGACCTCTGTATCACGCAGAATTCCTCTGTTTTCGTTTCGAGCTGCTGTTTTTGACAGATCTAGATCATCATGGCGTCCTCCAACACCCCCGAGGACAAGTTCTTCGAGAAGGTCATCAACCCCTACCTTGCGGAGGTGCTGCACCAGCCCAAAACCATGGAGTTGCATGAGGGGGTGCTGCACATCCGTGATGTTGAGGGGCCGAGAAGGACCGAAAGCGTGGAGACAAGACTCGAAGAAATGGAGCAACAAGTTTTCAAGTGCCAAGGTATGGTGGAACGAGGACTCGACGCCAACCACATGATGATCTCAGAGCTTGCCAACAACCTCAAGATGGACTCAAGGATCTTCGCGGAAGCCATCTCTAATCTTCAAGAGAAGATCGATCAACTCCAAGCCCAGATCTATGTCCTGCAGAACCGAAACTGTGAGTATGAATATATATTCAAGAACATGAGTTTGGCTGCAGATTTGAGTATCCCGGAGACTCGATCATCCTTCTATGATGGTGAGCCCATGCTTTGGAAGACGAGCAACAAGCCTACATCAGCAACAACTCCATCATCACCAACCCCGAAGAAGGAGACATAATCATATGGGTATGGGCACTCCCCTTGGCAGCTGCCAAGCTTGGGGGAGTGAACCCGGTATCGTATCACCATCACTCTTATCTTTACCGTTTTACTTAGTTCGATCCGTTTGGTAGTATCTTGATCTATTAGAATAAAGTTAGCATGATCTAGTTGCGAGCTTCTGCTTTGTGAGCTTTATCCTTTGTAATCGAGTCCGTGAGCTATATAATAAAGATTAGTGTTGAGTCAAGGGCTTAATTTCCTCACTTGGGTCATGATAAAAAGAAAGAAAACAAAAAGAGTATCAAATAGGTCATATCGATCTTATGGGAAGTAATGACCTCACATACAAGGGTATGATAAATAAAAGTTGTTGGGAGGTGACAAACATAGTTTTGGTCATCGTTGCAATTAATAGGAAGTAATTAAAGAAGAGAGGCTTCACATATAAATATACTATCTTGGACATTTTTTATGATTGTGAGCACTCATTAAAGTATGACATGCTAAAGAGTTGATGTTGGACAAGGAAGACAACATAATGGGTTATGTCTTCTTATATCCGAAATAAAGTATATTGTCATGGATCTTCCAACATGTTGAGCTTGCCTTTCTCCCTCATGCTAGCCAAAACTCCTCGCACTAAGTACAGATACTACTTGTGCTTCCATATATCCTTAAACCCAGTTTTGCCATGAGAGTCCACCATACCTACCTATGGATTGAGAAAGATCCTTCCAAGTAAGTTGTCATGTTGCAAATCCGCTAAAATATGTATGATTTATTAGTGTGGGAGAAATTAGCTTTATACGAGCTTGTGATATGGAAGTAATAAAAGCAACGGACTGCATAATAAAGGTCCTTATCACGAGTGGCAATATAAAGCGAAGTTCCTCTATGCTAAGACTTTGTGCATCCAACCATAAAAACACATGACAACCTCTGCTTCCCTCTGTGAAGGGCCTATCTTTTATTCTTGTCTTGTAAGTGTCAAGGTGAAATCCACATTTCCTTTGTACATTTTATCCTTTGGTAAGCACATTGTGTTGGAAAGATCTTGATATATATACCCACTTGGATGTAAGTTTTCATGATCGATTACTGCTGACATTACCCTTGAGGTAAAAGGTTGGGACGCAACACCATAAGCCCCTATCTTTCTCTGTGTCTGATTAAAACTCCATAAACATAAGTATTGCGTGAGCGTGAGCAATTGTGAAAGACTATATGATAGTTGAGTATGTAGGCTTACTGAAAAGCTCTTATATTGACTCTTTGCGATGTTACGATAAATTGCAATTGCTTCAATGACCGAGACCAAAGTTTGTTAGTTTCCAATGAAGTTTATGATTCATACTTGATATTGTCGATGAATTGTTACTTTAGCATAATGATCATATGACTATATTTATATAAGCTGTTGTTATGAGAATGATCATGATGCCCTCATGTTCGTATTCTGTTTTTATCGACACCTCTATCTCTAAACATGTGGACATATTTTTCGATATTGGCTTTCGCTTGAGGACAAGCGAGGTCTAAGCTTGGGGGAGTTGATACGTCCATTTTGCATCATGCTTATAAGTTGATATTTATTGCATTATGGGTTGTTCATACATGTTTTGTCACAATACTTATGCCTTTTCTCTCTTATTTTGCAAGGTTTACATGAAGAGGGAGAATGCCGGCAACTGGAAATCTGGGCTGGAAAAGGGAGCAAACTCTAGAAACCTATTCTACACAACTCCAAAAGCCCTGAAACTCCACATAACATCGTTTTAGAAAATATAAAAAATATCTGGCGAAAGAAACCCACGAGAGGGGCCACTGGCTGGCCTCGAGGGCCAGCCGGTGGGCCCCCGGTACCCATCTTCTCCTATATGAAGAGTTTTGACCTGGAAAAAATCAAGGAGAGGCTTTCGGGACCAGACGCCGCCGTCTCGAGGCGGAACCGAGGCGGAAACTAATCTAGGGCTCCGACAGAGCTGTTCTGTCGGGGATACTTCCCTCCGGGAGGGGGAAATCATCACCGCCGTCATCACCAACAACTCTCCCATCTTGGGGAGGGCTATCTTCATCAACATCTTCACCAGCACCATCTCCTCTCAAACCCTAGTTCATCTCTCGTATCCAATCTTTGTACCCAAACCTCAGATTGGTACCTGTGGGTTGCTAGTAGTGTTGATTACTCCTTGTAGTTGATGCTAGTTGGTTTATTTGGAAGATCATATGTTCAGATTCATTATGCATATTAATACCCCTCTGATCATGAACAATATTATGTCTTGTGAGTAGTTACTTTTGTTCCTGAGGACATGGGAGAAGTCTTGCTATCAGTAGTCGTGTGAATTTGGTCTTCGTTCGATATTTTGATGAGATGTATGTTGTCTCTCCTCTAGTGGTGTCAAGTGAACGTCGACTACATGACACTTCACCATTATTTGGGACTATAGTAAGGCATTGGGAAGTAATAAGTAGATGATGGGTTGCTAGAGTGACAGAAGCTTAAACCCTAGTTTATGCGTTGCTTCGTAAGGGGCTGATTTGGATCCATATGTTTCAGGCTACGGTTAGGTTTACCTTAATACTTATTTTGTAGTTGCGGATGCTTGCATTAGAGGTTAATCATAAGTGGGAGGCTTGTCCAAGTAAGGGAAGCACCCAAGCACCGGTCCACCCACATACCAAATTATCAAAGTACCGAACGCGAATCAGATGATCGTGATGAAAACTAGCTTGGCGATAATTCCCATATGTCCTCGGGAGCACTTTACCTTGCATAAGATTTTGTCCAGGCCTGTCCTTTGCTACATAAAGGATTGGGACACCTTGCTACACCTTATTTACTTTTGTCTTTTGTCACTTGCTACCAATGATCTTATCACAAAACTATATGTTACCTATAATTTCAGTGCTTGTAGAAAATACCTTACTGAAAACTGCCTATCATTTCATTCTACTCCTCGTTGGGTTCGACACTCTTACTTATCGAAAGGACTAGATAGATCCCCTGCACTTGTGGGTCATCAATATTCTTCATGATTCTCTTTTTATGTTTCAATTCTTATCTTTTATGCGAGCATCATTGAAATCATCATGCCTAGCTAAAAGGCATTAAAGAAAAGTGCTTGTTGGGAGACAACCCAATATTTACCCCTACTGTTTTTGTGTGTTCACATGATTAATCTACTGTAGTAATCATGTTTTATAGCTTTTGTTTCAATAAAGTACCAAGTAGAACCTTCGGGAAGACTTGGGTGAAAGTTAATGCGATCTTGCTATAAAAAACAGAAACTTTTGCGCTCACGAGATTAGCTGCCTTTTTTTTACAGAAGAGTGCTTTTGAGTTGATTCTTTTTACAGAAGATCAATAGACAAATTCCTCATGTCCACCAATTTATTTGAGAATTTTTAGAGTTACAGAAGTATTCAAAAGTTACAGATTGCTACAGACCGTTCTGTTTTTGACAGATTCTGTTTTCTATGTGTTGTTTGCTTATTTTGATGAATCTATGAGTAGTATCGGAGGGTATGAACCATAGAGAAGTTGGAATACGGTAGATATTACACCAATATGATTTTAGAATGATTTCATAACAGTAACTAAGTGGTGGTTTTATTTTCTTATACTAACAGAGCTTACGAGTTTTCTGTTGAGTTTTGTGTTGTGAAGTTTTCAAGTTTTGGGTAAAAATTCGATGGACTATGGAATAAGGAGTGGCAAGAGCCTAAGCTTGGGGATACCCAAGGCACCACAAGGTAAAATTCAAGGACAACCAAAAGCCTAAGTTTTGGGATGCCCCGGGAAGGCATCCCCTCTTTCGTCTTCGTCTATCGGTAACTTACTTGATGCTATATTTTTATTCACCACATGATATGTGTTTTTCCTGGAGTGTCAATTTTTTTTATTTTTTTTGCTTGCTATTTGAATAATATCCCAAGATCTGAAATTCTTAAATTTAGAGAGTCTTCACATAGTTATATAATTATTCAACTACTCATTGATCTTCACTTATATCTTTCGGAGTAGTTTGTCATTTGCTCTAGTACTTTACTTATATCTTTTTAGAGCACGTCAGTGGTTTTATTTTGAAGAAATAGATGAACTCTCATGCTTCACTTATATTATTTTGAGAGTCTTTTAGAACAGCATGGTAATTGGCTTAGGTTATGAATTTAGTCCTAGTATGATAGGCATCCAAGAGGGATATAATAAAAACTTTCATAAAAGTGCATTGAATATTATGAGAAGTTTGATACTTGATGATTGTTTTGAGATATGAGGATGGTGATGTTAAAGTCATGCTAGTAGAGTAGTTGTGAATTTGAGAAATACTTGTGTTAAGGTTTGCAAGTCCCATAGCATGCACGTATGGTAACCGTTGTGTGACAAATTTGAAGCATGAGGTATTTCATTGAGTATCATCCTTTGTGTGGAGGTCAGGATCGCGTGATGGTTAACTCCTACCAACCCTTCCCCTAGGAGCATGCGTGTAGTACTTTGTTTTGATGACTTGTAGATTTTTGCAATAAGTATGTGAGTTCTTTATGACTAATGTTGAGTCCATGAATTATACGCACTCTCACCCTTCCACCATTGCTAGCCTCTATTGTACCACACAACTTTCGTCGGTACCATACACCCACCATATACCTTCCTCAAAACAGCCACCATACCTACTTATTATGGCATTTCCATAGTCATTCCGAAATATATTGTCATGCAACTTTCAACTGTTCTTTTTATTATGACACGCTTCATCATTGTCATATTGCTATGCATTATCATGTAGTTGACATTGTATTTGTGGCTAGGCCACTATGCATAATTTTTCATACATGTCACTCTTGATTCATTGCACATCCCGGTACACCGTCGGAGGCATTCATATAGAGTCATACTTTGTTCTAGTATCGAGTTGTAATATCGAGTTTTAAGTAAATAAAAGTGTGATGATCATCATTATTAGAGCATTGTTCCAAAGAAAAAAAATAAAAAAAATAAGGAAAGGTCAAAGAAAAAAGAAAGGCCCAAAAAAAGGAAAAAATGAAAAAAATAAAAAAAATGAAAAATAAAGAAAAGAAGGGACAATGCTACTATCTTTTTTCACACTTGTGCTTCAAAGTAGCACCATGATCTTCATGATAGAGAGTCTCTTGTTTTGTCACCTTCATATACTAGTGAGAATTTTCATTATAGAACTTGGCTTGTATATTCCAACGATGGGCTTCCTCAAATGCCCTAGGTCTTCGTGAGCAAACAAGTTGGATGCACACCCACTTAGTTTCTTTTGTTGAGCTTTCATACATTTTTAGCTCTAATGCATCCGTTGCATGGCAATCCCTACTCACTCACATTGATATCTATTAATGGGCATCTCCATAGCCCATCGATACGCCTAGTTGATGTGAATCCATCTTCCTCTTTGTATCTTCTCCACAACCACCAATCCATTCCACCTATAGTGTTATATCCATGACTCACGCGCATGTATTGCATGAAAGTTAAAAATGTTTGAAATTTTTTAAGTATGAAACAATTGCTTAGCTGAAACTGTTACTTCTCGAGCTTGCATTATATTCCCTCGAAGAGGAAAGAAAGATGCAGCACAATAGCGTAAGTATTTTTTTGCAGATGGATATGCAAGTGGCATGATGGAGGGGAGGATGCCTAACCAGCATATTACATGCATACGATGAGTGATGGCTGAGGTGCAATGTTTTGGTATATGCCGTATTAATTATGAATATCGATTTATCTAGATGACATATGTGATTCAGAAGGGAGCGAGCACGATGAATCTTCCAGAGAAGTTGCAGTGGGGACTTGCTTTGATATGCTTGTTGAACAAATAAAACAACAACGACTGCTAAATGTGCCTGTACTTTTAAGACGACAAGGGCATGTTAGATGTCTTCTTATTTTTCTTTTTCTTTTACTTCTCCTCCTCCTTATGCTCATTGACTCGTGTAGGGCTTTCTTGGTGCTTGTGCACAATACTCTTTGTCAGATATAATCTGCACCATATCAGCATACGGAAGTGAGCCAGTGAGGTGACTCGTTCTGATTCTTTTTTGCAGCCGTAGGAACACATAGTTTGGATCCCAGGCATGCACGACGGTTGGTCCGGTCCTAACGTGAAAATTGAAACGCGAGGAAGAATTTTCGGCCCATTCTCGATCATGCCACTGGTGGACTGTGGACAGAAGAGAGGCCAGTGCAGCCGGGAGCCCACAGCCGCGACCGCCCGAGCACGCAGCGCAGCTGCAACCAACCTTGGCTCAAAAAAAAAAAAACGCTGCAACCAACCAATCAGAGCCGAGGAACACCGACGCCACGGATCGCTCCCCACGATCCGCGTGCCTCAGCCGAAACCAAATCCTCACCATCCATGCCTCGCAGATCCAACGCTCGAAACTCCCCTCCCCTCCCAAAACACAGAGCGCGGAAAATTCCCCGGACTCGCGCCCACCCGCCGTCTCCCTCCTTAAAACGGCCCCCGAATCCCTCCTCCTTCCTCATTCCAACTCCCAAATCTCCCAAGCAAAGGCAATCCTCTCTCCACGCCCCCGCAGCATACCCTCCTGTCCCGATGGCCCGCACGAAGCAGACGGCGAGGAAGTCCACCGGCGGCAAGGCGCCGCGGAAGCAGCTGGCCACCAAGGCGGCTCGCAAGTCCGCCCCGGCCACCGGCGGCGTCAAGAAGCCCCACCGCTTCCGCCCCGGCACCGTCGCGCTCCGGGAGATCCGCAAGTACCAGAAGAGCACCGAGCTGCTCATCCGCAAGCTGCCCTTTCAGCGCCTGGTGCGGGAGATCGCGCAGGACTTCAAGACCGACCTCCGCTTCCAGAGCTCCGCCGTCTCCGCGCTCCAGGAGGCCGCCGAGTCCTACCTCGTCGGGCTATTCGAGGACACCAACCTCTGCGCCATCCACGCCAAGCGCGTCACCATCATGCCCAAGGACATCCAGCTCGCCCGCCGCATCCGTGGCGAGAGGGCCTAGGCTGCTTCCTGCTCCCCAGTGTCTGATCTGGTCTTGAGGTGTAGAGATGCGTTAGTTTCATGGTAGTGTTATGTTCCATCTCTGCTATCATGGCTGTGTTATGTTCAGTGTATGCCTGATGTTACCCTCTTGTTATCATCAGCAATGTGAAAGTTGGCTATCTGATCTTAATTTTGTGCTTCGTGATGCCTTTCTCTGTCTGTAAACTTGAAACATCTAGCAACAGTTTCTTAGCGTTATCCGTCCCTAAAGCCCCACGAAATTGCCCTTTGCTCCTTCAGTTTTCAGTTTGTTCCATCTCATGATTAGTAGGTTTACCCCCTGATGTTTGCTAGGTACTGAAAGTTTCTGAAATCTGTCCGCGTGTTTTCACTGTACGTCACCGGCTTCCTGACATTCCAAACCCATAATAGCCTTTCAAATCAGCCTTCCATACAACAGTCCTTCCAAACCCATATATTCGTATCATTTCAGAACCAAAAAGGAAATTAGCATGTACTACTGTAGAACTGTAAAAGTATTAAGTGTTTCTATTCCCCCCTTTTTTTGCAAGCATTTGTTGGGGAAGGTTGACTCATGATTGATGAGTAATTCTTAAAAAAAAATGATTGATGAGTGATGCCTAGTATGCAGCCCCTGGTGCATCATGTATGCCTGAAGAGATGGGAAGTTACCAATCTGATCTTAGGCATCACTGCTTGTTTTTACGATTTCAGCAAATGGTTTGGAATATCCCAATGGTTAGATTTCTCGCTGGAAAGGTTTTCAAAACTGCCCCTCTTTCAGCTTCAGTGATCTCTTTGTCTATGTCAATTTTGCTGGAATTAATTGGTGCCACTGTATCTGACGAACCTGATTTCCATATGCTCCAGCTCAGTTCAATGTGCCCCCCTGCTGATGGTGTGATGTTACCGATGTTGTTCCAAATCTGATCTTATGAATTTTGTAGGAACTCTATAGGATAGGATTTTGCCTCCAAAAAATAAATATAGGATAGGATAAGCAAAGGAAAAATTCCTTTGAAGCCCTTTGGTTTATAGAAATGGTTTCCTATTCCTATGTATGGTAGGAATCAACCCTTCACATTTTGAAGGAAAACACATTAGCCTGGACTCAATGGAAAAATTCCTATCCTATGCACCAAATAGCATCTCTTTCTCTATAGGAATTGAGATGCATGTCATTTCACTTCCTATGATTTTTCTATTCCTATAAAATTCCTATACTATGCACCAAATTGCATCTCTTTCTCTACAGGAATTGAGGCGCATGTCATTTCACTTCCTATGATTTTTCTATTCCTATAAAATTTCTATCATATGAACCAAAGGAGGCCTCAACACTTTGCGGGCAAGCTCTCAAATTAGACCATCGTCCTGCTTTATATTATTATATAGTAGTATAAAGCAACAACCGGAGTGCGCGACCGAACAATACAAGATGGCGAGAAAGCCCTCTTATAAAGCCGATCAAAGAGTAACCGGGCAACAAAAATCGCATCGAAAAAGGACACACAAAGGCACAAGAAAAGAACATGAAGACATTTCTGAGCAAGAGCAAATGAAGGTGTGAAGTTTGAACACCTCGCCACAGCCCGACATACGGCGTCTGAGCTCCACGACAACACCCTTGAGAGGGTAACGGTGCAAAGCGTGCCGCTCCCGAGTCCGGACAGACATGGATTTTCACTCGGAGCCCTGATATTGGGGAAAGACCCGCAACGACATCTTCAAGAGGAAAGCGGCGCCCACCGAAAACTCAACTGCATCACCACGAGGCACCAGGTTATCGTTGCGGCGCATTCCAACCTACCCAAACCAGATCTAGGCATCGCCACCTCCGCCCGAGGAGAATGCGCCACTGCCATCCGTCGCTATACCCCTTGTTGCCCACATGACATCAGACACCCTCCTTCCATTACATGAGCTTGTGCCATTCTCGTTGGTACAATATGTAGATGATTGTCTTGCACATGTTGTTGTGCTTGTATTGACTCTCTTTTTTGCGAATAAAACTTTTTTTTTTGAAAGATCGAGCAAAATGCTGGCATTCCATATCATAAGCAGAAAGCAATGGGAAATACAAAGTTGGGTGCTGGCCCTACCTGACAAAAAGGCATAAAACCAAAAAACAGCAAAATTTTCACATGGATTATATTCTCATGGAGGATCCCAGAAGGGGCTCTCTAGATGGACTGCTCCCGCTTGCCGCCATAGCTCAATGGAGTTTTCAATGGCTCTTGAAATCTCTTGGGCCGACGCGATCTTCCCGTTGAACAGGCATCGGTTTCTTTCTCGCCAAATTTCCCAACATGTCAACAGCATCGTGGCCTGGCAAGCCCTCCTTTGTGTTAGCTGCGTGTTTGCCATGATCACCCTGAAGAATTCGCTTGCATCTTTGCCGTGGGGGTGGTGTCTTTTGTGTAGCATGTGGCATCCTCCTCTTGCACCCACCCTTGACCACACGTCACAGGCAACTGGGCAGGACCAAAACAGGTGTTGTATCGTCTCCAGGTTGCGAAAACACAAGGGGCAAAAATAGTTGTTTGGCCAGCCCCTTTGTTGAAGCCTGTCGGAAGTCCAAAGTCGGTTTTGGACAAGCAACCATATGAATATCTTGATATTTCCTGGAACCTTTGCTTGCCAGATGAGCTTATCCCAGTCAACTTGCACTCTTCCTTGAAATTGGGCCGTGTATGCAGATCGAGATGAGTATTTTTCCTTTTTCTTCCAGAACCCACCGGATTTCATCTCCCTGTTCATCGTTGAGTGTCACGCCCCTGGATCTTATCTTGCGGTGTAGTACCAAAAAATCTCTCATTATTGGTTGTACATTTCCATGTCTCAGGTCTTTTATCCATGTGTCTTCCGAGAGGGCCTCTTTTACGGTTTTTTTCCCCCGACTAGAATGCTTGTAGATCGCCGGGTGAGCACTAGCTAGGGTGTCTGCTCCCAGCCAAGTAGAGTGCCAGAATAGGGCAGTGTTCCCATCTCCGATGGAGACAGATGTTGCCGCCGCAAACAGGGCCTTATCCTTGGCATTGCATGGTGTTTCAGTGCCAACCCATGGCCTCTCGGGGCTAGTCCAGGAGGTCCAGAGCCATCTTAGCCTGAGAGCTCGGCTAAAACGTTCTAGGTCCAGGATCCCTAGGCCTCCAAGCGATGTTGGAGCGCAGACTGCCGTCCAGTTAACCTTGCAGCTCCCTCCCGTGATCTCTTCGTCCTGTTTCCAGAGGAATCTACGTCGGCTTTTATCTATCTCCTTGAGAAGCTTCTTTGGAACTTGCAACACTGTGAGCGCGAAAGCTGGCATGGCGCTAAGGACGCATCTAACCAGAATGCGCCTGCTAGCTAATGGTAGAAGTTTCCCTTTCCAACCTGCTAGCCGAGCTCTGATCCTATCAAGGATAAACTGTAGGTTTGCCAACTTGAGCCTCGATAGAGAGAGAGGTAGGCCTAAATAAGTAGACGGGAAAGTGCCCAGCGTTCCTCCGAAATTCAGTAGAATGCTATCTAAGTCTAGATCTTCGCATCGGATTGGTAAGGCTGTAGACTTTGATGGGTTGATGCGGAGGCCAGAGGCTGCACCAAACTCCTGGAGGATGTTCATTAGGGCATCTACCTCCTGCTTTACAGGGTTAGCGAAGATGACGGCGTCGTCAGCATAGAGGCTGATTCTTAGCTTTAGCTCGCGGCCTGGGAGCGGCGCGATGATGCCTTGATCTGCTGCCGCCTACAGCAGATGGTGAAGCGTGTCAATGGCGAGGATAAAAAGAAACGATGATAGGGGGTCGCCCTGACGTAGGCCTCGTCGGTGGTTAATCCTTTTCCCGGGGGCGCCGTTAAGGATGAAAGAAGAGGAGGACGTGGATAGGAGGAGAGCTATCCAGTCTCTCCAACGGGCGCTAAAGCCTCGTTGTTGCAGCAGCTCAAGAATGTATTCCCATGAGACGTTGTCGAAAGCTTTGGCAATATCTAGCTTGAGTAGGAGAGCCGGCGTTTTCTTTCTATGAAGAGCTTTGATGCAGTTTTGAACGTATAGAAAGCTATCGTGAATGCACTTAGTGCGGAGGAAAGCTGATTGGGCCGGAGAGATGAGCATTGGCACTACGGTCGCCAGCCTAAGGGAAAGCACTTTGGAGATCAGCTTCCCAATGGAGTGTATTAGGCTTATAGGTCTGTAATCGTTGATCGTGGCTGCCCCATCCTTTTTAGGAAGAAGAACCACCGCCGCTGTGTTGACCGCTCTGAGGTTTCCCCCTAGCAAGTTGTAGAATTGGCTGAAAGCCGCCATGATGTCCCCTTTGATTGTGGGCCAGCAGGATCTGAAGAAGGCACCGGAGAACCCATCCGGCCCCGGCGAGCTGTCCGCCGGCGATGCTTTGACTGCACGCCAGACCTCTTCCTTAGTGAAGGGGTTGTCTAGACCTCCCCCTTGTAGCCTAGGCATTTGTAGGGATTGCCAATTAACCGATGTTTCGCGTTGCATAGTCGTGCCTAGAAGGGAGGAGAAGTGGGAATGAATGGTTTTTTCCTTTTCCTCGTGAGAGGAAACTAAATCTCCTGCAGGTCCCTGTATTGTATGGATGAACGCTTTCCTCCTCCTAGCGTTGATTTTTGCTTGGAAGAATGCCGATGGTGCATCCCCCGCCCTCAGCCATGTTATCCTAGAAGCTTGGCGTTTCCTTGCACGCTCTACTGCTGCCAGCCCAAGAATCCTATATTTAAGTAGCTTGCGTAGGTTGAATTCAGCATTGGAGAGAGCTCTAGATTCTTGAGCAATGTCCAAGCGTAGCACCACCTCTTGAGCAATTTGCATCTTCACTTTGGCTCCTCCAAAGAGAGACTTGCTCCATATCTTGAGGTCTTTTTCTACACGGCCCATCTTAACTTTTAGCCTCTCAAACGCGCAGTTCACGGCAGTTGGCCTATTCCATGCGTTTTGAACTGTTTCTTGGAACCGAGGGCAGCGCGGCCAGAAATACTCAAATCTGAACCTCGCTGGTCGGGGTGGAGCTGCCGCCGAAGCAAGAAGCAATGGGCAATGATCTGAGCAGGAGGTGGCCGCGGCGTGAAGGAGGTAAGATGGGAACAGCCCTTCCCATTCAATATTGCAGAAAAAATTATCTATGCTCACTAAGGTCGGGTTTCGTCGTTCGTTGCTCCATGTGAAACGCCGATTCTTACATTTGATCTCACGTAAGTGGCCCGCGTTGATCGCGGCCCTGAATTTCCCCATCATTCTACGGTTAATGTTGCCGTTGTTTTTGTCCCTAGCTTCGTAAATGATGTTGAAATCGCCGTTGATGAGCCAAGGTTGGCCTATCGGGGGGGCGATGGAGGCTAGTTCCGCTAGGAAGTCGTCTTTCCGTTCCTCGTCGGAGGGGTCGTACACTGTGGTGAGCCAGAACTCTGTGTTAGTCTCTGGAAAGGTCACCTTGGCGGTGATGGAGAAACGGCCTATGGCATGCGACTGAATTGTGACCGTGGAGGAGTTCCAGAACATGGCAGCCCCTCCTCTTGTGCCAATTGCTGGAAGGACGATGCATTGGTCTAACCAAGATCCTCCTATTTCTCTAACTAAGCCGGGGGACCAACAATCTATCTTGGTCTCTTGGATGCAAAGAATGGTGCTCTTTTGAGCAAGAGCAGTGTCTCTAATCACTGCGCGCCTGGCTGGGGTATTCAGGCCCCTCACGTTCCAACTCATCACTGGGATGTTGGGTTCAATCATCCTAAAAGCAGACTAAAGCTCTTGCCTAAATGGTAGTAGCCAGGATGATCCTTAACTGAAAGCCGACGACCACTAAGATGCAATGAAGAAAAGTGGAACGGGTACACCAGCCCACGGTCCTGGGGTTTCCGGCGGCCACCAATAGGCCCCAAATTCCGCCGGAAAACAACTAACCATCTAAACCTAACACTGAAACAGACCAACACGCTGAAGAAAAGAGATGACTCTATCCAGCGTAGTGCTGGTCGTCGTCGGCCGGCTGTAGGTCTGAGGCGCTCTAACATGGAGTAACAGGCCTGGAGGCATCTCCCTGGAGGCTCGGCACCCCGGCGATTGCCTTGAGTGCACGTGCATCTAAACTTGTGAGCTTGGCGATGGCCGCAATGTCTTCATCAGAGAGCGGCTCATCGAAGCGCCGGATCAGGGCCTCAGCAGCACGCGCCGTCATCTTCTCCTTTGGCCCCAGGACTCCAAGGCCCTGAACCAGCCTCAGCGTGCCCCGCTGTGAAACAGGCACCGGAGAAGGGTTTGCAGCCTGCCGAGCACTGTGCCGTACAGCCTTGGCCTGAGGCCGGCCTTTGAGCGGATTCTTGTCCCTCGCCGGTGGTTTCCCAACTATCGCCGACGGCATCTTTGAGAAGAGGGGCTGTTTTGGATCTTCTCCCTCTTCTCCCTGGAGCTTGATCTCCGTGACTCTCTGCGTGACAGCCCCAAGCTGCATCTCATGGTTGTCAGCCGCCGCCGGGGTGTGACGAGCCAGTGAGAGGGCCGGGCCCATGCTGAGAGAGTCATCGCTGTCGCCCCCCTCCCTGTCGTTGAAACAGAGTGGCCTCACTAGCTTGGCCGCGATCATCTCGTCGAGCTTCGAAGCCATGGCATCAGGCCTCTCAGGCTGTGGGATGCTCTTTGGGGTTTCCTGGAAGAATTCTTCCACCGGGTCCGGGGTCTTCTCCCTCACTGCATTGGCTGGAGGGATCTACGACTCCACCGCACCCCCAAGCTTGCGCGGCGGGGCGAGCAGGGAGGAGCTAGCAGAAGATCCAGCCTCCGGCTGTCCCTTGCGACGAGCCGTCTCTTTCCCCCTGGCGTTGGAGGAACGGGGCTGCGCCACTGGGACCTCCCTCCTCTTGGGCTCGATCGCCTGCCTTGAGTCCGCGCAGAGGTGCCTGCCCCTTGGCGCGCCCTGACGATGGCGTGAGGTGGGGGTGCGGCTGCGGCTACGGGCCGCCGGGGTCTTCTGGGTGGTGACAGAGGTACGGTCGCTCGCGCGCCCCCTGCCCAGGAGCGTGTCCTTCCAGCTGCGCCGGCAGGCCCCGGCAGCCAGTAGGAGCCACCCGCGTGGTGGGGCACATCGAGGGTGCGGGGGCCGTTGCCGTGCGGCCATCTTCAGTTCCGGCGACCCAGACGCCCGACTCGGTGCGAGGGAAGGGCCGCTCGTCGGGCTCGTCGTCGTCAGAGGGGATGCCGCTCTGCGGCGAGCGGGACGACCACGGCGAGAGCGGGGTCCAATCCTCTACACGGTCCAGGTGGAGAAGAAGCTCGTACTGCAGGAGTTCCGGTGGTGGAGCCACCGCACGGCTCGGGGGGGAGAACCCCACCATCTCCTCGATCCTTCCCGCCCCCCTGGCGTGCTTCCAAATCGTGCGGCGGGTGGGGATGTGCGCCGTGTCCCAGCACCACACCCAGCAAGCGAAGATCTTGGTGTCGACCCGCTCATGCGTCCGGCTGTCGAGGCGATCGATGATCACCTTGTCTCCAATGGCCTCCTTGGCTCCCTCCAGCGTCCAGAGCTGCTGCGGTAGTTTCTCGATGACGACCCGCACATGGAGCATCCATTTGAGCCGGACGGCGTGGGCCTCCTCCCGCCATGGCTCCAGCAGGAACGGCACCCCGTCCACCGAGAGGGAGCCGTGCCGCACCGCCAGGTCCTTGTGTGCAGGCATGGTGAAGTAGACGAAGAAGTCTTCAGGGTCGTGGCAGGTGACGCGAAGCAGGTGGGGCGGGATCTTGAACTCACGCTCGAGCGCACGCCCCAGCGAGAGGGGGCTCGCCGCGTGCACCTTGGTGCCCACCGCGGTGACTACCACCGCATGCTGGTTCAGCATGAACACTTGGTGCTCCATCTCCGGCGAGGAGGATATCACCTTGTGGCTATTGCGGGGGCGGCGTGCGTGGTTGATGAGGGGTGCATGCTCCATGATGAGGCAGGACGCCGGCTGGGGAGCGGCGGGCGGGGGGAAGACGATGCGATCACCAACCGACCGGCGAGGGGGTGGCCGTTGGTGCGGAGCAGCAGAGGCGGCGGCGGAGTGGCGATGATTATTGGGGCACTGCCAGCCAAAATGCCCCTGCCGCCTGCAGATGATGCAGCGGAGAGGGTCTCTATAGTCTATCCTACGGTGGCGACGGCTGAGGCAACGGAAGCAGCGTCCTTTGAATCTCTTTAAGAAGGCGTCGCGACCATGGGAGGGCCGATGGCCGGAGGCTTGATGGTGGCGCATGCTACCCCTACCCTGCCGCGGACTAAATGCTTCCCGGCTGGCGCGGCGGAGCTTGCGCGATTGATGGACTGTCCATCCCTCTTCAATGTCGTCGTCGACCGGAGGGGGAAGGGGAAGATGGCTTACCACGATGGATTTGAGGCGGGGGCGCTCGGATTGGGAGGGCAAGCCGCCTGCCAGCGGTCCGAAGCCCACCTCCCCCCACCTCGCATCCGCGCCGGATCCAGGCAGCGCGTCGCCGTCCAGCGGGCCAAGGCCCTCCTCCGTCGCCTCAGCACCAGATCCATGCTGGAGACAGCCTGGCCGCCGGGGAATCCGCGTCGAGGAGGACAGGGGGGGTCTCCGGGACCTCCGACGGACCGCTGGATCCGCCCGGGCTCCCCCCCTTTTCAGGGGTGCTCCATACCAGCGGAGCGGAGGCCGGCGCCGGGCCACGCGGCGAGGTAGGGGAGCGGGCCATAGCCCCTAGGGGCGGAGGCGAAGTGACCGTAGGGAAAGAGGGTGGCCGCCGCGGCCGGGGTGGCCAGCGGCGCGGACGGGGAGAGGATAGGGGAGAGGGGCTGCGAATAAAACTTACATTACTCAATCCCAGGGTTACAATTAGCGAGGCACAAGGTCTCGACATTCTCCGGGACAGAATATGTATTTTGTTGTTTGTATGTTGTTTACCTTGTAAGACTTGATGCCTTGTTTGGGCCTTTATTAATTCATAGCCTGGAGTTGCTCATGCCTTTCGTCTAAAAATATAGATCTAAATAGTTGTATAAGATCTGCTCCTAATTTTCTTGGAAGTAAATTAATGATACTAAAGTTCAACCTTTTATGATGGAAGCATCGCATTATTAAAATCATCTCTTGTGATCTAAAAAAAAAATAGTAGTACTCGCTCTCTACGTCAAGTCTCTAAAACGTCTTATATTTGTTTACAGACGAATACCTGAAAAAACTTAGCCACAAAGCCATCTTGTGTAATCTGGAAGACAACATCTCACTAGCAGGATAGAATACAAACTAGACAAATGACACGGTGAAAAGGAAAACGAGCTAGACATATTCTCTAGAGGATAGATCTAGACACTTCCTAAAATCAGAAACACCAGACCAAAATTGCTAGCTCATGTGTTATTGAGCAACACTTAGACGCAAAATGCATCAAATAGGATTAACCCTTTCCCCCTCTCCTCTGACGGCCATTGTTGAGCGCCCCACGCTTATAATGGTTTTTAAAGAGAGAGAAAACACCGGACTATATTAAGCACGTATAGTACCTTTTTTTAGGTTATTAAGCCGGAACAGTAGAGTTTACGTAGACCGGGGTAACGAGCTTTGAATCAATCGCGCTGCAGCGGGCTCTAATGGGCTAGTTTAGGCGGAGCCCAAGAAAATAGGTATGATTTTTCTTTTTACATATATTATTAAAAAATTAACTCCTCAAAAGTATTATTCAAATAATATTTTCACTAGTTGTAGATACTTCCAATTTAGAAAAGGTAAACTGAAGAAAAAAAGGTACACATGTTGCAAAAAAAGGGCAGTGCATATATGTAAGAACGATCTTATAATTTTAAAAAACCATTTATTTTAGCAAAAATATTCTGTATGTGAAATAATTTTTAGATGTTGCAAGAAAAATGTTCGCGTGTATTCAAATAAATGTTCATGTCTTTCTCAAAAAAATATTTGTATATTTTTAAAAATCTTGTATGGAAAATAAATGTACTTATGTACTCTTTCGCTTCGTAAACACCATGCATTATGCTCTAATGATGGATTATGAAATATGCAAAAGGAAGAAGACTTCAGCGCCCTATAAAAGATTTAAATGTAATTTTATCTTTTGTATGGATGTGTTTGTAAGGACATGTGGTATTTAATACTCCCTCTGTAAACTAATATAAGAGCGTTTAGGTCACTACTTTAGTAATCTAAACGCTTTTATATTAGTTTACATAGGAAGTACATGGTTTTGGGCCATTTCCCAAAAAAAAATACCTGAAAGTGCATTATATCGACTAGAGGGGGGTGAATAGGCGATTTTTATGAAATGCTTCAAAACATGGTAGTTTCGAAAACAAACGATAAGCTCAAGCCTATTAGTATGCAGCGGAAAGTGGACTACACTAGATAAGCCATAGTCATGTATTCAATGAAGTGAAAGCATGAAGACTAATAGCAACTAGGCAGTAGTGATCATAAAGGAAGAAGGAATGAAGCCAATCACAACAAGTAGATACTCAGTGAAGACAATCAGATAAGGCAAGCATGCAATGACTTCACAACATAGAGCAGTAAGTAAAGGGAAAGAAATGATAGAACCAGTAGCTCGGGGAAGACAGTGATTTGTTAGACCAGTTCCAGTTGCTGTGACAACTGTACATCTGGTTAGGGAGGCTGAGATTTAACTCAGAAGACCGCGTCTTCACCTTGTTCCCCTTGAGCTAAGGACACCCAGTCCTCACCCAATCAGTCTGGTAAGTCTTCAAGGTAGAGTTCCAAACCTTCACAGACATCGTTCACCGGCGATCCACAATGACTCTTGGATGCTCAGAACGCGACGCCTAACCGGCTGGAGGAAACACAGTCCTCAAGTGTAATAAGTCTTCAGGTCACACAGACAGAAAGACTTCAGTGATGCCTAACACTCTTTGGCTCTGGGTGTTTGGGCTTTGTCCTCGCAAGGATTTCTCTCTCAGATGCATCGGAGGTGGGTTGCTCTCAAACGACAAAAGCCGTGCAATAACTCTGAGCAGCCACCAATTTATGGTGTAGGGGGTGGGCTATTTATAGCCACTGGGCAACCCGACCTGATTTGTCCGAAGTGACCCTGGGTCACTAAGAAACTGACACGTGTTTCAACGGTCAGATTTCAAACACACACGGCAACTTTACTTGAGCTACAAGTAAAGCTGACTCATCCGACTCTGGATAAGATTTGCTCTCATAGTCTTTGCTCGAAGACATAGGATTTGGTTGAGCATCACTTCAGTCACTCTGACTTAGTTCACTTGGACCCCACTTAACAGTACGGTGGTTCCTATGACTCAACAAAGAAGAAAAGGAAATAACGAAACATATACGTCTTCGCTTTCCATAGTCTTCACACAAATGTCTTCTCATGTCATAGTCTTCAATATGATTATCTTCATATACCACCACTGATATCAATGTCTTCATACATTTTTAGGGGTCATCTCCGGTAGGTTAACCGAATCAATGAGGAACTACTACCTGTGTTATCCTGCAATTCTCACAAACACATTAGTCCCTCAACCAGGTTTGTCGTCAATACTCCAAAACCAACTAGGGGTGGCACTAGATGCACTTACAATCTCCTCCTTTTTGGTGATTGATGACAAACTGATTGAAGTTTACAACAGGGATAAAGATATGTGAAATTGTAAGGATAAATGTATTGTCTTCGTAAGTAGCAAAGGTTCCCCCTGAAGATGTGCATATAGTTGATTTGCCTTTGAATGCAAATGCACATGCCAGGTTGTACTTGTGGAGATCCTCTTCAACTTATGAAGACAATTCATCATGCATAATTGATACGTCGAAGATAATGACATGCATAATGAAAAATGGACGTCTGCAATAATGACTAAGTGCGGAATATAAGACAGCAGATGCGGAATGTATCATCGCATTACATAGTAGCATAAAAACGTAGCAGACGACCATCAGTTCAAGTGTTACAACTCAAAGAACCAAATGTAGCAAAACGAGAGTTGTAAACACTAGGCAAATTATAAAGCACCCGCCCATATGGACCCGCTTGAAGACTATCAACTCATATGCTTCTCCCCCTTTTGTCAGTAAGGACCAAAAAGGTTTGAAGACATAGAGCCTCTACTCGTTCCCAGTTGGAGCAGAAGAGGATGCAGGGTCGGTGTTGTTGTTTGGCGGTGCAGAAGTAGTTGGTGCAGTGTCGATGCACGCTGAGGTAGGAGGCGGTGAAGTAGCATCATCTTGATCATCGATCACCCTGGCATCAATTGTTGCAGCGGAGGAGGAGTATTCAGAATCTTCAAGAGATGGAGTTCGACGCATAACAGCAGTCCTGGGAGGAGTGTTGTCAAACTTGAATCTCTCTGTGAAGCCATCGTCTTGAAGATCCGCTTCAGCACTCAGCAAGGTCAAACTCTTCCAAGACCTCCGACATGTTTCATGAGAAACAAAGGCATTCTTGGTGGAAAGATTGCGAATGCGATTGACATCCACCAAGAGGCTTTGCATCTGACGCTTTAACCAGAGGTGATGCTTGTCATGTTTCTAATGAAGGGCAACCAGAAGCTCTCGGTTATTCAGGACACGAGATCGCTTCTAAGGCCTTTGGGCGATGGTGCTCTCAGTGGCTTCGGTTTCAGCGTGTCGAGGTAGACGAGTACGGCCAACCAGAGGATAAATGCGTGAGACTGCTGGAACCCCTTCAATCTGCTGAGTGAAGCTCTGGTGATCAGCATTGTGAAGACTAACTGGCTCTTTGGCAGGCTCTTGGTAGATGGCTTCAGCTGACATATCAACCTCAGGCAAGAAGATTTGATGGTTGCGAGCAGAGGGCTGATAGGTGACAGCTGAATGCAGACATGATTGATCTATATATCTAAGTAGGCAGAAACCTCTTGTGGTAAAACAGATGAATCTTTATGGATCTAGAAGATGGTAAAAAGCAAGTTTTATTTACCACACGATGAACTGCTTAGACGGAGAGGAGTTGGATGCCCAGCAGTTCGGTCGTCCGTGCCCTAACTTGGCGACGGAGGACAGCTACAACGACGGCGGAGTAGAAGATGTCCGCGGCCGGCGTGAGGACGACGTCGACAAAGTTGCGGCAACGAAGCGCTTCGTTGCCGGCGTCGTCGAAGGCTAGCGGAGGCGCTAGGGTTGGTCGGGGTGGAGAGGTGGTAGAAGATCTTTTGACCGTGATGGGACGTGCATTTATAGGCATGGGAGACGGCACAACGCAATTACTCTAGTGCCCCTGACGGTTCACGTACGAGTGACACGTGGCGGTCATGTAACGCATTGGGAGTTGTCCCACGATCCCACGTACACCACGACTGTCGGAGTGGTCGTTCCGGCTTCTCCGGGTTTCAGGCATAACGGATGGAGCATTAAAAACAGATTTAAAGTTTGTCTCCGTATCTTCTGCTGACAAGGACGCAGAGAAGATATTCGATAGTTTCAACAGAATGCATATGATTTGGACACACAGAATGTGAGATGAGAAAGCATAGAGAGGTTAGGGTTCGATCACATTCACTTAGTCCAAAAGATTCAAATACGAAGACATAGCTATAAGTGAATGCTGTTGAGGACAGAACACAACTCTCTCTATATATATGTCCTATATGAAGATAAACCAAGTGCGAAGACTTTGCAAATGTAACGCCACGAGAAACACTTCAAACAAGAATTTGGTGGTGGCATTACCCACTGTATAGGAAGTATTAGACCCAGATACGGCCCACAATTATCGTGGCGCTCCGAAGTCAAATTCCATGTTAATGTATTCGCACTTAGAATGTAAGTCTTCATTGATTGAAGATATACTTTACTTCGTGTGTTGCACATCTAAGTCATCAATATGCATAAGTGTTAGGATGTGTGCCTGATTACACGACATTTGAGGATTCTAAGATATTTAGCTCACACCGCAACTTGCAAAACCTTTTCTCATCCAAGGGCTTTGTGAAGATATCTGCCAGTTGCTCTTCAGTGTTGACGTGTATGATATCAATATCTTCCTTCATGACATGATCTCTGAGAAAGTGATGACGAATCTCAATGTGCTTTGTCTTCGAGTGCTGAACTGGGTTGTTGGCAATCTTGATGGCGCTTACATTATTGCAGTAGAGTGGCACATGCTTCAGATGGACTCCATAGTCCTTGAGTGTTTGCTTCATCTAGAGAAGCTGAGCACAGCAAGATCCAGCAACAATGTATTCAGATTCAGCAGTGGAGAGTGATACACAGTTCTGCTTCTTTGAAGACCAACAGACAAGTGATCGTCCTAGAAAGTGACATGTGCCAGATGTGGACTTGCGATCAACTTTGTCATCAGCATAATCAGCATCTGAGAATCCAACTAGATCAAACTCTGAGCCATTTGGATACCATAATCCTAGTGTTGTGGTGTAAGCCAAATATCGAAGTATTCGCTTCACAGCTAAGTGATGCGACTCCTTTGGTGACGCTTGATATCGAGCACACATGCAAACACTAAGCATAATATCTGGCCTAGATGCACATAAATAAAGTAAAGAACCAATCATAGAGCGGTATACCTGTTGATCAAACTCTTTACCATTGGCGTCGGGACCCAGATGATGTTTGGCAGGCATTGGCGTCGAGTACCCTTTGCAATCTTGCATTCCAAACTTTTCAGGCAATCTTTAAGGTACTTTTCTTGAGATATGAATATGCCGTTGCTTTGCTAACGAATTTGAAGACCAAGGAAGAACTTCAGCTCACCCATCATGGACATTTGATATTGCTCTTGCATCATGTGACCAAACTCATCACTGTATTTCTTGTCCGTGCAGCCGAAGATAATGTCGTCCACATAGATTTGACAGACAAAAAGCTCATCATCATATGTCTTCGTGAAGAGTGTGGGGTCTAGGGATCCAGGTTTGAAGCCTTTGCTCTTCAGGAAGTCTTTGAGTGTGTCATACCACGCATGAGGCGCTTGTTTGAGGCCATACAGTGCCTTGTTGAGCTTGTATACCATATCAGGACATTTTGGATCTTCAAAGCCAGGTGGTTGTGCAACATACACTTCTTCTTCAATCCTTCCATTGAGAAAGGCACTCTTTACATCCATTTGATATAGAAGTATGTTGTGATGATTTGCATAGGCTAGCAGTATACGAATAGCTTCAAGTCTAGCCACATGAGCAAATGTTTCATCGAAGTCAATCCCTTCAACTTGAGTGTATCCTTGAGCAACGAGACGAGCTTTGTTTCTGACCACTTGACCATGCTCATCTTGCTTGTTGCGATAGATCCATTTTGTGCCAATTATGTTGTGCTTGCGAGGATCAGGACGCTTGGCAAGTTCCCATACATTGTTCAGCTCAAACTGTTGAAGCTCTTCTTGCATTGCTTGAATCCATTCAGGTTCCATAAAGGCTTCAGCAACTTTCTTGGGTTCAGATATTGAGACAAAAGCAAAGTGCCCACAGAAATTTGCAAGCTGTGTTGCTCTTGAGCGAGTAAGTGGACCAGGAACATTTATGCTATCAATTATCTTCTCAACTTGTACTTCATTTGCAACACGAGGATGAGCTGGACGAAGATTTTGCTCTTGATGTACATTGTCATCATCAGGAGGGTTGTCTTCAGGCTGAGCATTGTCGTCAGGTTGATTTGGAGCAGAGATGATGAGTTCCTCGTCAGGTTGTGCTTCAGAAGGCATAATCTCACCAGTTCCCATTAACTTGATGGATTCATTTGGTGAAGCCTCATCTAGCACATTTGATAGGGACTCTCTTTGTGAACCATTTGTTTCATCAAACCGCACATCCACAGTTTCAACAGTTTTATAGAGAAAGATGTTGAAGACTCTGTAGGACTGTGAATCCTTTCCATATCCGAGCATGAAGCCTTCATGAGCTTTTGGTGCAAATTTTGACTTGTGATGAGGATCCTTGATCCAGCACTTAGCTCCAAATACTCTGAAGTAACTCACGTTAGGCTTCTTTCCAATGAGGAGTTCATAGGATGTTTTCTTTAGAAGCTTGTGAAGATAAACACGGATGATGATATGGCATGCGGTATCAATAGCTTCGGGCCAGAACCTTCTTGGTGTTTTGTATTCATCGAGCATCGTTCAAGCCATCTCAATTAGAGTTCTGTTCTTGCGCTCAACGATCCCATTCCGGTGAGGTGTATACGGGGCTGAGAATTCATGAGTGATTCCCATTTCATCCAGATAAAGATCAAGGCCAGTGTTCTTGAACTCAGTGCCATTGTCACTTCTGATATGCTTGATCTTGATGCCATAGTTATTCATGGCACGGTTGGCGAAGCGTCTGAAGACATCTTGCACTTCAATCTTGTAGAGTATTATGTGCACCCATGTGTATCTTGAATAATCATCAACAATGACGAAGCCATAGAGACATGCTGTGGTAGAGAATGTGGAGTAGTGAGTAGGGCCAAATAAGTCCATGTGAAGTAGCTCAAAGGGTTTGGATGTCGTCATGATTGTCTTCGAGGGGTGCTTGGCTCTAGTCATCTTCCCAGCTTCACAGGCACCACATAGATGATCTTTCTTGAACTTGACTTCCTCGATGCCTATTACATGCTTCTTCTTTGCGAGAGTGTGCAAGTTCCTCATGCCAGCATGTCCTAGCCTCCGATGCCAGAGCCAGCACTCTGAAGCTTTTGCTAGAAGACATACGGCCATCTGCGGTCCAGCTGAGAAATCTACCATATACAGATCACCTTTTCTGTATCCTTCAAATACTAAAGACTTGTCAGATTCCATTAGTACAAGGCAACAAAATTTACCAAAGATCACAATCATGTTTAAGTCACAAAGCATTGAGACAGACATTAAGTTGAAGCCAAGAGATTCAACAAGCATGACTTTATCCATGTGCTGATCTCTTGAGATTGCAACTCTACCTAGACCCAACACTTTGCTTTTACCAGTATCAGCAAATGTGATGTGACTCTTGTTAGATGGACGTAAGGTTGAGTCCATGAGAAGTTTTCGATCACCAGTCATATGATTTGTGCATCCGCTATCCATAATCCATTCTGAAGACTTTGGTGTCACTCCCTACAATGCAGTTAGGAGGATAGGCTTCACCAAAAGCCATTATGAAGCATAAACATTTGATGCATAAGTGGATTATGAAAGCTTAGATGAAAGTTAGGACTGATAAGATGTTCAGTAAGTGATTTATTAATAATATGAGCAGTAAGTCATTTTGGGCATTTGATCTTGTGCCCTACAAGTATTTTAGGTCCCCAGCAATAGCATCAGAAGCCTTTGATTATAGGCTGGAGACCTTTCCCTGCAAGAGAAAGTTAGTTCTTCTTAACCACCCGCATTTTCAGGGGTGGCTTAGAAGCAATGAGTCTAAGAGCAGCATCTGAGAATTTTGGCTTTGGGGCCCTAGCAAATAGTCTTGCAGGAGGAGAATAATACTCATAAGAATAGGCAGAAAAATTCTTGGATTTATGAACATAGCGGTTTGAAGAAACACACTCATATTCATGGATCTGAGTATGGTTTCCCTGCAAAACATCCGCGTTAGGGTGACTCAGGTGAGTCCTTTGTCTGTATGAAGCCTTAGGACCATATGAAGCCTTTGGTCTGGGGTTTGTCTTCATCCCAGAAGGTGTTATGATAATATTTGCTGGAAGCTTCTCAAGACAACCTTTGGGTACCCAGATCTTCTTCATAGGTGGTCCGTTCCTGCAGTTAGTACCAATATACCTGGCAAACACTTCACCATTTTGATTCTTAAACAGTTTATAGTTTGCATCAAAGGATACATCAATGATAACATGATTAGCACAAGTGAAGCCAGATAAGGTAGATGGATCCACTGAAGGTTCCTTTGCAGCAACCCATGTGGTTTTGGGATACTGCTCAGGCTTCCAGTATGAACCATCAACATTCATTTTCCTGTCGAACCCAGCACCCTCTTTCCTAGGGTTTCGGTTCAGTATCTTCTTTTTGAGGACATCACATAGAGTCTGATGCCCTTTGAGGCTTTTGTACATCCCTGTTTCAAGCAAAGTCTTCAACCTAGCATTTTCATCAGCAATAGTAGTGGTATCCTCAGCAGAGGGGTTAGTTACCACATCAGCAGTTGAAGATATTGCAACAGTGGCAGCAGTAGAACAACTAGCAACAGATGTAGCATTATCACGTTCAATGCATTTTAGACATGGTGGTTCAAACTCTTCGTGAGAAGCACTAACATGTTGAGCAAGTAATGAATCATGCTCCTTCTGAAGATCTTCATAACATCCTCTTAGCTTTTCATGATCGGATAAGAGAGTGTTATGAAGACTTTGAAGCGTAGTTAACTTAGCCTGAAGCCTCTGAAGGCTTTCAGCTAAGTTTTTCGACCGATCCATTTCTTCTCCCAACATGTCATTGCTCTTATTAAGCATTTTTTGAGCCTTTTTCAGAGCAATTTGTTGTTTAGTGGCAAGGGAAGCAAGCTTGACATAGCTGGGTCCAAATTCATCACCAGATTCATCATCACTAGATTCAGATGAATAACATTCGGTTACCTTGACACCTTTTGCCATAAGACATGGTGCAGAGGATGATGGTTCTGGATCGAAAGTCATCGTCTTGAGAGATTCCTGGAACCCAGAATCATCACGAGTTCCATGACCTCCATAGACTTCAGAGAGACGGTCCCAGATAAGCTTCGCATGATCAAGATGCATGATGTTCCCGAACTGATCTTGAGACGGACAGGAGCAGATGACGTCCTTTGCTGTGAGATTGAGAAGAGTGAACTTGCGAATGTCATCAGCTTCTGCCCTCTTGCATAGATCGGTAAGACCAATCTCAGTGACGGTCCACAGCTCACTGTTAATCGCCATGAGACGTTTCTTCATCATGGCCTTCCACTTGGGATACTCGTGACCGTCAAACATGGGGCAAGACAATGTCTTCATTCCTGCGGTCGACATAGCTAAAACTCCAGGTGGTTAAACCGAATCACATAAAACAAGGGAGTACCTTGCTCTGATACGAATTGAAAGTGCAATATATCGACTAGAGGGGGGGTGAATAGGCGATTTTTATGAAATGCTTCAAAACATGGTAGTTTTGAAGACAAACGATAATCTCAAGCCTATTAGTATGCAGCGGAAAGTGGACTACACTAGATAAGTCATAGTCATGTATTCAATGAAGTGGAAGCACGAAAACTAATGGCAGCTAGGCAGTAGGGATCATGACGGAAGAAGGAATGAAGCCAATCACAACAAGTAGATACTCAGTGAAGTCAATTAGATAAGACAAGCATGCAATGACTTCACAACATAGAGCAGTACGTAAAGGGAAGGAAATGATAGAACCAGTAGCTCGGGGAAGACAATGATTTGTTAGACCAGTTCCAGTTGCTGTGACAACTATACGTCTGGTTAGGGAGGCTGAGATTTAACTCAGAAGACCGCGTCTTCACCTTGTTCCCCTTGAGCTAAGGACACCCAGTCCTCACCCAATCACTCTGGTAAGTCTTCAAGGTAGACTTCCAAACCTTCACAGACTTCGTTCACCGGCGATCCACAATGACTCTTGGATGCTCAGAACGCGACGCCTAACCGGCTGGAGGAAACACAATCCTCAAGTGTAATAAGTCTTCAGGTCAAACAGACAGAAAGACTTCAGTGATGCCTAACACTCTTTGGCTCTGGGTGTTTGGGCTTTGTCCTCGCAAGGATTTCTCTCTCAAATGCTTCAGAGGTGGGTTGCTCTCAAACGACAAAAGCCGTGCAGTAACTCTGAGCAGCCGCCAATTTATGGTGTAGGGGTGGGCTATTTATAGCCACTGGGAAACCCGACGTGATTTGTCCGAAGTGACCCTGGGTCACTAAGGAACTGACACGTGTTCCAACGGTCAGATTTCAAACACACACGACAACTTTACTTGAGCTACAAGTAAAGCTGACTCATCCGACTCTGGATAAGATTTGCTCTCATAGTCTTCGGTCGAAGACATAGGATTTGGTTGAGCATCACTTCAGTCACTCTTACTTAGTTCACTTGGACCCCACTTAACAGTACGGTGGTTCCTATGACTCAACAAAGAAGAAAAAGAAATAACGAAACATCTACGTCTTCGCTTTCCATAGTCTTCACACAATGTTTTCTCATGTCATAGTCTTCAATATGATTATCTTCATATACCACCACTGATATCAATGTCTTCATACATTTTTAGGGGTCATCTCCGGTAGGTTAACCGAATCAATGAGGGACTACTACCTGTGTTATCCTGCAATTCTCACAAACACATTAGTCCCTCAACCAGGTTTGTCGTCAATACTCCAAAACCAACTAGGGGTGGCACTAGATGCACTTACAATGCCCTACAGGTTTGTAGTAGTAATTGTATATCAATTTCTTTCTTTTTGGATTGCACGATCTGCCTAACATGGTTACAGGTTTATTTGCACTTGTTATTATGTTGTTGTTATATATTTGAAGGTGTATACTGGATCTACTTTGGACATGGAGTATATGCTCCCGAGCTCAAATGCTCCATCATGAACAGTAAAATCGGAAAAATAAGTAAATAAATTCAAAAAATTCTGATTTTTTATGGTAAACTTTGACAAATGTTTTGTATGCTTGCAAAATTTCAGCACGAAATAACATTCGTGGAAGTCATGGCAAAAAAAAAACATTGTTCCAAAAATGCTAGTTTTGAACACATTTTGGAGTGCCAATTTTGTTTTTCGCCACGTCTTCCACGAATGTCATCTCGTGCGGAAATTTTGCAAGCGTACATTTTTTTTCTTCAAAGTTTACCAAAAAAATCAGTTTTCTAAATTTTGTACTTTTTTTGATTTTACTGTTTATGCGGGTGCATCTGAACTCCGGAGCACAATAGTACTTTAAATCTACTTTAGACTAAATCAGTACATGTCATGCTGAGAGAAACAAAAACAAATGGTGTGCATTAGATGGAGTGCACGTGAGAAATGATATAAAGGGGTGAGAAGCATGTGTGATCTTGGTAATGTATTGCACTAGATCATTGATGGCGCGCATTGCCACGCCCATCCATTTTGACAATAGAATAATAGGTATTTGTAAATATGTGGCATTTGTCCATTAATTTTACTCGTAAGCTCATATAATGAAAGGAAATTTAAATAAACCAAAGCTACAGAACATGAAAATTAAATATGCATAAACATACCCATAATAGGGTTGTTATCAAAGTGGAGAATTTATAGGTTTTAAATTAAATAAATAAAAAGAGAAACACGTGATGCGCTGAGGTAAACATTGTTTTAACTTTACAATTTATTTCTGTCACAACATTACAGAAAGGTACAAGAACTAAAAAAAATATTGTACCCTTTCAAAGGGGAGCAGTCCAGATTATGCCTAATAGCATAATGATGGCAACATCTATAGCTACAATGGATATTATATGCAGTAGCATGAATAGCTGGAGCTCAGGGAAAGGCAAGCATGATCAACACCCTAAAAAAACTTCCCATTTCCTTGTCTCATATGAGCAAAATCAATCTAGTTTTCAGAGATTATTGTATCTACTTCTACTGCAAATTAAGGCCCCACCGAGTAACACATCACCGTATGACCAATCATCAAGCATTGATGCCTTGCATAGCCATGAAGTGGCATTGATGCCATCCTCATCAAAATAGCATGAATATCCAAGTGCCTTCTTGTAATTGATCTCAGATAACCCAGACCACATGGATAATATACATTTGTGCGATCATGGAGCTTTGGCAGCCCAGATATATTTTAGTGTCCCGCAATCAGCTCCTTCCCCCTCTCTGCAGAAACAGTACATGGGAAATTTTAGAATATATATTCGCTAAACAAAATACATTATAAAATAAGATAATCTATAGTAATAATATGAGACTATACGTCTTGCTATACAAACCTACAGTTTCAGGTTTCCTAGTTTGAAACCATGTTTTCACTTATTATGAAGTTTACCCATACATATTGCACATATGTCATTCTTTCTTGGATCAATCTCATAAAAAATACAAATACAAAGTAGAGAATGACCATCAACTTATTACTCTAATCTACTGAGAAAAATAAAAAGTGAGGGATCCCTCGGAAGAAAACTGATGTGTTATTTCGTATAGACCACCAGTTTATCTTTAGGTTGAAGTTATCGAACTGAAGAAAGTAGACAATGAAATTGATGAGCAATTAAATAGTATACAATCAAACCTTCTCTTCAACACTACTCTATTCCAAGTCGATAGATTTTGACATGAATGAACTTGATTGGACGATGGTAAGAGTGGTAGCAGGAAGCTATAAACCATATCAAGATCAATTATACAGTCCAAAAAAACTCATCATCGACGTGCAAAAAATAGGGAACCTTAAAAGAAAATGGAGCTCAAATTTGAGAAGGATCTTCAGTTGTCGCTTACCCGCTACCGTTGGAAGAGGTGCAGGACCAGCCGACCCACATATGGACGCAACGGTCAATTGCCAGACTGCTCAGACGCACCGTTACTTCAACAGAACCATCTCACTTCTGAAGCTCATCATCTCCAACTGTCGAATGCCAAGATGTCTGACTGCCTATTTGGTATTGGAGTTACAGGGAGTGCCTAATTTTTATGTATCTTAGCTTAATTCTCTTTTCTTCAGGTTTTATCTCTCAACTAAGTAATCTAATGCAGAATGTTAATTAGTGTGATATCTCTGCTCATAGGATTTTCATGTCTAATCCATCTTCCATGTTTTCATGTTATATAGAGATGAATCAGATCTTTACATAATGCTACTTTTTGGGATACTGCATCAGATGATTCTTCTGAAGATGCAGGGCACATGGATTACCTTTGCCTTGCCATGGTGCTCAAGAACTGCTGATGGTGCTCTAATTAGCAACACCTCACTACCGCCCCGTGGAAACAACACCTCTACTCCTGTACCTAGAACGAATCTTCCTAATTAAAATTCTCTTACAGAAATATTCACTGGAGGGATGGGGATCAATATAACCCATCTTGATCCAGATCCAAAAGAATATCAATCTTGATTTGGGACGAAGGCAGGGTTCTTGGATCCAGGAAATCAAGAGGCAGACGAACTACATGTGTTGAATTAGCTGATGAGAAGATGAGACGAAGGTAGTACCGGCTGGGCGGAAGCGTGACGGCCATCTGGACGATTGCTCATATAGGGACGCCGGTTCCACCAACGGTGCTGCCAAGTCGTGGTGGGATCTGCCTTTGAAGTTGAAGATCAGGGTAGGGGGATACGCTCATTGCCATGGCGCTGGTCCGGGACGCTAGCAAGTGCAAAGAAAAAGAGTTAAACCCTTGAATATTGTGCACTAAAAATTAATATACATACATAAAATAGGGAGTTCGTCCAAAACTGATCGAAAAAGATGTAATCAAAAATTACGTAGTTGAACAGTTTTTAAAATCTCTAGCAGTTGATTCTTTCAGCCATATGAAAATATCTGTTAGTAGGAAAGTAGTGTTAGCGATATCCACTATAGATTAGAAAAGAGACATGCTTATTTGAAGCATCGGCCTAATATTGAAAGAACCTTTTCATTGAGATAAACCAGCAAGTATACATCAGACAAGCAGAATTGTGAAGATTCTGAAAAAAGAAAAAAGATCTACGAACGAAGTTTGTGGAGAAGAGATTAAACATTCATTAGCAGTAGTATTCCCAGAACTGTACTGCCTTCGAGTATATATTGGCTTATTTATCCATCTCTTGTTGAAACAAAATGCTATTTTACTGAATTCAAAAATCGCTTAACACTGTCACATCACGAACAAAGTAGAGTTGTATTCTGGCAAACGCACTTCATCCTACAGCAGCCAGCTAAAAATAATAATTCAAAGTGAAACTCACATCAGAAGGAGGCGTGCCGTTCTAAGGCACCCGGTGCTGGACGACGGGGTTGATGGATGGCGTGCCGCCAACAGTGCCCGCGGTTGTGGTGCCCCTCCTGGAGCCGCCGGGGGTGAATGGGCGGATGAGGGTATGGAGGGCAGAAAATATTTACAAGGGTGTTATTCCAGTTTAAGCTATAACCGATCAGGCTATTCATCTTCTTACACTGAATTTTGTCATATGATTTATCTGTCAGCACTTCCCCTATCATACGAATGAATGACTCCAGGAGAAAGAATAATCCTTCATTGCGCTTTTCGACCTGCAGTGACCCAAAAACTACTGATCAGACGGTGCCCATTTTGATACTCGTGTTTGCCTAAAATGGCATTAAAATCGCTTCCATAGTAATCAGTAACATCGAGGTTGCAATATTATAGCCCAGAAAGACTATTTTTCAACTATGTCATGGAGGTCTATGGGCCAGAGTGGAGGGCGTGCAGGTGAATGAGCTAGGTCGAGGCGGCGTCGCTGGAGCATGTCCTGCTGGCGGCGGCGCTCGACCGCGACGGAAGAGGGAAGAAGGAACACTTACTGCTGGCGGCGGAAGAGGGAGATGAAGGCGGAGGTCTTGCTGGTTGCAGAGGAGCTCGATCGGGGCGGCGTCGCTGGAGCATGTCGAGATCGCGGTGGCGCTCAAACGGGGCAGCAGAGAGAGATGGAGCAGGTCCTCGTCGCGACGGCGCTTGTGAGGGGCATCAAGGGAAGAAGAAGGCGTCGCTACTGGGGCGTCTCCGAACGAGCGGCGTGGCCGCGTGCTTCATCCCGTCGGCCGCCGGCGCGACCCCCATGGCGCACTGGCGGCTAGGGTTGGGGTCGAGCGAGCCGGGTGGGAGTGGGACTGTTGGAGGAGAAGGGCCTGCTCCATTCATCGCTGGAGAGGGCCTGCTAGATGCAGCGACGTACAAGGTCCAGGATGAACCATGGGCCTTCAAAAATGTTACCGAAGTAGCGACCCTTGAGGAATCTGGCCAATCGCGGTCCACGGCGCGCGCTGCAGTGATTTCCACATGAATCCGACGACCTAGAACGATTGGATCACGAGAATGAATGGCTGAGAGAATCTGATAGCCTGAGATGCCTCGAAGAGTGCTCGGTTATAATGTTTCTAAATGGTTGTTGCTTATCTAGACAGAGGTATAGCCAAATGCTACTTGTGAACAGTACAAATTACCAGTGTACGTATAGAGCTTTCATTTGCATTCTTTTTTACTTTTATATAATGCCATCGAGTATCTCAAGAGTTGCTACTAGTATACTCCGTATCACATTATCTCTAACCAGTAACTCTTGCAAAAAAGAATATAAATATAAAGGGACAGGTTGTTGTGAAGTGCCAGAACAATTAAAGTTGGAACTTCCAACATAAAACAAACTCATTCTCATATTGTAGTCATCAGAAGTTACATTGTTCACAGGCAAAATTTGCATGTCCCATTTAGTGGGAGAAATAGGATACAGACTGAAAGTGAAATCTAGATTCATACGACGCTACATCGGATAGAGGATGGTCTTGCCACCAACATGGTATCTTTCACAGAGCTTTTTCAATGTACCCACTGAGTGCTGCATTGAGTTCAGTTTGGTATCCATGAACATGGCCTGCAAACACGGTACTTCTCTTTAGTCTATGTTTTCAGAATCTAGATATTTGTTAAACATACGCTCAACAAAATAACATACTCAAAAATCATGTTATACCTTGTAGTTGTCACCATACTTCTCTATTAATCTGCCAATACATAGTCGTTGAATTTTAGTCAGTGGCTCCAAAGGTGCAGATTTGCCATCCCTCCTTTTCTTTCCAAGTGCAGATTTTAGATCTACATTGCATAGAAAAAAAATCCATGAGATCGTACACAAGTACATCATCACTCTTACTGTCTTCAATATACGTAATACTGCATGTAAACTGAATACATATATATGCACCATAACATATGCCCTTTTATGTGATGAAAAAACTCAAAGAAATATAACAGTAGCATTTTAATTACTATACTATGCCAATAAAGAAATTCATCTCAGGTGCTAAACAAAGAACACAAAAAATTATATCCATCAAGTTACAAACAAAATGTCCTGCTATGCCAAGCAAGAACACACTGTATTAAGCCATCGAGTTGATGACATAATGTCTTGCTGTGACAGAACACTGCTAGTAGGTACTTACATTTCATAGCTTCTTAGGACATTATCTTTTGACATTGGCGGCAGAAAAGAAAAAGAACTTTTTTAAACATGCTTAACTTATTGTCAAATAGAACATTCAAAATAAGCAGCATTTCATAGCCTTCAGAGAGCATGCTTAAAGCAGTGCATTTCAATTGGTCTTAAATATACGCTAAAATCAATATTTGCTGGGGCTTGGATATTAACAAACCATCTCATCAGGACAAAAACTTGACAGGCCTTGTCTTTCACAGCATACTCAATTTTTTAAAACAAACACAATTCTGAACTTGGATTTTTAGTATTCTGTGGCTTTGGAACACCTAAGGGAACCATATTTTTTTTTTAAATGGAGCACCAGTTGAGTGCTTTTTGTTTCTTGATTGATGGGACTTATCCTGCTGTTACCATTGGGCAATGGTTTTTCTTTCAAAATCATGTTAATCTTTTGGAGAAGTTACCATCATGCAAACTGTTACACTCTCTGCAACAGTAAGCTACCAAGTGTATGGGATGTTCTGAGAAGACAGTGGCGCAAGATGATGCATGCTTTGAGTAGAGAGGATGAGATGAGAAAACAAAGATGAGTAAACAGCAGTATCATTGCTTGTCAATATCAAAAGGTGTCTCCTCATTTTTGCAGTTAACTAGGACTAAGATTTCTTGCATCAGAACACATGTGCCCTCTGAAATTTCAAAATTTCAAAAATGGGCCTACAAAACTAAGTAATCCCAGAAATAAATCTGGGATGTAGATATTAGAATGAACTATGTATCAGCATTCTTTCTTGAGAAAATACATTGATCAATGGTCTGCATAAAACATACAAGACTGAGGAGCCCAAAAACGTATCTTTTGAAACTCTCAATTACTTGCATACTTTTGCAAATGCTAGAATTCAGAAAACAATCATGGAACCTAAAATCTGAATATAATTGTTCAGCCATCTTCATGTGTAAATTTTCTGATTTCCTTAGGAAGAAGTAAAAATATTCGGTAATGATAACTCCCGAACGTTCAGGATTTAAGCATGGCAACCCGAATGTTTTAGATGGCAACTTTAGTTTGCGTGAGATTAGGGAAACATGGCAATTTTCTGACAAAAAAACGAAAAGGACAAAGTTGCCATCCCCTATGAACTAAAGTTGCCATCCCCTATGAACTAAAGTTGCCATGTAAAAACGTTCGGGATGAAATGCTTAAAATCCGAACGTTCGGATTTTATTGGATTCCAAAATATTTTCTGAGACGGAAGGATGTGCTCCGAGATCACTTGGTTTATACTGTAGGAGCATAGGACTTCTAACTTGTTGGCTACAACTCTGTTCTTCCCCACATACCCCAGTACTAATCAGAAACCAACTACTGCAGCTACTGAGCTTCCGCTGCTTCCTGAACTTTAGAAGCAGAGTTTGGATTGCCAGCCACAGCAAATCGTTTACTGCCATAATACCTTGCATCTTTCTATATACATTTCCTCGAATGACACCAACACTTAAGCATAAAGCTCAGAATATACTATGAACAAGAAGATAAAACAGAAACTCAAATATAGAAGCTGTTGAAAGCAGTTCCAATTCAAATTATATTTGAATATATTGTGTCTTCACAAAGTAGTAATTGCTTGTTTTGAAAATTTGATACATAGTATGCTAACCATAGTATCAATTCTTGATCCAACAACATGAGTGATAATATATCACAAATTATGTAAATCGAAAGCAATTTGAACTTCTCTTTTGTCCATGAAACAGCTACTACCATGACCTTTACTGCTAATTCAGCAAAAAAAA